>LR738715.1:716964871-717097522 GCA_902687465.1 Secale cereale | reverse complement strand
GAGACCCAAACGTTAAACATAGCTTTTGATCGTATCAGTTATCGCTATAGTTTTCTGCATGTCAAGTATAAGTTCCTATGACCATGAGATCATGTAACTCACTGACACCGTAGGAGTGCTTTGTGTGTGCCAAACGTCGCAACGTAACTGGGTGACTATAAAGGTACTCTACAGGTATCTCCGAAGGTGTCTGTTGAGTTGACATGGATCGAGACTGGGATTTGTCACTCCGTGTGACGGAGAGGTATCTCCGGGCCCACTCGGTAATACGTCATCTCAATGAGCTCAAAGTGACTAAGTAGTTAGTCACGGGATTATGTATTACGGTAACGAGTAAAGAGACTTGCCGGTAACGAGATTGAACTAAGTATAGAGATACCGACGATCGAATCTCGGGCAAGTAACATACCGACGAGACAAAGGGAACTGTATACGGGATTGCCTGAATCCTTGACATCGTGGTTCATCCGATGAGATCATCGAGGAACGTGTGGGAACCAATATGGGTATCTAGATCCCGCTATTGGTTATTGGCCTGGGAGTGTCTCGGTCATGTCTGCATAGTTTCCGAACCCGCAGGGTCTACACACTTAAGGTTCGGTGACGCTAGGGTTGTTAGTGAGAACAGTGCATGGTTACCGAAGGTTGTTCGGAGTCCCGGATGAGATCCCGGACGTGACGAGGGTCTCCGGAATGGTCCGGGGACGAAGATTGATATATAGGATGAGAGTGTTCGGAGTCCGGAAGTGTTCCGGGGAGTATCGGGAAGACGGCGGATGACCGAAAGGGGTTTCGGGGTCCCGGAAGGAGTTTCGGGCCTAATGGGCCACAAAGGGGGGACACAACAGCCCTCATAGGGCTGTGCGCCCCCCCTGGGCCCTCTCCTCATGCGCAAGGGGGGCTGGCCCCTCCTTGGGCTGCCGCACCCCCTAGCTTGGGGGGCAAGGCACCTGGGGGGGAGCCCTAACCCTGGCGCAGCCCTGGCCGCCGCCCCCCCATCTCCACTTGGCCGCCGCCCCTAGGGGTGAACCCTAGGGCGCCCCCTCCCCTCTACTCCCCCTATATAAAGAGAGGCAGAGGGAGGGCAGCCACACACGTTTGTGCCTCGGTGCTGCCCTCCCTCTCCCACATCCATCTTCGTTTTCCCGCGGTGCTTGGCGAAGCCCTGCTGGAATCCTCCACCACCATCTCCACCACGCCGTCGTGCTGCCGGTGTCTCCATCAACCTCTCCTTACCCCTTGCTGGATCAAGAAGGAGGAGACGTCCCCGAGCTGTACGTGTGAAGAACGCGGAGGCACCGTTGCTTCGGTGCTAGGATCTTCGGCGATCTGTATCGCGGCGAGTACGACTCCATCAACCGCGTTCTTGAACGCTTCCGCTTAGCGATCTACAAGGGTATGTGGATCCAACTCTCCCCTCGTAGATGCATCTCCTAGATTGATCTTGGTGAACGTAGGAAAATTTTTTGTTTCCCATGCAACGTTCCCCAACACCCCTCCATGCCGTCGGTGGCCCCCGCTGGATCTGGACGGGGTAACTCATCTCCGCCACCGCCACCACACGCACCGATGCTCCACGACCAATTCCTCGCCGGCCGCGCCTCCTTCCCCGACTTCGCCGCGCAGCACTCCGGCTATTCCTCCACCTGCCGTAGCAGCGACATAGGTATGACGCCGCTCGCCCCATCCGTGCTCGATCCAGTCCGTTGTTCATTCTTCTCGAGGTATGGTAGATGCATGCGTTCATCTCTTGGTTGCTGCTTGGAGATTCGACAGAGAACAAGTGAAACAACAGATCGTGTGATGAGAATATATGATCCTGTAATTAGAAACATATGATCCTGTGGTGCATTTGCTGAATGAAGTTTGGTCGCGGGGGGAGGGTAATTAAGGTTTCGCGCCGATGAGATCGCCTGTTTCTCATTAAGTTCGTTATAGCTTTTCCTAGCATGTGTAAGGTGTTTTATTGATCAATATGCCTACATTTTGTGGGGTTAAATTGAGGACCGGGGATGCCAAATTATGAGTGGAATTGTTGTGCCAAGATAAGAGGATCAGTTAGCATGTTTTGATGACCATTCCTCACAGGCTTGTCTAGCACGAAAGGGCACACATTTTACACTCCCGCTAATTTTTTATCTTCTCAATTATGAATTGTTAGTAGGATGCTGTTTGCAGAATTTAGTTTTTTTTGCTGTAATCCATTACGAAGCATACACATGCTTAGATTTTGAAATTTTTTCAGTTTGTTTATTTAGCTCAGATGCTGATAACTTTTTAGTTTGTTTCAACCTGTTTAGTTCAGATTCTGATATTTTGTGTACCATTTATAGAAGATGCTATTTCAGATGATAGCAAGGTTTAGTTATCTGAAAATACACCTGAAGTTCAGCATGGTTCAATGATGTTTTCAAAAAGAAAAACATGTATCATTAACCTACAACAAAGCTCAGTCTGTGCAAGGTAAAATTTCTGAAATGAGATGTACAAGACTTATTTGCTTGATTTTCTATTCATCCTCGGGGGTGTATCAGTTTGGTTTGCCTTATATATTCATCACTATGCTCTGTTGATTGACGTGCTCCTTTTAGTCGGAGATGAGGTGCTCAGATTTACAAAATTGGTTACTCCTATTTTGTTCACTTCCTAACTTGCAAGAAACAGGAAGAGTCTCTACAATGTACTGTTTTTTTGTTCTTATTTGTAAGCACAAATATGTCTATCATCAAATATATTAGAGTTGACAACCAAGGCTACTTAAGCATTAACATTGTATAGACAGTATGCATTAAGACAGTCAGTGCCGGCAGTAATTCCCGTTTTTTGTTTCTGGGGGCACAAATTAACTTTATTTGAAATGTTTATGTATTTATCTCACTTGAAGTCACAAAATAACCCAATTATTTTTTTCTTCTATATTCTCTGATTTTCGGCCTCCATGTCCTAACACTGAATGTCTTAGATAATTTGGTGACGGATCATATATTAAGAGTTGGTGGAGATCAAAGACTTACATGACTGCTATTGTAGCAACAATGCTACCGGTAGATAGTATGCGCCTGACTATTTTTCTTTTGGCAACCCGCTATTCCGTTTTAATTGTTTGCTAATACTCAATTTCAGAGGCTATCTTTTTTACGACTCATCATTCTCGGCTATACTTCAACGCAGACATCTATGAAGCAAAGAACTTGATTACAAGGTACAATCCTTGTCCATGGGAGCGTGCATGTCCATGGAACAATACTGCCATACTGGAGTAATAATTATCTTTTTATTAATTGGTCTATATGCTTATGGATGTCCGGTGTCAAGAAGCAAAGCTTATTTTGTGGATGGATGGATTGGTTTATGTTACCAATCTTTTAGATTTGTTCTTAAGTCTGAAGTTGATTATGATGAATGACACGGTCCACTGGGAAAATGTGACCGGTAATTTTAGTGCAATCAAAATATCTTTCTTCTATGTTAATTTTCACATATGTCTGGACTATTAGTTCAGACATACATTTGAACGTGCATGCTTACTATCCTTTATGTTGTCCAGTAAGTTGAGATGTACATTGCTTAATTATGTGATTACGGCATTGGCGCTCTTCAGAGCAGTAGTAGACCGACATGCATCAGGAAGCTGGCGGATAGCCAGAGCAAGACGTGGCGGACAGCCAGAGCAAGGCGTGGAGCTTGAGCAGCAACGAGAATTACAACTTGGGTGTCAGCTGCAAAAACCAACAGTTCAAGTGTTCAAATAGTTCAACTTGGGCGGATGGAGTTTGCTGTTAAATTTCTTTCCTGTAAAATAATTTGCTGCTATTACTTCAAGTGTTACAATGTTTGGTTTTCTTTTCAAACCTTCCTGTTTCCTATTGTAGGTTGGAATTGTTAAGGTTTACAGTAATGTGCAAGCAAAATTTACTTGTGGTGAGTAAAACCTTCTCTGATTTTAGACTGTTGATAGTCTAGAACTCTAGATGATCTTTGCTTATGAAAAGCATGTTCCAAATCAGTTCATAATTTCATCTATGTATTTAGTATTAGTTTGTTGTGTTTGAAATGTGATACAATAATCAGAAATGTAGTAAACGTTGAGTAAATAGGAACTTTCAGTTGCTTATATTAATTGCGGTTAAGAGTTCCATATCTATTAAGTAAGCAAGTAACAAGCTACAAACTATATATGTTGGAGATGATCTGTTGAGAGTCCATTTTAGTGAGTGTATGCGCGTGTATATAAGCGCTGGCGTCCGTACTGATGCTAAAAAAAAGAGTGCATTTTAATGACGTATGGTCTTTCCTGTTTTAGTTGGGATGTACTTTCCTTGTGATTTTCCTGGTCATCTTACCGGTTAGGAAGCTTAATGATAGTGAGTTCTGGAATGCATTTTCATGAGTATATATCAAGGCGTCTGGGCCTACATATTTTCCACTAATAGTTTAACAATATGCAGCTCATTGAATTACCAAGTGATCAAAAAAGAACTTTAAGCACGAACCTAATTACCGCCTTCAAATAGTTTAGCATTTTCATGAGTATATATCAAGGCGTCTGGGCCTACATATTTTCCACTAATAGTTTAACAATTTGATTGGCGTCTGGTAAATGCATTGCCCATTTTATTGTAAAGTCGTCAGTTAATTCTACTCTTTGCAGCTCATTGCCTTGGTCAAAAGGCGGGGTCACTGAGGCTACTTGTCAGACTATTGTAGGAAACAAGGAAAATTTCGACAAGGCGTGATTTCACTATCCTTTGATAGTACTATTTATACTTGTATTATAGGTATGTTTCAGAAGAAAAAGGAAATCAGGTTGTTGTCCAACTCGGAGGAAATAATGTTACAGTTAATCGACACATTTGATGTACTAGCAGCATAGGATCCGGTTAAACCTCATGCTATGCAGTGTTGCCAAGCACACATGTCTTGCCTTCTTGCCATGGGCTGTGTTCCTGACAGTTTCCAAGGTTTCTTTTTGACATTTTGATGTACTAGCCTCATTATTATTACCGTGTATTATTGGTCTTGATAGTAGAATTATTTCTGTGTATGTTTGTATAGTTAAGACTGTTCCTGGACATCCATGGCAAATTGTAAATTGCTCTGAACTGTTGGCATGGAATATATCGAAAAAAATGTCTACCATCATTTGTAAATATTTGGAAAGAAAGATCAAGTTTTCATTCTTATATGTTTGTATACCTGGAAGAACGGCCAGACCCCTCCGTCGATGCCAGTCATTGCTCCGGCGGGCACGGTGAGTTTCATTTGAACGGTCATTAGTTACTAGTCTTCACATTTGAGTTGCATCATGCTAATGATACATTGGAAATAATCTTTGGTGCAGCGTAACTCCCGACAAGCATCGACCGATCCTTCTCCGTCTGCCACTGGCGCGACCGGTCCTACACCTACACCTACACCTCCGTGATGACGGTAAGTTTCCCAAGTGTTTTGCTTAATAGAGTTTTGTTGTGATGCCATGTTGTATCTACACATATCGTGCATAATGTGTGTATGTTTGAATGCATTGTATTTGTGGGATTCGACATCTAGTCGTGTGCCTTTGGTAGCCTTCCATACAGGGAAATGCCTCCTAGTGCTTCCACTGAGCCATGGTAGTTCGCTACTGCTCCGGAACACATGGATTGACCGGCATGTGTCCTTCTTTGCTCCTGTGTCTGTCCCTACGGGGAAATGTCACGCGGTGTATCACCGAAGTCCTTGTAGCTTGCTACGACTTGGTTGCACTCGCTGATGACCGACACGTGCATTGCTGGGTCATGTATGCCTGTCCCTGTACGTTTGTGCCACCTTGGTTCTATGACTAGTCATGTCGGCCCGGGTTCTCTGCCATAAGGATACTAGCGACATAATCATATACTTAGCATTTTTTTCCTCCAAAATGAGTCGATATGCTTAGCTAGCTCAAAAATGACATAATAAGCTTAATTAGCTCCAAAATGACATATTTAACCTAGGATAGCTCTAAAATGACCTATACTTAGCATTTTTTCCTCCAAAATGACTTAATATGCTTAGCTAGCTTAATAATTACATAATAAGCTTAATTAGCTCCAAAATGACCTATTTAACCTAGGATAGCTCTAAAATGACCTATAATTAGCATTTTTTCCTCCAAAATGACTTAATATGCTTAGCTAGCTTAATAATTACATAATAAGCTTAATTAGCTCCAAAATGACCTATTTAACCTAGGATAGCTCTAAAATGACCTATACTTAGCATTCTTCTAGTCTTCTTCTTCTAACTTTCTTCTTCTAACTTTCTTCTTTCCCATTTTACAGATTTGCTTAAGATCACGGAAGCTTGGGTTGATGGAGTGCTTGTATTTAGTTTTTGTTTTGACCTTGTGAAACTTGCTACCAATGGATGAAACTGTGTAATATTAAAGAAACTATGTATATGTACAGATGAAACGTGCTACTATTGGTAACATGTGTTGGATATATATATGTGTTCATGACTATTGGTAATATGTGTTGAATATGCTATATTGGTCATATAAATATATTTGTGTTTGATTTTCTGTGAAAATGAATTGATATAAGAAAAAAAAATTAAATGGGGCAATATAGACACTTTGCCATCTGCTGGCAGATGGCAAAGAGCTTTGCCATCAGCTGGCAGATGGCAAAGAGCTTTGCCATCAGCTGGCAGATGGCAAAGAGCCTGCAGAGAAAAAAATTTGGACTGGCCTATTTGGGCTCTTTGCCATCAGCTGGCTGATGGCAAAGTATGCAGCCTTTGCCACAGCCTTTGCCATCAGCCAGCAGATGGCAAAGAGCCTGCAGTCTTTGCCATCAGCCAGCAGATGGCAAAGAGCCTGCAGCCTTTGCCATCAGCCAGCAGATGGCAAAGTGCCTGCATCCTTTGCCATCTGCTGGCAGATGGCAAAGTATGCCGTTATCTTTCTAACGGGGCTAACCCCGTTAAGAGGCTTTGCCATCTGCCAGCTGATGGCAAAGGCACAGGCTCTTTGCCATCAGCCAGCAGATGGCAAAGAAGCCTTTGCCCACTGGAATTCAGACAAACTATTTGCCATCTGCTGGCTGATGGCAAAGCCTTTGCCATCCGCCGATCATGCCTTTGCCATCTGCCATGGCAGATGGCAAAGTGCCAGATTCCAGTAGTGTATTGCTCTCCCTGCTCCTACTTTCTTTGACTTTCAGGCAAAAAGGAGATATGTCAAAACCAGGGAGGAGGCTAATGAGTATGAGGAGAGGACGGAGGCGACTCGCCTCCAAGATATAGCTCATCAGGCAATAGCCACCGCATCTCAGTACAACCCCAACTACGACTTTGGATATCGGTCAGGCCAGTACTAGCCATAGACCAACTTAGGCCAAAGCCTAAGCTTGGGGGAGTACGTATTTCTCACTGACATTACATTCATGTTCACACACTCATTCCAGTTGTCGGTGCTCACACTTTTTCATTGTACTATCCATGCTAGTGTATTTTCTTTTCTAAGTCTTCTTCTTGTGTGTTTGAAAAACCTTAAGAAAAAAAACCAAAAAATAGTTGTAGCTTTTAGCTAGTTTACTTTACATGCCTGTAGTAGTAATAATTAAAAGAAAACCCAAAAAGATTTATCGATCTTATTTTGCTTGTTGGGAGCTTTCCCGTGTAACTAGTTTATTTTCTTTCCTTTGGGGGTCAAGAGGAGAAGACCGTGATGAAAATGTTTAGTTGCTCTAATATGCATTACTGTTGATTTAACCAAGAGCCATATTGCCTTGTCTTCTCCCTTGTATTAAATGCTTGCAGATTCCAGCTTAGTCCAATGCTCGTGCACTATTATTATTATCCACACCGTTCGGTCATGCGAGTGAAAGACAATAATGACGATATATGATGAACTGATTGAGATGAGAGAAGCTGGTATGAACTCGACCTATCTTGCTTTTGTAAATATGATTAGTTCATCGTTCCTGATTCAGCCTATTATGGATGAAACATGATTGCAATGACAATTAGAGATTATAGTTGCTCATGCCATGCTTAATTAGCTAGGAGTTTATAATGGTTTACCTTGTGTGCCAACATGCTATTAAATTGGTTGTGATGTGGTATGATAGGGTGGTATCCTCCTTTGAACGATTCAAGTGGTTTGACTTGGCACATGTTCACGCATGTAGTTGAAAGAAAATGAACATAGCCTCCACGATATTTATGTTCATGGTGATTTATATCCTACTCATGCTTGCATTCATTATTGATTAATTTTAATGCATGTTCATGACTATTGTCGCTCTCTAGCTGGTCGCTTCCTAGTCTCTTTCTAGCCTTCACTTGTACTAAGCAGGAATGCTGCTTGTGCATCCACTTCCATAAACCCCAAAGTTATTCCATATGAGTCCATCATACCTTCCTATATGCGGCATTTACCTGTCGTTCCAAGTAAATTTGTATGTGCCAAACTCTAAACCTTCAAATGAAATTTTGTTTTGTATGCTCGAACAGCTCATGTATCAACTAGGGTTGTCTATATCCTCCATGCTAGGTGGGTTATTCTCACGATGACGGGAATCCGCTCATCATTCATGAGAAAATGACTGGTAACCGGGATGCCCAATCCCATGCTTAAATCAAATCAAAATAATTAAACTAAACTCCCCCAGGGTTGTTGTTGGTATGGACGGTACCCGTTGTTTCGAGGCAGCCGTGGAGTGTGCTTGTTAGTGGTGGGGGAGTATAAACTTTACCATTCAGTTTGGGAACCGCCTATAATGTGTGTAGCATGGAAGATATCGAGAACTCTTGGTTGTTATGTTGACAATGAAAGTATACCAATCAAAATATTATTCATCTCTATTTCAAAACTCGAGCTCTGGCACCTCTGCAAATCCCTGCTTCCCTCTGCAAAGAGCCTATCTATTTACTTTTATGTTGAGTCATCATCCTCTTATTAAAAAGCACCAGTTGTAGAGCACCGCTGTCATTTGCATGCATTGATATTAACTTACATTGAGTATGACTATGACTGGATCTCTTTTACCATGAATTACAATGTCCAATCAGTCCTTGATCTTCAGAGGGGCTCTGCGTTTATGTTTTGCGGTCTCAGAAAGGGCTAGCGAGATACCATCTTGTTATATCATATTATGATTGTTTTGAGAAAGTGTTGTCATCCGAGGTTTATTATTATTACTCGCTAGTAGATTATGCCATTGATATGAGTAAACATGAGACCTGAAAGTTATTGTGAATGTGGTTAGTTCATAATCTTTGCTGAAAACTTGACAGCTGGCTTTACATATTTGCAACAACAAGAGCAAAAAGAGTTTGTAAAAGTTTTTCTTTATCACCTTCAGTTTGTCAACTGAATTGCTTGAAGACAAGCAAAGGTTAAAGCTTGGGGGAGTTGATACGTCTCCAACGTATCTACTTTTCCAAACACTTTTGCCCTTGTTTTGGACTCTAACTTGCATGATTTGAATGGAACTAACCCGGACTGATGCTGTTTTCAGCATAACTGCCATGGTGTTATTTTTATGTAGAAATAAAAGTTCTCAGAACGACCTGAAAATCAACGGAGAATATTTTTGGAATATATAAAAAATACTGGCGAAAGAATCAAGACCAGGGGCCCACACCCTGTCCATGAGGGTGGGAGCGCGCCCACCCCCCTGGGCGCGCCCCCTGTCTCGTGGGCCCCCTGATGCTCCACCGACACCAACCCCGACTCCGTATATTCACTTTCGGGGAGAAAAAAATCAGAGAGAAGGATTCATCGCGTTTTACGATTCGGAGCCGCCGCCAAGCCCTAAACTCTCTCGGGAGGGCTGATCTGGAGTCCGTTTGAGGCTCCGAGGAGTGAAGATCGTCGCCGTCATCATCATCAACCTTCCTCCATCACCAATTCCATGATGCTCACCGCCGTGCGTGAGTAATCCCATCGTAGGCTTGCTAGACGATGATGGGTTGGATGAGATTTACCATGTAATCGAGTTAGTTTTGTTAGGGTTTGATCCCTAGCATCCATTATGTTCTAAGATTGATGTTGCTATGACTTTGCCATGCTTAATGCTTGTCACTAGGGCCCGAGTGCCATGATTTCAGATCTGAATCTATTATGTTTTCATGAATATATGTGAGTTCTTGATCCTATCTTGCAAGTCAATAGTCACCTACTATGTGTTATGATCCGGCAACCCGAAGTGACAATAATCGGGACCACTCTCGGTGATGACCGTAGTTTGAGGAGTTCATGTATTCACTAAGTGTAAATGCTTTGGTCCGGTACTCTATTAAAAGGAGGCCTTAATATCCCTTAGTTTCCAATAGGACCCCGCTGCCACGGGAGGGTAGGACAAAAGATGTCATGCAAGTTCTTTTCCATAAGCACGTATGACTACATTCGGAATACATGCCTACATTACATTGATGAACTGGAGCTAATTCTATGTCACCCTATGTTATAACAATTACATGAGGAATCACATCCGACATAATTATCCATCACTAATCCAATGCCTATGAGCTTTTCACATATTGCTCCTTGCTTAGTTACTTTACCGTTGCTACTGTTACAATTACTACAAAACTGCTATTGTTACTTTTACCACTGTTACCGTTACTTCCATACTACTTTGCTACTAAATACTTTCCTGCAGATATTAAGTCTTTCAGGTGTGGTTGAATTGACAACTCAACTGCTAATACTTGAGAATATTCTTTGGCTCCCCTTGTGTCGAATCAATAAATTTGGGTTGAATACTCTACCCTCGAAAGTTGTTGCGATCCCCTATAATTGTGGGTTATCACCCATCATTGGAATTTACAAGCCAAGTTCTATAACAAAAAATTACCACTAGTAATATATGAAAGTTTCAAAATAGTAGACTCTCTATCATGAAGAACATGGTGCCACTTTGAAGCACAAGTGTGCAAAAGGATAGTTGTTGGGGAACGTAGTATTTTCAAAATTTTCCTACGATCACGCAAGATCTATCTACTAGATGCATAGCAACGAGAGGGGAGAGTGTGTCTACGTACCCTCGTAGACCGAAAGCGGAAGCGTTTATCAACGCGGTTGATGTAGTCGTGCACCTTCACGATCTGTCCCGATCTAGTACCGAACGTACGGCACCTCCGCGTTCAGCACACGTTCAGCTCGATGACGTCCTCGCCTTCTTGATCCAGCAAGACGGGCGAAGTAGTAGATGAGTTCCGGCAGCACGACGGCGTGGTGACGGTTGTTGATGAAGAACAATCTCTGCAGGGCTTCGCCAAGCACTACAGAAACTAGACGGAGGATAAACTAGAGGGTCGGGGTAGCCGGCACACGGCTTGGTGTATCTTGATGTGTCTTGGGTGCTAGCCCTACCCCTCTATTTATATGTTGAGCCTTGGGGTCGAAACTTGGAGTAAAAGTCTTCACAAAGTCGGTTTCACCCGAAAGGCAAGAGTCCTTCTCGGACTCCAGGACCAGACGCCAGGGTTCCCGGCGTCTGGACCCAGACGCCAGGGACCCTGGCGTCTGGCCCCTGGACTCCGCAAAACTTCCTTTTGCGCTTTCCAAAAACCTTGTGTGCTTTCCCTTATGGCCCAAATAACGTGTTCTCGTACCCAAACACTTCGGGAAACATCCGGAACCTCTTCCGGTGAATTCCGGAACCCTTCCGGAGGTCAAACACTATTATCTCATATATTAATCTTTATCTCCGGACCATTCCGGAGTTCCTCGTCATGTCCGTGATCACATCCTGGACTCCGAATAACATTCGGTCACCAACATACATAACTCATTAAATACTATATCGTCAGCGAACGTTTAAGCGTGCGGACCCTACGGGTTCGAGAACTATGTAGACATGACCGAGACATCTCTCCGGTCAATAACCAATAGCGGAACCTGGATGCCCATATTGGCTCCTACATATTCTACGAAGATCTTTATCGGTCGAACCGCATAACAACATACGTTGTTCCTTTTGTCATCGGTATGTTACTTGCCCGAGATTCGATCGTCGGTATCACTATACCTAGTTCAATCTCGTTACCGGCAAGTCTCTTTACTCGTTCCGTAACACATCATCTCGTGACTAACTCATTAGTCTTTTGCTTGCAAGGCTTATTATGATGTGTGTTACCGAGAGGGCCCAGAGATACCTCTCCGACACTCGGAGTGACAAATCCTAATCTTGATCTATGCCAACACCACGAATACTTTCGGAGACACCTGTAGAGCATCTTTATGATCACCCAGTTACGTTGTGACGTTTGATAGCACACAAGGTGTTCCTACGGTATTCGGGAGTTGCATAATCTCATAGTCATAGGAACATGTATAAGTCATGTAGAAAGCAATAGCAGTTAAACTAAACGATCATAGTGCTATGCTAACGGATGGGTCTTGTCCATCACATCATTCTCCTAATGATGTGATCCCGTTGATCAAATGACAACTCATGTCTATGGCTAGGAAACATAACCATCTTTGATCAATGAGCTAGTCTAGTAGAGGCATACTAGGGACATACTGTTTTGTCTATGTATTCACACATGTATTAAGTTTCCGTTTAATACAATTCTAGCATGAATAATAAACATTTATCATGATATAAGGAAATAAATAATAACTTTATTATTGCCTCTAGGGCATATTTCCTTCAGTCTCCCACTTGCACTAGAGTCAATAATCTAGCTCACATCGCCATGTGATTTAATACCGATAGTTCATATCGTTATGTGACCAACACCCAAAGGGTTTACTAGAGTCAATAATCTAGTTCACATCGCTATGTGATTAATACCCAAGAGTAATAAGGTGTGATCATGTTTTGCTTGTGAGAGAAGTTTTAGTCAACGGGTCTGTCACATTCAGATCCGTATGTATTTCGCAAATTTCTATGTCTACAATGCTCTGCATAAAGCTACTCTAGCTAATTGCTCCCACTTTCAATATGCATCCAGATTGATACTTAGAGTCATCTGAATTTAGTGTTAAAGTTTGCATCGGCGTAACCCTTTACGACGAACTCTTTATCACCTCCATAATCGAGAAACATTTCCTTAGTCATCAATTACTAAGGATAATTTTGACCGCTGTACAGTGATCCACTCCTGGATTACTTTGGTACCTCCCTGCTAGACTTATAGCAAGGCACACATCAGGTCTGGTACACAGCATTGCATACATGATAGATCCTATGGCTGAGGCATAGGGAATGACTTTCATTTTCTCTCTATCTTCTGCAGTGGTCGGGCATTGAGTCTTACTCAACTTTATACTTTGTAAAACAGGCAAGAACCCTTTCTTTGACTGATCCATTTTGAACCTTTTCAAAATCTTATCAAGGTATGTGTTTTGTGAAAGTCCAATTAAGCGTCTTGATCTATCTCTATAGATTTTGATGCCTAATATGTAAGCAGCTTCACCGAGGTCTTTCATCGAAAAACTTTTATTCAAGTATCATTTTATGTTGTTCAGAAATTCTATATCATTTCCAATTAACAATATGTCATCTACATATAATATTAGAAATGCTACAGAGCTCCCACTCACTTTCTTGTAAATACAGGCTTCTCCAAAAGTCTGTATAAAACCATATGCTTTGATCACCTCATCAAAGCGTATATTCCAACTCCGAGATGCTTACACCAGTCCATAGATGGATCGCTGGAGCTTGCATACTTTGTTAGCACCTTTTGGATTGACAAAACCTTCCGGTTGCATCATATACAACTCTTATTTGAGATATCCATTTAGGAATGCAGTTTTGACATCCATTTGCCAGATTTCATAATCATAAAATGCGGCAATTGCTAACATGATTCGGACAGACTTAAGCATCGTTACAGGTGAGAAAGTCTCATTGTAGTCAACTCCTTGAACTTGTCGAAAACCTTTCGCAACAAGTCGAGCTTTGTAAACAGTAATATTACCGTTTGCGTCGGTCTTCCTCTAGAAGATCCATTTATTTTCGATGGCTTGCCGATCATCGGGAAAGTCAACCAAAGTCCATACTTTGTTCTCATACATGGATCCCATCTCAGATTTCATGGCTTCAAGCCATTTTGCGGAATCTGGGCTCATCATCGCTTCCTCATAGTTCGTAGGTTCATCATGGTCTAGTAACATGATTTCCAGAACTGGGTTGCCGTACCACTCTGGTGCGGAACGTACTCTGGTTGATCTACGACGTTCAGTAGAAACTTGATCCGAAATTTCATGATCATTATCATCAACTTCCTCACTAATTGGTGTAGGAATCACTGGAACAATTTCCTGTGATGTACCACTTTCCAATATGGGAGAAGGTACAATTACCTCATCAAGTTCTACTTTCCTCCCACTCACTTCTTTCGAGAGAAACTCTTTTTCTAGAAAGGATCCGTTCTTAGCAACGAATATTTTGCCTTCGGATCTGTGATAGAAGGTGTACCCAACAGTTTCTTTTGGGTATCCTATGAAGACACATTTTTCCGACTTGGGATCGAGCTTATCAGGTTGAAGTGTTTTCACATAAGCATCGCAGTCCCAAATTTTAAGAAACAACAACTTTGGTTTCTTGCCAGACCACAGTTCTTGAGGCGTTGTCTCAACGGATTCAGATGAAGCCCTTATTTAACGTGAATGCAGCTGTCTCTAATGCATGACCCAAAACGATAGTGGTAAATCGGTAAGAGACATCATAGATCGCACCATATCCAATAAAGTACGGTTACGACGTTCGGACACACCATTATGTTGTGGTGTTCCAGGTGGCGTGAGTTGTGAAACTATTCCACATTGTTTCAAATGAATACCAAACTCGTAACTCAAATATTCTCCTCCACGATCAGATCGTAGGAACTTTATTTTCTTGTTACGATGATTCTCTACTTCACTCTGAAATTCTTTGAACTTTTCAAATGTTTCAGACTTGTGTTTCATTAAGTAGATATACCCATATCTGCTCAAATCATCAGTGAAGGTCAGAAAATAACAATACCCGCCTCGAGCATCAACGCTCATTGGTCCACATACATCAGTATGTATGATTTACAACAAATCTGTTGCTCGCTCCATAGTTCCGGAGAACGGAGTTTTAGTCATCTTGCCCATGAGGCAATGGTTCGCAAGCAGCAAGTGATTCATAATCAAGTGATTCCAAAAGTCCATCTTTATGGAGTTTCTTCATGCGTTTTACACCAATATGACCTAAACGGCAGTGCCACAAATAAGTTGCACTATTATTATTAACCTTGCATCTTTTGGCTTCAATATTATGAATATGTGTATCACACGATCGAGATCCAATAAACTATTTTCATTGGGTGTATGACCATAGAAGGTTTTATTCATGTAAACAGAACAACAATTATTCTCTAACTTACATGAATAACCGTATTGCAATAAACATGATCAAATCACATTCATGCTCAACACAAACACCAAATAACAGTTATTTAGGTTCAACACTAATCCCGAAAGTATAGGGAGTGTGCGATGATGATCATATCAATCTTGGAACTATTTCCAATACACATCGTCACTTCATCCTTTAACTAGTTTCTGTTCATTATGCAACTCCCATTTCGAGTTACTACCTTTTTAGCAACTAAATCAGTATCAAATACCGAGGGGTTGCTATGAACACTAGTAAAATACACATCAATAATCTGTATATCAAATATACCTTTGTTTACTTTGCCATCCTTCTTATCCGCCAAGTATCTAGGGCAGTTCCACTTCCAGTGACCATTTCCTTTGCAGTAGAAGCACTTAGTTTCAGGCTTGAGTTTAGCTTTGGGTTTCTTCGTGGAAGTAGCAACTGACTTGCTATTCTTTTGAAGTTCCCTTTCTTTCCCTTTGCCCTTTACTTGAAACAAGTGGTCTTGTTAACCATCAACACTTGATGCTTTTTCATGATTTCTACCTTCGCCTACTTTAGTATCGCGAAGAGCTGGGAATTCCTTTCGTCATCCCTTGCATATTATAGTTCATCACGAAGTTCTACTAACTTGGTGATAGTGACTAGAGAACTTTGTCAATTACTATCTTATCTGGAAGATTAACTCCCACTTGATTAAAGTAATTGTAGTACCCAGACAATCTGAGCACATGCTCACTGGTTGAGCTATTCTCCTCCATCTTGTTGGCAAAGTACTGTCAGAGGTCTTATACCTCTCGACACGGGCATGAGTATGAAATACTAATTTCAACTCTTGGAACATCTTATATGCTCCGTGGCGTTCAAAACGTTTTTGAAGTCCCGATTCTAAGCCGTAAAGTATGGTGCACTAAACTATCAAGTAGTCATCATATCGAGTTTTTGTCAAAAACGTTCATAACGTCTACATCTGCTCCTGCAATAGGTCTGTCACCTAGCGGTGCATCAAGGACATAATTCTTCTGTGCAGCAATGAGGATAATCCTCAAATCACGGAACAATTCCGCATCATTGCTACTAACATATTTCAACTTAGTTTTCTCTAGGAACATATAAAATAAACGGGGAGCAATATCGCGAGCTATTGATCTACAACATAGATATGCTAATACTACCAGGACTAACTTCATGATAAATTAAAGTTCAATTAATCATATTACTTAAGAACTCCCACTTAGATAGACATCCCTCTGGTCATCTAAATGATCACGTGATCCAAATCAACTAAACCATGTCCGATCATCACGTGAGATGGAGTAGTTTTCAATGGTGAACATCTTATGTTGATCATATCTACTATATGATTCACGCTCGACCTTTCGGTCTCCAGTGTTCCGAGGCCATATCTGTATATGCTAGGCTCGTCAAGTTTAACCCGAGTATTCTGCGTGTGCAAAACTGGCTTACACCCGTTGTATTTGAACGTAGAGCTTATCACACCCGATCATCACGTGGTGTCTCGGCACGACGAACTTTCGCAACGGTGCATACTCAGGGAGAACACTTATACCTTGAAATTTAGTAAGGGATCATCTTATAATGCTACCGTCGTTCTAAGCAAAATAAGAAGCATAATAAGATAAACATCACATGCAATCAAAATATGTGACATGATATGGTCATCATCATCTTGTGCTTTTGATCTCCATCTTCAAAGCACCGTCATGATCACCTTCGTCACCGGCTTGACACCTTGATCTTCATCGTAGCATCGTTGTCGTCTCGCCAACTATTGCTTCCACGACTATCGCTACCGCTTAGTGATAAAGTAAAGCAATTACATGGCGATTGCATTTCATACAATAAAGCGACAACCATATGGCTCCTGCCAGTTGCCGATAACTTTACAAAACATGATCATCTCATACAAAACCGTATAACTCATCATGTTTTGACCATATCACATCACAACATGCCCTGCAAAAACAAGTTAGACGTCCTCTACTTTGTTGTTGCAAGTTTTACGTGGCTGCTACGGGCTTAGCAAGAACCGTTCTTACCTACGCATACAAAACCACAACGATGTTTCGTCAAGTATGTGCTGTTTTAACCTTCACAAGGACCGGGCGTAGCCACACTTGATTCAGCTAAAGTGAGAGAGACAGACACCCGCCAGTCACCTTTAAGCAACGAGTGCTCGTAACGGTGAAACCAGTCTCGCGTAAGCGTACGCGTAATGTCGGTCCGGGCCGCTTCATCTCACAATACCGCCGAAGCAAAGTATGACATGCTGGTAAGCAGTATGACTAGTATCGTCCACAATCTCATTGTGTTCTACTCGTGCATATCATCTACGCATAGACCTGGCTCATGATGCCACTGTTGGGGAACGTAGTAATTTCAAAATTTTCCTACGATCACGCAAGATCTATCTACTAGATGTATAGCAACGAGAGGGGAGAGTGTGTCTACGTACCCTCGTAGACCGAAAGCGGAAGCGTTTATCAACGCGGTTGATGTAGTCGTGCACCTTCACGATCCGTCCCGATCTAGTACCGAACGTACGGCACCTCCGCGTTCAGCACACGTTCAGCTCGATGACGTCCTCGCCTTCTTGATCCAGCAAGACGGGCGAAGTAGTAGATGAGTTCCGGCAGCACGACGGCGTGGTGACGGTTGTTGATGAAGAACAATCTCTGCAGGGCTTCGCCAAGCACTACAGAAACTAGACGGAGGATAAACTAGAGGGTCGGGGTAGCCGGCACACGGCTTGGTGTATCTTGATGTGTCTTGGGTGCTAGCCCTACCCCTCTATTTATATGTTGAGCCTTGGGGTCGAAACTTGGAGTAAAAGTCTTCACAAAGTCGGTTTCACCCGAAAGGCAAGAGTCCTTCTCGGACTCCAGGACCAGACGCCAGGGTTCCCGGCGTCTGGACCCAGACGCCAGGGACCCTGGCGTCTGGCCCCTGGACTCCGCAAAACTTCCTTTTGCGCTTTCCAAAAACCTTGTGTGCTTTCCCTTATGGCCCAAATAACGTGTTCTCGTACCCAAACACTTCGGGAAACATCCGGAACCTCTTCCGGTGAATTCCGGAACCCTTCCGGAGGTCAAACACTATTATCTCATATATTAATCTTTATCTCCGGACCATTCCGGAGTTCCTCATCATGTCCGTGATCACATCCTGGACTCCGAATAACATTCGGTCACCAACATACATAACTCATTAAATAATGTATCGTCAGCGAACGTTTAAGCGTGCGGACCCTACGGGTTCGAGAACTATGTAGACATGACCGAGACATCTCTCCGGTCAATAACCAATAGCGGAACCTGGATGCCCATATTGGCTCCTACATATTCTACGAAGATCTTTATCGGTCGAACCGCATAACAACATACGTTGTTCCTTTTGTCATCGGTATGTTACTTGCCCGAGATTCGATCGTCGGTATCACTATACCTAGTTCAATCTCGTTACCGGCAAGTCTCTTTACTCGTTCCGTAACACATCATCTCGTGACTAACTCATTAGTCTTTTGCTTGCAAGGCTTATTATGATGTGTGTTACCGAGAGGGCCCAGAGATACCTCTCCGACACTCGGAGTGACAAATCCTAATCTTGATCTATGCCAACACCACGAATACTTTCGGAGACACCTGTAGAGCATCTTTATGATCACCCAGTTACGTTGTGACGTTTGATAGCACACAAGGTGTTCCTACGGTATTCGGGAGTTGCATAATCTCATAGTCATAGGAACATGTATAAGTCATGAAGAAAGCAATAGCAGTTAAACTAAACGATCATAGTGCTATGCTAACGGATGGGTCTTGTCCATCACATCATTCTCCTAATGATGTGATCCCGTTGATCAAATGACAACTCATGTCGGCTAGGAAACATAACCATCTTTGATCAATGAGCTAGTCTAGTAGAGGCATACTAGGGACATACTGTTTTGTCTATGTATTCACACATGTACTAAGTTTCCGGTTAATACAATTCTAGCATGAATAAAAGACATTTATCATGATATAAGGAAATAAATAATAACTTTATTATTACCTCTAGGGCATATTTCCTTCAATAGTAACATTGTCCCTTCTCTTTTTTTCTCTCATTTTTTATTTTGGCTCCTTGGCTTCTTCATTTTCGGCTCTTTGGCCTCTATTTTTTATTTGGGCTCTTTACCTTTTTTATAACCTCACTTGGGAAAATGCTCTAATAATGATGATTGTCACACTTTTATTTACTTACAACTCAAAAGTTGCAACTCAAGGTAAAAGCTCATAATGACGGAATGGTGGAGTTACATGGCAATATGTCTCGGAATGACTATGTAGATTCCAGAATAGGTAGGTGTGGTGGCTGTTTTGAGGATGGGTGTAAGGTGGGTTTAATGCACCAACGAAAGTTGCACGGTACTAGAGTGGCTAGCAAAGGTGGAATGGTGAGAGTGCGTATAATCCATGGAGTCAACATTAGTCATAAAGAACTCACATACTTACACATGCTCCTAGGGGATATTTTGGTAGGAGTTAACCATCACGCGCTCCCAACTTTCACACAAAGGAAGAAAATCAATGATAGTTTGTGCTCCAACTTCATCACATAACTAGAAAACCATACATGCATGCTACGGGAATCACAAACCTTAAGACAGGTATTCTTACTATTCCACAATTTACTACTAGCATGACTCTAATATTACCACCTTCATATCTCAAAACAATTGCAAGGAATAAAACTTCTCATATATTCAATGCTCTTTATGAAAGTTTTTATTATATCCCCTTGGATGCCTATCATATTAGGACTAAATTCATAACCTAAGCAAATTACCATGATGTTATTAGACTCTCAAAATATTATAAGCGAAGCATGAGAGTTCATCAGTTTCTTCTAAATAACATCATCGTCATGCTCAAAAAGATATAAGTGAAGCACTAGAGCAACTGCCTAGCTCAAAAGATATAAGTGAAACACATAGAGTATTCTAATAAATTGATAATTAATGTGTGTCCCTCTCAAAAGATGTGTACAGCAAGGATGATTGTGGCAAACTAAAAAGCAAAGACTCACATCATACAAGACGCTCCAAGCAAAACACATATCATGTGGTGAATAAAAATATAGAATCAAGTAAATTTACCAATGGATTGAAGAAAAATGAGGGGATGGCTTTCGGGGGATCCCCAAGCTTAGATGCTTGGTTGTCCTTTAATATTACCTTGTGGTTCCTTTGGCATCCCCAAGCTTAGGCTCTTGCCACTTCTTATTCCATAGTCCATCTAATCTTTACCCAAAACTTGAAAACTTCACAACACAAAACTCAACAGAAAACACGTGCGATCTCTTAGTATAATAGAGCAAATAACCACTTTAGGGACTGTTTTGAACTCATTCTAATTTTATATTGGTGTTATATCTACTGTATTCCAACTTTTCCATGGTTCATACCCCCCTATACTACACATAGATTCATCAAAATAAGCAAACAGCACAATGAAAACAAAATCTGTCAAAAACAGAACAGTCTGTAGCAACCTGAAAACTTCGTATACTTATGCAACACTAAAAATTCTTAAAAATTAGGACAACGTGTGAAATTTGTATGTCAACCTTGTGTACACATTTTCGAAAATTATCATGCTCCAGTGATTATTAGAATTTTCTGTACTGGACAAAAAAAATCCGTTTTCTCACAGAATCAAATCTACTATTTTCCAAATCACCTCAAATGTATTACGTTGCACAAACACTAATTTAAAACATAAAAACAAATGTAACTAGAGTCTACAAGATATATTTATTGGAAAACAGAAGCAAAACGTAAAAAAAAAATTGGGTTGCCTCCCAACAAGCGCTATTATTTAACGCCCCTAGCTGGGAATAATGCATAGATCTAGGTACTGTCATCTTCGGTATTCAAACCATAAGCAGCCCTCATAATAGATTCATATGGTAACTTTATTTTCTTTCTTGGAAAGTGTTCCTTGCCCTTCCTTAATGGAAATTGAAATCTAATGTTTCCTTGTTGCATATCAATAATTGCACCAATCGTTCTAAGTAAAGGTCTACCAAGAAGAGTAGGACATGTTGGATTGCAATCTATATCAAGCACAATAAAATCTACAGGTCCTATTTGCAATAATAATAACATCATTAATCCTTCTCATAGGGCGTTTTAATAGTGGAATTTGCTAGATGCAAATTTAAAGAACAATCATCAAGTTTATGGAAACCTAGCACATCACATAGAGTTTTTGGAATTGTTGAAACGCTAGCACCCAAATCACACAAAGCATTGCAATCATAATCTTTAATTTTAATTTTAATGGTAGGTTTCCATTCATTATAAAGCTTTATTGGGATTGAAACTTTCCGACTCTAGTTTTTCTTCAAAAAAAATCATCATAGCATCAACAATATGTTTAGTAAAAGATTTATTTTAATTATAAGCATGAGGTGAATTAAGCATGGATTGCAAAAAGGAAATACAATCTATCAAGGAACAATTATCATAATTAAAATGCTTGAAATCCAAATGGTAGTATCATCACTAGTTAAAGTTTTGACCTCTCCAATTCCACTTTTATCAATTTCCTCATTAAGATCCTGATTCTCCAAATTATCGGGACACACTCTAGCTAAAGTTGACTCATCTCAAATCCCTTCTCTTCCAAGATTTATATAATCAAACAAAGATTCAATAGGAGTCAAGCCAATCGTCTTCAGATCTTCATCATTATTAAAAGCTTCAGGTTCAGCGGCCATATTATTTACTAATGTCGTTTGTTTATTGGAGATTTGACCTACTAGATTTTCAATATGAGCAAGTTGAGATTTAAGACCGAATATTTCCTTGGTAACATCATTAATATCTTTATTGATATATTCCATCATAGCTTTTTGTTCTTTAAGCTCGTTCCTAAAGAAACTATTATTCTCAAATCGTAAAGACATAAAACTTTGCATATTGTTTTCAATTTCTTCCAACTTTCTAAAGTAAAGATAAAGATTTCTGGGTTGAGATATGATGGCAAGCAAGCAATCTAGCACCCCAGGAAATACAAGATGAACGAAAAGAAGGCGAATAAAAAGGCAAATATTTTTGTGTTTTATTGAAAACGTTTTAGAAGTGGGTGAGATTAAAACGAGAGGCAAATGGCAAATAATGTAGGTGCAAGAGATGAAAGTTTGTGATAGGTACTTGGTAGGCTTGATGTAGAAAGTCCCTAACAATGGCGCCAGAAATTTTCCTGCTACTTCTTGAGCTTGCATTGATTTTTTTCCTTGAAGAGGAAAGGGTGATGCAGCAAAGTAGAGATAAGTATTTCCCTTAGTTAACAACCAAGGTGTCAATCCAGTAAGAGGCACAAGCAAGTCCCCAATATATCCACCTGCACAAACTAACAAACATTTGCACACAACGCGAAAAAGGGGTTGTCAATCCCTTCACGGTCACTAGCAAGAGTGAGATCTAATAGAGATATATTTAAAATATAAGTAAAAGGCAAAATAAAGTAAACACAAATAAATTGCAGCAAGGTATTTTTGGGTTTTTGGTTTTATAGATTTGAAAATATATAGACCCGGGGGGGGGCATGGGTTTCACTAGAGGCTTCTCTCTTGAAGAAAGCATATGGTGGGTAAACAAATTACTGTTGAGAAATTGATAGAAAAGCGCAAAGTTATGACGACATCCAAGGCAATGATCATGAATATAGGCATCACGTCCGTGACAAGTAGACTGAAATGATTCTGCATCTACTACTATTACTCCACACATCGACCGACTCCTACCTGCATCTAGTGTATTAAGTTCATAAGAACAGAGCAACGCTTTAAGCAAGATGGCATGATGTAGAGGGATAAACTCAAGCAATATGACTTAAACCCCATCTTGCTATCCTTAATGGCAACAATACAATACGTGCCTTGCTACCCCTTCTGTCACTGGGTGAGAACACTTCAAGATTGAACCCATCACAAAGCACCTCTCCCATTCACTACAAAAAACACTTCCGTGATAATACGTGTTTGTCATAGTAGGTCACGTTTTCTGTCATGCATGTACATCCATGACGATTTTATGACAGAATCAAGATAGTCATACATGTGATGTCGTAGAAGTGTTCCAGGACAATACCAAAATTATCATCACGGAAGTGTTCGCTTCCATGACGATAAATGGCGCATCATGGAAGTGCTTTCGTCAAGGTAAACTAACACGTGGCATCCCATCGTAATGGGTCGTCTTTAAGCTATCGGGTCCGGTTATGGATCCGATAACCCCTAACAGCGAGGACCAATGGGGATTTTCCACGTGTAAAATTCTCATTGGCCGAAGGAACCATGTGTCAGTTTACGTGCGTACAGATGTCAATCAACCAATGGACATGAGGCGCCTATGATACGTCGACACGTGGCATGGTGATACGTCTCCAACATATCTATAATTTTTTATTATTCCATGATGTTATATTCTCATTCTTGGATGTTTTATAATCATTTTATATCATTTTTTGGTACTAACCTATTGACATAGTGTCAAGTGGCAGTTGCTGTTTTCTACATGTTTTTTACATCGCAGGAAATCAATACCAAACAGAGTCCAAACGCAGCAAAACTTTTTTGTGGAATTTTTTGGACCAGAAGATATCCAGTGGGCCAGAGAAGCGCCTGGGGGTGCTCCAAGGGGAGCACAACCCACCAGGGCGCGACGGGGGACCCAAGCGCGCCCTAGTGGGTTGTGCCCACCTCGAGTGCCCCCCAGACCGCCTCTTTGCTCTATAAATACCCCAATATTCCACAAACCCTAGGGGTGTCAATGAAAATCAATTCCAGCCGCCGCAAGTTCCAGAACCACCAGATCCAATCTAGACACCATCACGGAGGGGTGCATCATGTCCATTGGTGCCCCTCCGATGATGCGTGCGTAGTTCTTTGTAGACCTACGGGTCGGTAGTTAGTAGCTAGATGGCTTCCTCTCTCTCGTTTGATTCTCAATACAATGGTCTCTTGGAGATCCATATGATGTAACTCTTTTTGCGGTGTGTTTGTTGGGATCCGATGAACTTTGAGTTTGTGATCAGATATATCTTTTTATATCCATGAAAGTTATTTGAGTCTTGTTTGATCTCTTATATGCATGATTACTTATAGCCTCACATTTCTTCTCCGATATTTGGGTTTTGTTTAGCCAACTTGATCTATTTATCTTGCATTGGGAAGATGTGCTTTGTGATGGGTTCGATCTTACGGTGCTTGATCCCAGTGACATAAGGGGAACCGACATGTATCTATCATTGCCTTTACGGATAACAAGATGGGGTCTATTTCTACATAAATAGATCTTGTCTACATCATGTCATCGTTCTTACTGCATTACTCTGTTTTCCATGAACTTAATACACTAGATGCATGCTGGATAGCGGTCGATGTGTGGAGTAATAGTAGTAGATGCATGTAGGAGTCGGTCTACTAATCTTGGACGTGATGCCTATATAATGATCATTGCCTGGATATCATCATGATTATTTGAAGTTCTATCAATTGCCCAATAGTAATTTGTTCACCCATTGTTTGCTATTTTTCTCGAGACAAGCAACTAGTGAAACATACGGCCCCCGGGTCTCTTCTTTATTATAATTGCATTTGCGATCTATTTTCCTTTGCTTTTATTTTCAGATCTATTAAACCAAAAATAAAAAAATACATTGCCGCACTTTATTACATTTGGCGTTCCATCTATCAATATTTACAACTCTCTCATGTTCGTTTGCCTATTTTTGGCATCGTTACTCAAAAGGGATTGACAACCCCATTAACACGCCGGGTTGCGAGTATTTGTTTTTTCTGTGCAGGTGTTGTTCACGTAGTGTTGTGTGATTCTCCTACTGGTTCGATAACCTTGGTCTCATCTCTGAGGGAAATACCTACCATGGTTGTGCTGCATCATCCCTTCCTCTTTGGGGAAATACCGACGTAGTTCTAGCAAGCATCACACGGCCCAATAGTGGCCCATTCAGGTCAAAAGGCCGACCCGTTTGACTTGGTCAAAGGTTAACAGGACGGCCCAGCGAAAGCCTGCTAACGACCTGCTCGCATATAGCCCATTCAGGCCCGATAACTCACGACCCATTATGGCCTTTCTGAATTCGGCCCACTAGCTTCATCTGGGCCGTCCAATATGATTTTAGCCCGTTGTAACTTCCGGACCATGTGCGACCCATGACGTCTTTCGGCCCATATGAGGCCCTTTGTAACTCTTGTCCCATTAATGGCCCGTATTGAAACTGGCCCATGATGAACAGTATATCGCTTCATACCCATTAACGGCCCATTACTCCATTGGGCTATTCCCAGCCTATGTTATCTTTCGGCCTTTTAAGGGCCCATTTATTCTTCGGCTGATTTGCAGCATTCAGTTGCTTACGGTCTGATACTGGCCTTTTCCGCTTGTCGGCCAAATTCAGCCCGTGGTTAAAGTCGGCATGTTTGTGGCCCGTTAATCCGTTGGGCCATTTTCATAGCGGCATCAAATACGACCCATTAACGACCCGTTATGCCCGTCGATAGAATTAAGCCCGTTATACACGTCGGCCTCTCAAAGGCCCGTTATGGTCGGCCCATGAACGGATGGCTGGCACTCTAGCCTGTTTACGACCCATAATGCGGTCCGTTACTGGCCCATCACTACTGCAGGATGCTGCTAACGAGACACTATGATCAGAGACCCTTCAACGAAACTGTGTGCGATGCAATAATCACAAACGGTGATGTAAAACCCTTCAAAAAAGGTGCAAAAACATTTGCGATCATAGATGCATCAAACACGGTTCAGATTTTAGTTGCGTGTGCGATGCAGGGCATGCGGTTCAGTTCACTAAACTGTTTGCAATGAGGCAGAAGAACATAATTAAACGGGCAGCCAGATGAAGCTGTGTGCGATATACGGCATACGGTTCACCGGGATGAACTGTTTGTGATTAGGAGGATCAAAAGAAACGGTCAGCGAGAACAAGGTGTGTGCGATAGAGGGCAAACAGTTCACTCGGATGAACTGTTTGCGTTGAGCCAAGATAACAGAAATGGTTCAATATAACAAGATGTGTGTGATACGCGACAAACAGATCTATCAACAGAAATGTGTGCAAAGACCGATAATAACACAGACGATTGCTTCTAATAAGACGTATGTGATATGCTCTGTCTACACAACATTTATTGGCCATTGGGAGATGAGCGGTCATCCGGGTACGCCATAAGGATGCGAAGAGGCATCCTATGTCAGCAAGGACTAGCTGTTCCACCAATAGCTCATCTAAGAGAACTCTCAAGTTAACTGTGCTCGGGCTGGAGCAGCCATGAGATGGGTGACCGGATGGGAAGTTGTCTTGATGTTAATCACACTGATGGGATGTATCTTAATGGTCCATTAAGGACATCTATGATACATCCCATCAATGGAATTAACCTCAAGGTCCTTGTCTTGATATTTTGTTTGTTTTTTAACATATGTTAAAGAAGGTCTACCACATTCTTTTTTGAGAATGTGCGATATGTGACATACAGTTGATCCACCCGACCTGCTTGTGATGGAATAAGACGTGTGTGTTGTGGGGTGGAATTAACTTCAAGGTCCTTGTTTTTTTTCTTTTCTTAATACATGTTAAAGAAGGTCTATGATATGTCTCCAACGTACCTATAATTTTTTATTGTTCCACGCTATTATATATATTCTGTTTTGGATGTTTAATGGGCTTTATTATACACTTTTATATTATTTTGGGACTAACCTACTAACCCAAGGCCCAGTGCAAACTGATGTTTTTTGCCTATTTCAGTGTTTCGCAGAAAAGGAATATCAAACGGAGTCTAAATGGAATGAAACCTTAGGGAGAGTGATTTTTGGAACCGTATCTACACAGAAGACTTTGAGTACACGTGAGGGAACGAGAGAGGCGGACACGAGGGGGCAGGCGCGCCGCTGACCCTCGTGGGCCCCCTCTGGCTCCCCTGATGCCCTCCTTCTTCCTATATATATCTACGTACCCTGAAAACATTGAGGCAACAGAGGAAACCCTAATTCTACCGCCGCAACCTTATGTTCCCATGAGATCCCATCTTGGGGACTGTTTTGGAGCTCCGCCGGAGGGGGGATCGATCACGGAGTGCTTCTACATCAACACCATAGCCTCACCAATGAGTTGTGAGTAGTTTACCACAGACCTTCGGGTCCATAGTTATTAGCTAGATGGCTGATACGTCCAAAACGTATCTATAATTTCTGCTTGCTCCATGCCACTTTTGGGTGATATTGCTATGATATTCATACACTTCCATACACTTTTGATCATATTTGGACTAACTTACTAATCCAGTGCACCCCAGTGCCAGTTTCTGTTTTCGGCTGTTTTTGTATTTCAGGTTTTCACGTTTCGAGAACTGCCCAGAAAAATCCAGAAAAATATATAAAAAATCAGCATTCCGGAAACAACACTGCGTCCGAAGGGCAGCCTGGGGGGGCACAGGGGCTCCAGGCGCCGTGTGGGCGCCCCCCTGGGCCACGCCGGGGGGGGGGGCTCCTGGGCCCCCCGAGGCTCCCCCGGTGCCCTACTTTGGCATATATTTAAAGGGTTCCCCGAAACCCTCAGAACAGGACTTCTTTTCGCGATCCCATCTCTGTTCCGCCACCGCCGCCGCTTCCAAGATCGGGAGCACCAGGAGAACTCTTCCCGGCACCCTGCCGGAGGGGAGGATCACCACCGGGAGCTCCTCCACCACCATGGACACCTCCCGGATGACTCGTGAGTAGTCTCCCTTGGACCATGAGTCCATGACCAGTAGCAATGTGATGTTCTCCTCCCATTCTTGTGCTTCACTAATTAGTCCTCGTGAGCTGCCCTACATGATCGAGGCACCTATGTAATCCTTATGTTGTTGCTATGTTGAGTTTGCTGGGATCCGATGGATTATGAGATTATGTTCAGATTGATCTTGAGTAATATATTTGATTCACCTCTTTTATATTTTAGTTCATAAGTAATTCTTGCATGTTCTCCGTTGTTATTTATTGCTTTGGCCAAGTAGTAGGTAGTGACTCCAAGAGGAAACGCTATGCTCGATTGTGGGTTCATGCCCCTCGATGACTAGCTTGAGTGACAGAAACATGAGTCTAGGGGATGTGTTGTTGCCACAAGGGGGAAAACAACGGTGCTTGTGCCCGCGGATGCAAGGATTGTTTACTTTACGGAAAGTTCTTTTAATGCAGTTGTCTGTTGCATTGAGTTTACACTATGGGTGGGACTCGCAACTTAATACCAGCGAGATGTTCTGGATAGATATCTCAAGGTGGATGATTAGTAGTAGATATTGATGGATTTCGGTCTACTTACTTTGGCGTACCGCCCATGCTTTGAACCTCAACCTTTCTTGCAATGTAGTCAGCATTGGTTTGCGTTCGTGGTCCTGTCAATTGCCGAGCTGTAATTTGTTTACCTCACATAGCTGTTTTATCGTCTTTTGGGAGAGAGACATCACTAGTGAACATCATGAGACTCTGGTCCATATTACTATCATTGATCACATACACTATTTACCTTTCCGCTATTTTATTTACTATTGCAAAACACTATCTATCACTACTATCATATTGCTTTTAACCCTTTGTGAACTACAAGGCCGGAGAGATTGACAACCTCTCTGTACTCGTTGGGAGCAAAGTTATTTGTATCTGTGTGCAGGTCCATGTTGATTGCTAATTGCGCCGTTAGCAGTTGACACCTACCTGTTGAACCTAGGAGTCTCTCGGGATTCGATCCTTGGCATCTTTGCTTGGGGAAAACACTTCTACTTACTGCATCTTACACCTTCCACTTGGGGTAACCAACGAGGGGTTCGAGGCCCATCAAGGAGTATTTTCTGGCGCCGTTGCCGGGGACTCCACTCTTCAGGATAGGGGAGTTGCATGCTATCTTTTACCTTTGCTTTTTAGTCTTGTTAGTTTACCTTTCATTTTTGCTTTAGTACCTTTTTATCGAAAATCACAAAAATAGTTATCTTGCTTGCTTGCTACTATGGGTTCCACCGAGAACACCAAGTTGTGTGACTTCACTAGTCACAACAACGATGACTTTATCAGCACACCTATCACTACACCTGCCACTTCAGCACCTTCATATGAAATTAAACCTACTTTACTTAACTTAGTCATGAGAGAACAATTCTCCGGTGCTGGATATGATGCTGCTTTACACTTGAACAACTTTGTAGAACTTTGTGATATGCAAAAGTACCAAGAAATAGATGGTAATATTGTTAAGCTTAAGCTTTTTCCTTTCTCTTTGAGAGGAGGAGCTAAAATTTGGTTTCAGTCTTTGCCTAGAAATAGCATAGATTCATGGGACAAGTGCAAAGATGATTTTATTGGAAAATACTATCCACCTGCTAAAATTATCCAACTTAGGAGTAACATCATGAATTTTAAACAATTGGATAATGAACACGTTGCCCAAGCTTGGGAACGTATGAAATCTCTTATCAAAAACTGCCCTACTCACGGTTTGACTACTTGGATGGTTATCCAAACTTTTTATGCATGCTTGAACTTTACCTCGCGGAACTTGTTAGATTCGGCCGCGGGAGGAACTTTTATGTCAACTACACTTGGTGCTGCCACGAAGCTTCTCGATGAGATGATGACCAACTATTCCCAATGGCACACCGAACGCGCTCCAACAGGTAGGAAGGTAAACTCTGTCGAGGAGATTTCGTCCCTCAATGAAAAAGCTGACTTGATCATGTCTCTACTTTCGAAACAATCTTCTGTTGATCCTCGTTATGATCCTTTGGATTCAGTGATTGACGATGCTTATAGGAGTAACTTTGGTAGTAATTCTAGATCGTATGACAATGCTTATCCTACTACCAATAACTCTTTCCAAAAAGATAGAGATTTACCTGGCTATGAGAAACTGCTAGAAATAGAGAAGGCCACTAAGAATTACATGCACAACCAATATGAACAAAACGAAACCTTCTCGAGGCAATTAAATGAGCATACTGCTATCTTGCAAGACATTAGTAGACGATTAGAGAACATAAATACTGAGATTTCTAACCTCCAGACTAGACTCACTATCACTGAGACCCAAGTTTCCAATATGTCCCACACACAAGCTACTTTGATAAACCAAATGGCAGCTAAACCCAAAGTGGTTGCATCCCTAAGGGAGGAAGAGGAAAGAATTAAGAGCCTTCCTACCCACCACACTATTGCTACTATCCAAGTTATTGAGGATGTTCATACTCTTAGCACCCAATGTACTCCTGGTCCCAATGGACCTATTAATGGTGATGCTATAGAAACTACCAAACAGGTGAGCCTTAAGGACACCACTACCACTTTACTTGATGCTCGTGACCTTGATTTTGATAATTGCACTCTTACAGAAGTTATTGATTTCCTTCACAAGATGTCTAGAGATCCCCGCACTAGCACGCTTAACCTTGCCTTCACAGAGCATATCACTAATGCTCTCATCAAAGCTAGGGAGGAGAAACTTAGAGTAGAAGCCTCCATACCTAGAAAGCTAGAAGATGGTTGGGATCCTATGATAAAAATTAATTTGAATGACTTCTCTTGTTATGCATTATGTGATGTTGGTGCTAGTACCTCTGTTATGCCCAAAAGAATATATGATATGCTTAAATTGAAACCTTATGATTCTTGTTCTTTTAGTGTTCGTCTTGTTGATTCTTCCATAAAGAAACCTTTGGGGAGGATTGACAATGTTCTTATTGTTGTCAATGATAATTATGTGCCCGTTGATTTCACTATCATGGATATTGAATGTGGTCCTTCGTGTCCAATTATTTTGGGACGTCCCTTTTTGCGCACCGTTGGTGCTGTCATTGACATGAAAGAGGGTAATATAAAATTTCAGTTTCCTCTCAAGAAAGGGATGGAACACTTCCCTCGTAAGAAGGTCAAGTTACCTTTTGAGTCCGTTGTACGGGCTAGTTATTCTTTTACTCTTGATAAAACTTGATCTCTATGCATTATGCCTAGCTTAAAGGCATAAAAGAAAGCGCTTTTGGGAGGCAGCCCACATGAATAAATTTTTGCTTTTGTTGTGTCTTGATGTTGTTTACTTCTGTAGCATCATCATTGTATCTTTGCTTTTCATATTTGTGCCAAGTATAGCCTCTGATTGCTAGAAAGTTCAAAAGTTGTGAGGTGCTGTCCAGGAAACAGATTCTGTCCTTGGATAAAAAAAATCGTATAAAATCACCAGATCATCTTTTTGGTCTGAATTTTTTCGACAGCGTTCTCTATATAATTGTCTTTCGTGCGTCAGTTCTGAGTTTTTTGATTTGAGTTGCAGAAGTATTCCGAACAGGTCAATTACTGCCTGCTGTTCTATTTTTCACGGATTCTGTCCTGTTTTGCCTTACCTTCACTTTGCAAATTAAGAACTTGCTTTTTCTTTGCAAAAACCTTTTGGCAATCTTGAGAAACAGTATAACTTCAAGAATATCCTTATTTCCAGCAAGGTATAATTATTTTATTAAGGGTACTAACCTCGCTAATCAGATTATGATGAGTTGTCTATGAAGGGAGTTTTCAAGTGTGCGAGGGAAGATGATAAAAAGATTCAGGAGTGTCAAGCGCTCAAGCTTGGGGATGCCCCCGTGCACCCCCAAGAAATATTCAAGGAGACTCAAGCGTCTAAGCTTGGGGATGCCCCCGTGCATCCCCTTCTCCATCAACATTATCAGTTCGTCTTTCGTTCCGCTATATTTTTATCACTTCATGTGTTATGTGCTATGCTTGGAGCGTCCTGCTTTTAGTTTTCCTTTTAGTTTTTCATAATGAGTCGGAACCCAGCATTCCTTTATGTGGGAGAGAAACACGCTCCACCTCTACCTAGAACATTACATAGAATTTTCATGTCTATCTATGCTGTGTGTGTTCTTTGTCTTTTAATAGCTACTATCGTGCTTTGCTCTTAGTATTCATGCTTATCTTTTCAAAGAGCTTTTATTTAGTTGGTTGCTTGAACTCTCTTTAATTACCATGCTCACCTTATTAAGAGAGTTTGCTTCCGTTGCATGGGTTAATGCGTCTATGATAAAGATGCTACTTGCATGATGGTGCTTAGTAGTTCAGGTTTTCTTTTGGTTAATCTCAAATAGCTGGGGGGTTCCCAATGTGTTATTGGAGTACCAACTTGGTTTGTTTGCCTATGATGTGGTATAGTTTAGTAATATCTTCCTTCGAGAATTTATTTTGATTGACTTGGCGTATGCTCACGCATATTCAAGACTGTAAAGAAAGTCTGTCAAGCCTTGATGATCTTTTGTTTCTGAGTAGCGATATAACTACCATGCCTGATTCAATATTGCTTTGTCGCTCTGCATGATTATGACCGTCATTGCTCTCTTAGTTGGTCGCTCCCAGTCTTTTGCTAACCTCACCTGCACTAAGCAAATTAACCATGCAATACATAGCTCATGGGAAAGTAGCCTAAAAACTATTGTGGTAAAGAATATGTTGCCTATGTATCTTATATCTTATGAGTTGCTTGTTGAGCGGTAACCATGTTTCTGGGGACGCCATCAACTGTCACACTTTTGTTGAATATCATGTGAGTTGCTATGCATGTTCGTCTTGTCTGAAGTAAGGGTGATTTACTGTAGGTTGAATTAATATGCATATTGTTAGAGAAGAACATTGGGCCGCCAACCAAAGCCATGCATCATGGTGGAAGTTTTAGCTTGGACCTTAATCCTCAATCTCTCTTGAGAATATGCTTATGCATTAAAGAGGAGTCCATCATCTATTTTCTATGTTGTCCCGGTATGGATGTCCTCAAGTTGAGATTTATCAAAAACAAGAAATCAAATGCGATCTATCTCCTTGGACCTTTGTACAGGTGGCATAGAGGTACCCCTTTGTGACACTTGGTTAAAACATATGCAATGCAATGATAACCCATGGGGATACGAGCTAATTAGGACAAGGAGCGAGCACTATTAGTATTCGATGCATGAGGCTTGCAACTTATAGGATGTTTTATGCATGACACATATGAAGTACTACTACCGTTGACACAATTGCTTCTATGTTTCAAAATAAAAAGCTCTAGCACTTCAAGCACCAACTACTGAGAGCATGATTGTCATTCTGAGTGTAATGTGCATTGTCCCAAAGTAGCATTGTCTTTTGCATGATTGTGATATCGTTTATTCTGAAATGATTGTATCGAGTCATCACTTAAACCTTGAAGGTGCCCCTGCACTTATGTTTTGCATCACTAAAGGGGGCAAGCTAGATATCACTTGATCATATTTGCACATCATGTTCATTGCAAATCTTTTTGATGTTTCAGTTTCATGTTGTAAAACTTTCAGTCATTTGTGATTTTCTCTTGAGACAACTTAATTACTTTAGAATCATTGTCTCAGTAAGCTTTTGTCATATGACTATGAGAAAGTCCTATATGGTTAATAGCATGTCACCACAGAAATTATTCTTGTTATCATTTACCTACTCGAGGACGAGCAGGAATTAAGCTTGGGGATGTTGATACGTCCAAAACGTATCTATAATTTCTGCTTGCTCCATGCCACTTTTGGGTGATATTGCTATGATATTCATACACTTCCATACACTTTTGATCATATTTGGACTAACTTACTAATCCAGTGCACCCCAGTGCCAGTTTCTGTTTTCGGCTGTTTTTGTATTTCAGGTTTTCACGTTTCGAGAACTTCCCAGAAAAATCCAGAAAAAATATATAAAAAATCAGTGTTCCGGAAAAAACACTGCGTCCGAAGGGCAGCCTGGGGGGGCACAGGGGCTCCAGGCGCCCTGTGGGCGCCCCCCCTGGGCCGCGCCGGGGGGGGCGCCTGGGCCCCCCGAGGCTCCCCCGGTGCCCTACTTTGGCATATATTTAAAGGGTTCCCCGAAACCCTCAGAACATGACTTCTTTTCGCGATCCCATCTCTGTTCCGCCGCCGCCGCCGCTTCCAAGATCGGGAGCACCAGGAGAACTCTTCCCGGCACCCTGTCGGAGGGGAGGATCACCACCGGGAGCTCCTCCACCACCATGGACGCCTCCCGGATGACTCGTGAGTAGTCTCCCTTGGACCATGAGTCCATGACCAGTAGCTATGTGATGTTCTCCTCCCGTTCTTGTGCTTCACTAATTAGTCCTCGTGAGCTGCCCTACATGATCGAGGCACCTATGTAATCCTTATGCTGTTGCTATGTTGAGTTTGTTGGGATCCGATGGATTATGAGATTATGTTCAGATTGATCTTGAGTAATATATTTGATTCACCTCTTTTATATTTTAGTTCATAAGTAATTCTTGCATGTTCTCCATTGTTATTTATTGCTTTGGCCAAGTAGTAGGTAGTGACTCCAAGAGGGAACGTTATGCTCGATTGTGGGTTCATGCCCCTCGATGACTAGCTTGAGTGACAGAAACATGAGTCTAGGGGATGTGCTGTTGTCACAAGGGGGAAAACAACGGTGCTTGTGCCCCCGGGTGCAAGGATTGTTTACTTTACGCAAAGTTCTTTTAATGCAGTTGTCTGTTGCATTGAGTTTACACTATGGGTGGGACTCGCAACTTAATACCAGCGAGATGTTCTGGATAGATATCTCAAGGTGGATGATTAGTAGTAGATATTGATGGATTTCGGTCTACTTACTTTGGCGTACCGCCCATGCTTTGAACCTCAACCTTTCTTGCAACGTAGCCAGCATTGGTTTGCGTTCGTGGTCCTGTCAATTGCCGAGCTGTAATTTGTTTACCTCACATAGCTGTTTTATCGTCTTTTGGGAGAGAGACATCACTAGTGAACATCATGAGACTCCGGTCCATATTACTATCATTGATCACATACACTATTTACCTTTCCGCTATTTTATTTACTATTGCAAAACACTATCTATCACTACTATCATATTGCTTTTAACCCTTTGTGAACTACAAGGCCGGAGAGATTGACAACCTCTCTGTACTCGTTGGGAGCAAAGTTATTTGTATCTGTGTGCAGGTCCACGTTGATTGCTAATTGCGCCGTTAGAAGTTGACACCTACCTGTTGAACCTAGGAGTCTCTGGGGAATCGATCCTTGGCATCTTTGCTAGGGGAAAACACTTCTACTTACTGCATCTTACACCTTCCACTTAGGGTAACCAACGAGGGGTTCGAGGCCCATCAATGGCTTCTTCTCTCTTTTTGGATCTCAATACAAAGTTCTCCTCGATCTTCAAGGAGATCTATTCGATGTAATCTTTTTGCGGTGTGTTTGTCGAGATCCGATGAATTGTGGGTTTATGCTCAAGATTATCTTTGAACAATATTTGATTCTTCCCTGAAATATTTTATGTATGATTATAATATCCTTGCAAGTCTCTTTGAATTATTGGTTTGGTTTGGCCTACTAGATCTATAGTTCTTGCAATGGGAGAAGTGCTTGGCTTTGGGTTCAATCTTGCTGTAATGCCCCAGATGTAGCACTTTCCCTATATGGCAATATATAAATTTTGGCTTCATCATTTCCGTTCCGGGCTCTCCTTTTCTTTTCGTGTTTCTCGTTTTGTCGTGTGTGTGTGTGTGTGCATTTCATCCGTGTCATGTTATCATGTGCATTGCATTGCATTTGTGTTGTCATTTGCATCCGGTCCCACTCGTCTCTTCCCGTTGTCCGTTTCGAGTTCCGACGCTCTCACACGTGCCCGTGGCATCCCCGAGTCCTTCTTTCGTGTGTGGCCGTGTAACGTTTCCGGAATGGCGTGAGACTTGTCGTGCGATGTTGTTTTGGTACGTGTAGGCCGCCTGTCAAGTTTCGTCGCGTTTGGAGTTCGTTTGATACTCCAACAGTTAACCTAGTGGGCTAAAAGTACCTCCTCTTTGAGGCCCAAGACCCCCTCCACAACAGCCCACCAACCCAGCACAACCCTTCCCATCATCTCGGTCGTCGAATTGTGATCGCGTGGACGAAAACCGCTCCCCATTTGGAGTCTCCTAGCTCCTTGTGCCTATAAAAACGTCCACCCCTCCATTTTTCTCGTCCAAACCCTAGTCTTCTTCCTCCTCCAGCCCCCGCCTCGAGATCCGCGCTGGGCGGATGTGTCCGACCCGGGCCGGACAGGTCCACCGCACCAGCCAACCGCCTCCGCCGCCACGCGGTCCCGAAGGCCCGTTCCCGGCCCGCCGCCGCCGCCTTTCGGGCCAGTTCCCGCGCCCCCGCGCCCTTCGTCCCCGCCGCGCCGGATCCCCGCCACCGGCCGGCGCCGCCTTCGACCGTGCCACGCCGGAGCTAGGCTCCGCCGCCCCGAGCCCGAGGCTCCTCCGGCCGGCGAGCTCGCTACGGCTTCGGACCTCACCGCCCGTCAGGCCTCACCGCCGGGCCCGAGCTCTGGCCACCCCGGTCGTCCCGCCTGGCCGGCCGCTTCGAGGGCCGCCGCCGGCAGTCGTTTCGATCGGGATCGTCCCGATCCAGAGCCAGATCGGCCGATCCGGGGCTGGAACCCTAACGGGCCCCGGTACCCGCAACCCGTTTGACCGACCCGTCCGCCCGCGTTGACTCCGGAGGTTGACCCCGTTTCCCTAAGTCCTTTTAGTTTTTGTTGTCTGATGCATTTTTCTGATGATGGTAACTTTTACTGTGCTTGTCCGATTTGTGCATATGATATGTCAAAATGATCATGGTGATGTGTACTACGTTTTGTTCCATTGTGTCATGCATATTTGAGTCCATCTAGATGTCTTAATCTTCTTGACAAGAGTGCTACATGTTATAATCTGCTGCTACTAGTTATTTTCATGCCATGTTTGAGATGTGATAACTTGGTGCGTGTTTATCCAAATGAAGCAAATGATATGTCCAAATGTTCATCATGAGATGCTCTACATGTTGGTTGCTATAGGATGCATGTTAGATTTCATATTGCCATGTTTATCTCCATTGCAAAAGTGCATGTGGCTGTTAGGTTTTGTAACTTGTTACGAGATGCCTAGTTGAGGAGCTCGTTGCTATTGTTGTGTTTGTCCCCATGCCACATGCTCATATGTTTTGGATTCCCCATCATGTGTTCTTTGCTGTGGTGCAAACCAATTGCCATGATATGCTTTGAGATGACTTAAACATGCTCACAAACATGCCATGATAATATTGTTGTTTTAACACTTTGTGAAATTTCACTAAGTCTAGAATCTGCAATATCCTCATGCTATGTTTGCTTGTTGTCCTAGACAAATCCATGATAGTTTTGGGGTGGCCATTGATCATTCTTTGTTTTATATGTTGTTGTCTATCCATCCATGCCCTCACATGCTCATTTGGGTTGCTGTAGCATATTTAATTCTTGCTCCCAAGTTGCTATAAAATATTGCTGTCAGGTTTTTATTGTCATGATCAAAATGTTGTAGCTTGTTGCTATTGATCCATGCCTCCTATGGAGATGCTCCAATGGAGTTGTTTGCTGTAGGATATGTCTACTTCATGTCCATGCTTCTTGTCACCATGTTTGAGTGCTGTAGAGTATATATTTCTTGCTCCGAAGTTGATATGTGGCTGTTAGTTTCAGCTTTGCATTGTTTCTTGTTTCGGTTGTATCTTTTAGTCCGTTGCTTTGTTTTGGGTGAGTCCTACATGAAACTTGTGTGGTTTTGCATGTAGATTCATAATATCATCGTGTTAACATGTTTGGATTATATTTGCTTGATGTTTGGGTGCATCTTGCACCGTTGCCATGCTTATCTTGTTTTGATCATATCTTCTAGACCGTAGCTCCGTTTTAAACAAACTTTATATGAAACTTGACTAGATTTTCATGTAGATTGTCATGGTGCATGTTAACTTGCTGTTTAACAACTTTAACTTAAGGTTTGTTCAGATCTGGACTAATTTCAAATTATGCATATGAGGACTTACCGGATTTGTCTAAGTAGTTTCCGGCATCATTTAAACCTGCTGTTTCTTGTGTTGTTTCTCTGTGCTTCCTACCTTGCCATGTTTTCCATCCTAAATAGACTTGTCTTCCATCCTACTTGCTTGAGTAAATTGTCATGTTTCTTGTGCTGTTACTCTGTGCTTCCTATGTTGTCATGTAATGCTTCCTAAGTGCATCTGCAGTGCTTCCTGAGTGCATCATACATGCATCCTGTAGTTGTGCATTGCACCTTGTTTGATTTTGTGCCTCGTGTGTTCTTGTGTTGAGTAGAGCCGGAAGCCGAGACCGAGTACGAGAACGAGGTTACTACCGAGGTTGAGAACGAGGAGCCGTCTTACGATCCCATCGACGACTCGACAGGCATCATGACCTGACCCAGATATCATTACTATCTTTGCCTATTGCTAGAAGTCTCGCTCGTTAGCTTATTGCCTCGATGCCCATGTTTGTCTGTCAGCCTCCTATTGTAACCATGAATCTGTCTAACCACCCTACCTATGCAAACCTTTGATTTGCTACGTATGCTTGGCTCAGCCCCTCTTATAGCATTGCTAGTTGCAGGAGAAGATTTGAAGATTCTTGCTTCATGTTGAAGCTTGTTGGGATATCACACTATATAAATTCTTAAATGAAATCATCTATATATTGGTAGTGGGTGGAAGGCTAAGCCTCTTTCTTGGTGATTTGTTCCACTCATGCCGCCATAGGAACCGTATAAACCGGTGTTATGTTCCTTGATTATGCGTTCCTCACACGGTTGGGGTTATGGGACCCCCTCAATAAACCGCTTAGCGCTAAGGCTTTTCCAGCAAGTCCCAACATTGGTACTCCATTTTCCTAACAACTAAAAACTTGCCGAGGGACTAATTAACCCGAGGATTAATTAATCAACCCCCCCTGGGCCAGTGCTCGATTTGAGTGTTGGTCCAAACTAGATCCACTAACGGTGCCACCCAGTTCGCTGGGGTCTTCGGTATCTGTACGTACTGCTCATCCGATCATGGCCTGAGACTAGATACGCGCGGCTACTGTCAGGGTGTCGGCATGCCGGGAGGATTTGCTGGATTAGCCTTACCTTAGTCGGAGTATCTTCAGCACGGGATTCCGAGGATACCCGGGCCTTCCCACCTTGGAGTTGCGACTCCACGGATCGTGGACTTGTAATGGGCCAAGTTGGAACACCCCTGCAGGGTTTTGAACTTTCGAAAGCCGTGCCCGCGGTTATGTTGCAGATGGGAATTTGTTAATATCCGGTTGTAGAAAACTTGACACCATGTTTAGAACACACTACCAGTGTGAGTACCATGACGGTCATTTTCCGAAAGGGGTTCGGGAAGTGAACACGGTGGGGTTATGATTGACGTGCTTAGTTAGGATCACTTCGTGATCACCTTATCGCTCGTGGCACTTCTCTTCTCACTCTTATTACGTAAGCTAGTGCTAGTGCTGCTGCAGCCTTTTATTCTTTCTTCGGCCTTGTTCCACACCCAAGGCTTAGATAGTTCTGTTACCCGGGAACGGGATTGCTGAGTCCTCCGTGGCTCACAGATTCTACACCACACCAGATGCAGGTACCATGGTGAACTACTCAGGTGACGGCACAGAGCTATAATGTGAGTACGATGAGGAACGTAGCCGTTACTATGTGCACTATCCCGATGATCAGTAGTGGTTTCTACTAGGGGCGATTCGAACCTGTGGCTTTATGTATTTGGTATCTTTCATTTGGATCTTCACCCGTAGCCGGGTTGTGATGTTATTTGGATGATGTTTTGCTATGTAATGAATTGTGTGGCGTGGCGAGTGTAAGCCAACTATTTCTTTTGCTTTTCATCCATATTTTTACATGAGATGTGCAAAGATACCGAACTTGAGATCATTCCAGAATGGGCTTATACCTTTAAGTCGTGCCTCGACACGTAGGAGGTATAGTCCCATCCTGGGCATTACAAGTTGGTATTCAGAGCCTTCTCCGACCTAGAAGCCCCCACTGATTGATCGAATCATTGACGGTTGAGTCTAGGCACACACTTAAAATGTTTTGAGTCCTATATATATATTGGTACAAGAGTAATCGTCAGGAGTCCTCACCAGAGTGAAAAGAGATGAGGAGCAAAAGAAATCCTACTCTCCGATATATATATATATATATATATATATATATATATAATCGTCAGGAGTCCTCACCAGAGTGAAAAGAGATGAGGAGCAAAAGAAATCCTACTCTCCGATATATATATATATATATATATATATATATCGGAGAGTAGGATTTCTTTTGCTCCTCATCTCTTTTCACTCTGGTGAGGACTCCTGACGATTACTCTTGGCTCTTCTACTCTCAAAATTTTCACCAAATTTTTTTTAGGAATCTCGCGAGTATTGTTTGGATTGTTCCGATGTTTTTGTGACGAGAACATTGTTCTCGATGCCTCCTGTCATTAGGGGTTGTGGCAGTGTCCCGGGGAAGTGAGCTCCGAGGTGTTGTCGTCACAAACATATCGCATCAGTTCTGGAATACTTAAGACGGCCGACATTGAAAACTCTCCTATGCGGTTAGTGGCAAGATAACCCCGACGTCACCCAGTACTGGGGAGGTAGTTCGGGAGTATTGCCATAGCTTGTATAGTAGATGCGTTTCGAAGGTCCGAGGTAGACGGTTTCCGGAAATAACATGTTATGTGTTGAAGGATGGATACAGCTGGATGTAGGATTAAAGTTGATTGCGCGATGCTTCCCCTGTATCCCCAACACCTGATTGCATAACTGGAAACTTTCAGAAATTAATAGGTGGGTTCATCTAGTAGCTCATAGGCATTCTTCCAACGAATGCAGGATATGGAGTTCGGGGTTCTACATTGAGTGAAGTAGTTTTATGGCCGTTGTTCCGGTCGGGAGTTGCATCTTAAAGGGTCCTTGGCTATGCTGATCCGGGGATTGCAAAACCCTTTCGTAAGACGTTCCATAAGCTTTCAGCACGAATATGTCGAACGAAGCTTCTATCTTGTATTTGTTCTATCTGCACCTTGTTGTTTTTATTTACCTTTTGTCTCCCAAGTGGCTTCTCATGAAGAATGTTGTTACTAGTAAACTGAGAATTTCATTCATTCATTCTCGTTCGAATGTTATTGTGAAGACAATGTTGCAATTTCTAGCCATTGATTCAACTTATATATTCTTTCAATCAATGGCTAATAGCGGTCATCTCTTTCAGGATGGCTCCTAAAAGGGTTCCCAACGCTAACCCAGAGGGTGAAGAGGTTCCTAATCGTCCTCCTTCACCTCCTCCTCCGTCTGAGGCCTGGAGAGCAATAATGCAACCTACGAATCAGAACACCCAGATGCTTTTGCAAATGATGCAGAACATTCAAGAAAATCAGGGTGCTCATGGGAACCAAGGCCAAGGCAATTTTTTCAACCAACCTCATTTTGCTACGCTCAACCAATTCCTGGCAAATCAACCAAAGGCATTCAGTTTCTGCGTGGACCCTCTAGATGCTGAAGACTGGATAACAGATATCAAGAAGCATTTCGAGTGCAGTAACGTCAGGCCCGAGGACTATGTGAAGTTTGCCGCCTTCCAACTCAAGGACCAAGCCGCTGATTGGTGGCAGCAGTACAAAGACTCCAGAGCAGGGCGTGTAATCTCCTGGGATGACTTCTGTAAGGACTTTCGTTCTCACCACATTCCAACAAGTGTCATCGAGGGTATGCCTGAGCAATTCCGCAACCTGAAGCAAGGCTCAATGTCTGTCAACCAATATAATGTCAAGTTCCAGAACCTTGCCCGCTATGCCAAGCAAGACATCCCAGATGCCAAGAGCAAGATCTATCAATTTCGTGGTGGTCTGAAGGATGAACTCCAACTAGCTCTCACCTTGTTCGAGCTTGATGAGTTTGATCAATTCTATAACATGGCACTTAAGCAAGAGGCAGCCCAGCTCAAGATGGAAGCTTCCAAAAAGAGGATCAGAGACGCTGTTCACTCCTCCTCTTCTTCTCAAGTGGTCGCAAAGCAACAGAAGTTTTGGCTTCCACCTCCTCCAGTGATCCTAGCTCCCAACAACAACAACAAGAATTCTGGTGGCCGTGGTTTCTCCCACCCACCCAACCCAAGCAATCAGTCAAAGAATCATTTTCAAGCTTCTAAGTCAAGTGCTCCTTATCACCGTCCTCTCTCAGAAGTGATTTGCAACAAGTGTGGCCAGAAGGGTCATTATGCTAACAAGTGCCCCATCCCAAGGCGCCTACCGCCTCCTCCACCTGTCAGCACTGCTATTGTCAAGCATAATCCAAAGGTTGCAAGAGTGAATCTGATGAATGTAGCTCAAGCAGAGAATTCTTCAGATGTGATACTTGGTAATCTTCCAGTTAACTCTATACCTGCTAAAGTATTGTTTGATTCGGGTGCATCGCTTTCTTTCATTTCAAGACCATTTGTTACCAAGCATGATTTCGTCACTCAAGTGTTGCCAAAGCCTTTGAGCATTATTTCTCCTGGATTGTAAATTTCCTCTCGGGTGCATGTTCCGGATGTATCTATTCGCATGGGTGATTACCGCTTTTTGGCTTCTCCGGTTGTTCTCGGCAACTCCGACATTGACCTTATTCTCGGGATGGATTGGCTTTCTCAGCATGATGCTCACATTGATTGTGCAAACAAGGAAGTCAAGCTTACTCATTCCAATGAAGACGTGATTATCTTCGCCTCTCGAGATAACACAATCAGGATATTCTCTCTCAATGACAAGGGAGAGATTAATGCCATCTCTCAAATTCCGGTGGTTAATGAATATGAAGATGTTTTCCCTGAAGAGCTTCCAGGCATGCCTCCGCATCATCAAGTTGAATTTGTCATTGAACTCGAGCCTGGTACTGAGCCAGCATGCCGGCGCCCGTACAAGCTCTCCCCTGAAGAGTTGAATGAGTTGAAGAAACAGCTCGATGAGCAAGAGCGTATGGGTCTGATCAGGCCTAGCACGTCTCCTTGGGGTTGTGGTGTCTTATTTGTCAAGAAGAAGGATGGCACGGAGCGCCTTTGCGTTAATTACCGGCCATTATACAAGAAGACAATAAAGATTAAGTATCCGCTCCCCAACATCAATGAATTGTTCGAGATGCTCAAAGGAGCAAAAGTGTTCTCAAAGCTCGATCTCCGGATGGGCTATCACCAAATTCGCATTCGTGAAGAAGATATCCACAAGACTGCCTTTAGAATGAGCTACGGCTCCTATGAATATACAATCATGTCTTTTGGCCTCGCTAATGCTCCACCTACCTTCTCGAGAATGATGCACTACATTTTCAACCCCTACACCAACGAATTTGTGCTTGTGTATCTGGATGACATCTTAGTATTCTCCAAGAATGAAGAAGATCACGAAAAGCACCTCCGTCTGGTTCTCGACAGACTCCGTGAACATAAGTTCTATGCCAAGTTCTCCAAGTGCGAATTCTGGCTCGATAAGGTCTTGTATCTGGGCCATATCATCTCCGCTGACGGTATTGCTGTGAACCCCGAGAAAGTTGAAGCGATTGTCAACTGGGAACCTCCTCAGAACGTCAAGCAACTCCGAAGCTTCCTTGGTCTTGCTAGCTATTGCAGAAGGTTCGTTGAGAACTTCTCCAAGATTGCCAAGCCTCTCTCCAACTTGCTGCAGAAGAATGTCAAGTACAACTAGTCTCCGAATTGTGATGTGGCATTCAAAACTCTCAAAGAAAAGCTCATCTCTGCTCCAGTTCTTACTCCTCCAGATGAGTCCAAGCCCTACGAAGTATTCTGTGATGCTTCTCTTCAAGGACTTGGTGGTGTGCTAATGCAGGACAAGAAAATTGTGGCATACACCTCTCGTCAATTGAAGCCAAGTGAGAAGAACTACCCCACACATGATCTCGAGCTAGCAGCTGTGGTACACGCCTTGATCACGTGGAGACACCTTCTGTTGGGCAGAAAAGTCGACATCTTCACCGATCACAAGAGCTTGAAGTACATCTTCACACAGCCGAACCTGAACCTTCGCCAGACTCGTTGGGTTGAGATGATCCAAGAGTATGATCCAAGCATTGAATACACACCTGGCAAGGCTAATGTCATTGCAGGTGCCTTGAGCAGAAAGGCATATTGCAGCAGTCTCCTTATCAAGCCGTTCCAGCCTGAGCTTTGTGAAGCATTCAAGAAGCTCAACCTCCAAGTTGTTCCGCAAGGCTTTCTTGCAAATCTTCAAGTTGCTCCTACCTTGGAAGATCATATCTGTGAGGCCCAACTCACTGATGCTATGGTGCTGAAAGTGAAACATGGTATTGCAAAGGGTACTCCCAAATACAAGTGCTATCGCGTTGATGAGAGAGATACCTTGTTCTTTGAGGACAGACTTATGGTTCCCAAGGGTGATCTCAGGAAGCTCATAATGAACGAAGCACATGAATCCCTCCTGTCGATTCATCCTGGAAATTCCAAGATGTACCAAGACCTTAAGCAATCTTACTGGTGGACTCGCATGAAAAGGGAGATTGCCCAATTCGTGAATGAATGTGATGTCTGCAGAAGAGTGAAGGCAAAGCATCAACGTCCAGCCAGTCTTCTCCAACCTCTTCCTATTCCCGAGTGGAAATTCGACCACATTGAAATGGATTTCGTCACCGGGTTTCCCAAGTCCAAGAAGGGGAATGATTCTATATTTGTGGTGATTGACAAGCTTACCAAAGTAGCTCACTTCCTTCTAGTCAAAGAATCCATTAATGCAGCTCAACTGGCAGAGTTGTACACTTCCAGAATTGTGTCCCTACATGGCATTCCTCAAGTTATCTCCTCAGACCGTGGAAGTTTGTTCACATCCAAGTTCTGGGACTCCTTTCAGTCTGCCATGGGCACTAAGATCCGTTTCAGCACTGCGTTTCACCCTCAGACTAGTGGTCAAGTCGAAAGAGTGAACCAGATCCTCGAAGACATGCTCAGGGCTTGTGTCATCTCTTTTGGCATGAAGTGGGAAGACTGTCTTCTGTTTGTCGAGTTCTCTTACAACAACAGTTTCCAAGCAAGTGCCGGAAAAGCTCCGTTTGAAATCCTCTATGGCAGAAAGTGTCCTACCCCTCTCAACTGGTCCGAGACTGGTGAACGTCAACTTCTTGGCAATGACTTGATCTCAGAAGCCGAAGAAATGTGCAAAGTCATACGTGAGAATCTCAAGGCCGCTCAGTCGCGTCAGAAGAGCTACTATGACGGCAAGCATCATGATTTGGCCTTCAACATTGGGGATCATGTCTACCTCCGTGTTTCTCCTATGAAAGGAACCCAAAGATTTGGTATCAAAGGAAAGCTTGCTCCTAGATACGTGGGCCCTTTCAAGATCCTTGGCAAAAGAGGCGATCTAGCCTATCAACTTGAGCTCCCTTCCAACTTCGCTAATGTTCATGATGTGTTTCACGTGTCTCAACTCCGCAAGTGCTTCAAGACACCTGAATTCACCATTCCGTTCGAGGAGATTGATCTTCAACAAGACTTGTCTTACCGAGAGCATCCCGTTGCTATTCTTGAAGAAACCGAGCGCAAGACCCGCAACAAGTCAATCAAGTTCTTGAAAGCTAAGTGGTCACACCATACCAACCGAGAAGCTACGTGGGAACGAGAAGATCACCTTCGTTCTGAGTACCCTTCCTTCTTCCAGTCCTAAATCTCGGGACGAGATCTTTTCGTAGTAGAGGAGAGTTTGTAATGCCCCAGATGTAACACTTTCCCTATATGGCTATATATAAATTTTGGCTTCATCATTTCCGTTTCGGGCTCTCCTTTTCTTTTCGGGTTTCTCATTTTGTCGTGTGCGTGTGTGCATTTCATCCATGTCATGTTGTCATGTGCATTGCATTGCATTTGTGTTGTCATTTGTATCCGGTCCCACTCGTCTCTTCCCGTTGTCCATTTCATGTTCCGACGCTCTCACACGTGCCCATGGCATCCCCGAGTCCTTCTTTCGTGTGTGGCCGTGTAACGTTTCCGGAATGGCGTGAGACTTGTCGTGCGATGTTGTTTTGGTACGTGTAGGCCGCCTGTCAAGTTTCCTCGCATTTGGAGTTCGTTTCATACTCCAATAGTTAACTTAGTGGGCTAAAAGTACCTCCTCTTTGAGGCCCAAGACCCCCTCCACAACAGCCCACCAACCCAGCACAACCCTTCCCATCATCTCGGTCGTCGAATTGTGATCGCGTGGCCAAAAACCGCTCCCCATTTGAAGTCTCCTAGCTCCTTGTGCCTATAAAAACGTCCACCCCTCCATTTTTCTCATCCAAACCCTAGTCTTCTTCCTCCTCCAGCCCCCGCCTCGAGATCCGCGCCGGGCGGACGTGCCCGACCCGGGCCGGACAGGTCCGCCGTGCCAGCCAACCGCCTCCGCCGCCGCACGGGCCCGAAGGCCCGTTGCCGGCCCGCCGCCGCCGCCTTTCGGGCCAGTTCCCGTGCCCCCGCGCCCTTCGTCCCCGCTGCCTCCGCCGCGCCGGATCCCCGCCACCGGCCGCCGCCGCCTTCGACCGTGCCACGCCGGAGCTAGGCTCCGCCACCCCGAGCCCGAGGCTCCTCCGGCCGGCGAGCTCACTGCCGCTCCGGGCCTCGCCGCCCGTCAGGCCTCACCGCCGGGCCCAAGCTCCGATCACCCCGGTCGTCCCGCTCGGCCGGCCGCTTCGAGGGCCGCCGCCGGCAGTCGTTTCGATTGGGATCGTCCCGATCCAGAGCCAGATCGGCCGATCCGGGGCTTGGACCCTAACGGGCCCCGGTACCCGCAACCCGTTTGACCGACCCATCCGGCCGTGTTGACTCCGGAGGTTGACCCCGTTTCCCTAAGTCCTTTTAGTTTTTGTTGTCTGATACATTTTTGTGATGATGATAACTTTTACTGTGCTTGTCCGATTTGTGCATATGATATGTTAAAATGATCGTGGTGATGTGTACTACGCTTTGTTCCATTGTGTCATGCATGTTTGAGTCCATCTAGATGTCTTAATCTTCATGACAAGAGTGCTACATGTTATAATCTGCTGCTACTAGTTATTTTCATGCCATGTTTGAGATGTGATAACTTGGTGCATGTTTATCCAAATGAAGCAAATGATATGTCCAAATGTTCATCATGAGATGCTCTACATGTTGGTTGCTATAGGATGCATGTTAGAGTTCATATTGCCATGTTTATCTCCATTGCAAAAGTGCATGTGGCTGTTAGGTTTTGTAACTTGTTACGAGATGCCTAGTTGAGAAGCTCGTTGCTATTGTTGTGTTTGTCCCCATGCCACATGCTCATATGTTTTGGATTCCCCATCATGTGTTCTTTGCTGTGGTGCAAACCAATTGCCATGATATGCTTTGATATGACTTAAACATGCTCACAAACATGCCATGATAATTTTGCTGTTTTAACACTTAGTGAAATTTCACTAAGTCTGGAATCTGTAATATCCTGATGATATGTTTGCTTGTTGTCCTAGGCAAATCCATGATAGTTTTGGGGTGGCCATTGATCATTCTTTGTTGTATATGTTGTTGTATATCCATCCATGCCCTCACATGCTCATTTGGGTTGCTGTAGCATATTTAATTCTTGCTCCCAAGTTGCTATAAAATACTGCTGTCAGGTTTTTATTGTCATGATCAAAATGTTGTAGCTTGTTGCTATTGATCCATGCCTCCTATGGAGATGCTCCAATGGAGTTGTTTGCTCTAGGATATGTCTACTTCATGTCCATGCTTCTTGTCACCATGTTTGAGTGCTGTAGAGTATATATTTCTTGCTCCGAAGTTGCTATGTGGCTGTTAGTTTCAGCTTTGCATTGTTTCTTGTTTCGGTTGTATCTTTTAGTCCGTTGCTCCGTTTTGGGTGAGTCCTACATGAAACTTGTGTGGTTTTGCATGTAGATTCATAATATCATCGTGTTAACATGTTTGGAGTATGTTTGCTTGATGTTTGGGTGCATCTTGCACCGTTGCCATGCTTATCTTGTTTTGATCATATCTTCTAGACCGTAGCTCTGTTTTAAACAAACTTTATATGAAACTTGACTAGATTTTCGTGTAGATTTTCATGGTGCATTTTAACTTGCTGTTTAACAACTTATCTTAAGGTTTGTTCAGATCTGGACTAATTTCAAACTATGCATATGAGGACTTACCGGATTTCTCTAAGTAGTTTCCGGCCTCATTTAAATCTGCTGTTTCTTGTGTTGTTTCTCTGTGCTTCCTACCTTGCCATGTTTTGCATCCTAAATAGACTTGTCTTGCATCCTACTTGCTTGAGTAAATTGTCATGTTTCTTGTGTTGTTACTCTGTGCTTCCTATGTTGTCATGTAATGCTTCCTATGTGCATCTCCAGTGCTTCCTGAGTGCATCATACATGCATCCTGTAGTTGTGCATTGCACCTTGTTTGATTTCGTGCCTCGTGTGTTCTTGTGTTGAGTAGAGCCGGAAGTCGAGACCGAGTACGAGAACGAGGTTACTATTGAGGTTGAGAACGAGGAGCCGTCTTACGATCCCATCGACGACTCGACAGGCAAGATGACCTGACCCAGATATCATTACTATCTTTGCCTATTGCTAGAAGTCTCGCTCTTTAGCTTATTGCCTCGATGCCCATGTTTGTCTGTCAGCCACCTATTGTAACCATGAATCTATCTAACCACCCTACCTATGCAAACCTTTGATTGGCTACGTAGGCTTCGCTCAGCCCCTCTTATAGCATTGCTAGTTGCAGGAGAAGATTTGAAGATTCTTGCTTCCTGTTGAAGCTTGTTGGGATATCACACTATATAAATTCTTAAATGAAATCATCTATGTATTGGTAATGGGTGGAAGGCTAAGCCTCTTGCTTGGTGATTTGTTCCACTCATGCCGCCCTAGGAACCGTATAAACCGGTGTTATTTTCCTTGATTATGCATTCCTCACACGGTTGGGGTTATGGGACCCCCTCGATAAACCGCTTAGCGCTAAGGCTTTTCCAGCAAGTCCCAACATTGGTACTCCATTTGCCCAACAACTAAAAACTTGCCGAGGGAGTAATTAACCCGAGGATTAATTAATCAACCCCCCCTGGGCCAGTGCTCGATTTGAGTGTTGGTCCAAACTAGAGCCACTTGCGGTGCAACCCAGTTCGCTGGGGTCTTCGGTATCTGTACGTACTGCTCATCCGATCATGGCCTGAGACTAGATACGCGCGGCTACTGTCAGGGTGTCGGCACGCCGGGAGGATTTGCTGGATTAGACTTACCTTAGTCGGAGTATCTTCAGCATGGGATTCCGAGGATACTCGGGCCTTCCCACCTTGGAGTTGCGACTCCGCGGATCGTGGGCTTGTAATGAGCCAAGTTGGAATACCCCTGCAGGGTTTTGAACTTTCGAATGCCGTGCCCGCGGTTATGTGCCAGATGGGAATTTGTTAATATCCGGTTGTAGAAAACTAGACACCATGTTCAGAACACACTACCAGCGTGAGTACCGTGACGGTCATTTTCCGAAAGGGGTTCCGGAAGTGAACACGGTGGGTTTATGATTGACGTGCTTAGTTAGGATCACTTCGTGATCACTTTATCACTCGCGGCACTTCTCTTCTCGCTCTTATTACATAAGCTAGTGCTAGTGCTGCTGCAGCCTTTTATTCTTTCTTCAGCCTTCTTCCACACCCAAGGCTTAGATAGTTCTGTTACCCGGGAACAGGATTGCTGAGTCCTCCATGGCTCATATATTCTACACCACACCAGATGCAGGTACCATGGTGAACTACTCAGGTGACGGCACAGAGCTATACTGGGAGTACGATGAGGAACGTAGCCGTTACTATGTGCACTATCCCGATGATCAGTAGTGGTTTCTACTAGGGGTGATTCGAACCTGTAGCTTTATGTATTTGGTATCTTTCATTTGGATCTTCACCCGTAGCCGGGTTGTGATGTTATTTGGATGATGTTTTGCTATGTAATGAATTGTGTGATGTGGCGAGTGTAAGCCAACTATCTCTTTTGCTATTCATCCCTATTTTTACATGATATGTGCAAAGATACCGAACTTGAGATCATTCAAGAATGGGCTTATACCTTTGAGTCGTGCCTCGACACGTAGGAGGTATAGTCCCATCCTATGCATTACAATTGTGGTGTCCTTTCCCAGTGACAATAGGGGCTGCAAGGCACGTATTGCATTGTTGCCATCGAGGATAAAAAGATGGGGTTTATATCATATTGCTTGAGTTTATCCCTCTACATCATGTCATCGAGGTTAAAGCGTTACTCTGTTCTTATGAACTTAATACTCTAGATGCATGCTGGATAGCGGTCGATGTGTGTTGTAATAGTAGTAGATGCAGAATCGTTTCGGTCTACTTGTTACGGACGTGATGCCTATATATAATGATCATGCCTAGATATTCTCATAACTATGCGCTTTTCTATCAATTGCTCGACAGTAATTTGTTCGCCCATCGTAGAATTCTGCTTTCATGAGAGAAGCCACTAGTGAAACCTATGGCCCCCGGGTCTATCCTTATCATATTACTTGCCCTTCAATTTCTATTGACGTTGCTTATTTACTTTCTTTACTTTCCGTTCTTATACCAAAAATACTATCCTATCCTATCTATCAGATCTCACTTTTGTACGTGACCGTAAAGGGATTGACAAACCCTTATCACGTGGGCTATGAAGTTCTTATTTGCTTGTGCAGGTGCGAGGGACTCGCCGTGGTCTCCTACTAGATTGATACCTTGGTTCTCAAAAATTGAGGGAAATACTTACGCTACTGTGCTGCATCACCCTTTCCTCTTCGAGGGAATACAACGCAAGCTCAAGAAGTCTTTGCTTTTTAGTTTGCCACAATCATCCTTGCTGGACACACCTTTTGAGAGAGATAAATATGATTTAGAATTTATTAGAATACTCTATGTGCTTCACTTATATCTTCTGAGCTAGATAGTTTTGCTCTAGTGCTTAACTTATATCTTTTTAGATCACGGTGGTGGTTTTATTTTGTAGAAATTATTGATCTCTCACGCTTCACTTATATCCTTTTAAGAGTCTTTTAGAACAGCATGGTAATGTGTTGTGGTTATAAAACTAGTCCTAATATGATAAGCATCCAAGATGGGTATAGTAAAAACCTTCATATAAAGTGCATTGAATACTATGAGAAGTTTGATACTTGATGATTGTTTTGAGATATGAGGATGATAATATTAGAGTCATGCTAGTAGAGTACTTGTGAATTTGAGAAATACTTGTGTTAAGGTTTGCAAGTCCCGTAGCATGCATGTATGGTAACCGTTGTGTGACAAATGTCAAGCATGAGATATTTCATTGAGTGTCATCCTCTATGTGGCGGTCAGGATCGCGCGATGGTTAACTCCTACCAACCCTTCCCCTTGGAGCATGCGTGTAGTACTTTGTTTTGATGACTTGTAGATTTTTGCAATAAGTATGTGAGTTCTTTATGTCTAATGTTGAGTCCATGGATTACACGCACTCTCACCCTTCCACCATTGCTAGCCTCTCTTGTACCGCACAACTTTCGCCAGTACCATAAACCCACCATATACCTTCCTCAAAACAGCCACCATACCTACCTATCATTGCATTTCCATAGCCATTACAAGATATATTGCCATGCAACTTTCCACCGTTCCGTTTGCTATGACACGCCTCATCATTGTCATATTGCCATGCATGATCATGTAGTTGACATCGTATTCGTGGCTAGGCCACCATGCATAATTTTTCATACAAGTCACTCTTGATTCATTGCACGTCCCGATACACCGCTGGAGGCATTCATATAGAGTCATACTTTGTTCTAGTATCGAGTTGTAAATCAATATAAGTGTGATGATCATCATTATTAGAGCATTGTCCCAAAGAAAAAAGAGGAAAGGCCAAAGAAAGGAAAAAAGAAAGGCCCAAAAAAAGAAAAAAAAAAGGAAAAAAAGAAAAGAAAAAAGGGACAATGCTACTATCTTTTCCACACTTGTGCTTCAAAGTAGCACCATGATCTTCATGATGGAGAGTCTCTTGTTTAGTCACTTTCATATGCTAGTGGGAATTTTCATTATAGAACTTGGCTTGTATATTCCAACGATGGGCTTCCTCAAATGCCATAGCTCTTCGTGGGCAAGCAAGTTGGATGCACACCCACTTAGTTTATTTTGTTGAGCTTTCATACATTTATAGCTCTAGTGCATCCGTTGCATGGCAATCTCTACTCACTCACATTGATATCTATTGATGGTAATCTCCATAGCCCATTGATACACCTAATTGATGTGAGACCATCTTCCTCTTTTGTCTTCTCCACACCCACCACTCTATTCCACATAGTGCTATGTCCATGGCTCATGCTCATATATTCCGTGAAAGTTGAAAGAGTTTGAAAAAAATTAAGTATGAAACAAGTGCTTGGCTGAAACCGGGGTTGTGCATGATTGGAGTATTTTGTGTGACGAAGATGGAGCATAGCCTAAGTATATGATTTTGTAGAAATGAACTTTCTTTGTTCATGTTATTTTGAGAAGACATGATTGCTTTGTTAGATGCTTGAAGTATTATTATTCTTATGTCAATATAGACTTTTGTGTTGAATCTTTCGGATCTAAACATTCATGCCACAATAAATAAATTACATTGAGAGGGGTAGGGCACGCTCAGGGGGGCAGGCGCGCGCCCCCACCCTCGTGGGCCCCCTCTGGCTCCCCCGATGCCCTCCTTCCTTCTATATATATCTACGTACCCTGAAAACATCGAGGCAACAGAGAAAACCCTAATTCCACCGCTGCAACCTTCTGTTCCCGTGAGATCCCATCTTGGGGCCTATTCCAGAGCTCCGCCGGAGGGGGGATCGATCACGGAGTGCTTCTACATCAACACCATAGCCTCACCAATGAGTTGTGAGTAGTTTACCACAGACCTTTGGGTCCATAGTTATTATCTAGATGGCTTCTTCTCTCTTTTTGGATCTCAATACAAAGTTCTCCTCGATCTTCGAGGAGATCTATTCGATGTAATCTTTTTGCGGTGTGTTTGTCGAGATCCGATGAATTGTGGGTTTATGATCAAGATTATCTATGAACAATATTTGATTCTTCTCTGAAATCTTTTATGTATGATTATAATATCCTTGCAAGTCTCTTCGAATTATTGGTTTGGTTTGGCCTACTAGATCTATAGTTTTTGCAATGGGAAAAGTGCTTGGCTTTGGGTACAATCTTGCGGTGTCCTTTCCCAGTGATAGTAGGGGCAGCAAGGCACGTATTGCATTGTTGCCATCGAGGATAAAAAGATGGGTTTTATATCATATTGCTTGAGTTTATCCCTCTACATCATGTCATCTTGCTTAAAGCGTTACTCTGTTCTTGTGAACTTAATACTCTAGATGCATGTTGGATAGCGGTCGATGTGTGGAGTAGTAGTAGTAGATGCAGAATCATTTCGGTCTACTTGTTACGGACGTGATGGCTATATATAATGATCATGCCTAGATATTCTCATAACTATGCGCTTTCCTATCAATTGCTCGATAGTAATTTGTTCACCCACCATAGAATTCTGCTTTCATGAGAGAAGCCACTAGTGAAACCTATGGCCCCCGGGTCTATCCTTATCATATTACTTTCCCTTCAATTCTATTGCCGTTGCTTATTTACTTCCTTTACTTTATATTCTTATACCAAAAATACCAAAAATACTATCCTATCGTATCTATCAGATCTCACTTTCGTAAGTGACCGTAAAGGGATTGACAACCCCTTATCGCGTTGGCTTCGAAGTTCTTATTTGTTTGTGCAGGTGCGAGGGACTCGCGCGTGATCTCCTACTGGATTGATACATTGGTTCTCAAAAACTGAGGGAAATACTTATGCTACTGTGCTGCATCACCCTTTCCTCTTCGAGGGAATACAATGCAAGCTCGAGAAGTAGCAGTCTACCGCATTACTTTTTGACAATGTGTGATACATGGCATACAATTGATCCATCTGACCTATTTGTGATGGAATAAGCCCTGTGTGTTGTGGGGAAACGCTTGCTAATATACAACTATTTGTGATTGATGAATTTATCACCGACGGGTTCCCTAGTGTGGTCCGTGTTCATCTGATCATCATCTACTTCTTGTGCTAGCTCGATGTTCCTTATATGCTAAGTTTTTATTAATTGATGGCGTTTTATGAACACGCCACCGTTTCCCACCATTTCCTCACCTGTTTCTCGCCACCCAGTGATATTGCGCATAAACCTAGGCGGCGTGCAACGCACGGCAGCAACAAGCGCAACCTGTAGCACATCCACCTTTTCCAAGCATGCCAACCCACCAAAGCACCACCTCTGCCATCAACCTCGTCGGCGAGGAAAACGAGAAGGCGCCACGGCCCATCGAGGCCGAGGCGCTCCCCGACAACGCGATGGATGACGCCGTGATGCGTGTCATCGCCAGGGTTGAGCATACCCTTGGCACATGGCACTTGAGCGCCGCTGATCAAGATAGGCGTGTCAGCGCCGAGAGGCTGTAACTCCCCGCACAACATGATCGTTGGCGCGCCGCAGAGCTAGCTAGGTGTGTCCGTGCCGATAGGCTGCGGCTCGCCGCACGGCGAGACCGTTGGGGAGCTGCAAAGCGAGAGACGCGGCGTGCCGCACAGTAAGAGTGGATCCATCTGGACTTGCCTGTTGTCGATAGGGCGTCGTTGTTGGGTACATGTCCCGTCAGTATCCCCATTCCTCGCCAAGAGTGGACAGAGGCCCTCTGCGTCGTACTTGCACCAGAGGTCGACCGCGTCGTACTTACACTGGACGCCCGCCAGGGCGTTCGCATGGGTCGCGCCGTTCGCCTTGTCCGCGGCCCGTTGGATGCCAACGCGCTGGTCGGTAGGCTCGACCGCCTCCTTGGCCCAGATGTCCACCTGGGCATAGTAGAGGAACATGGCCATCGCATCCTCGAGCTGGTGATCTCCGATGAAATAGCCAACTTGGAGCTCGAGCTCGTGCTCCAGATGTACCGTGAGCGTGTCGACCGCTTGGACGAACGCCTACACGAGTTCAGGCAGAGCCAAGAGCTACTGTAGGAAAGGGTTGCTGGTCATGGTCTCATGGACGCATTTTATTTTGGTGAGTCGTTTCGACATGGATAGCTATGTATTCACAACAATCATAGTATTGCTCTGTTAATTGCTCTATTTCAATGTGTGTACTCTGTTTTTCGTTCTTATATGTTCTGTTTCAATGTGTGTATATACGCTTTCCATTCTGTATATGTGGATCATAACAGCTAGATTCAAATTAGTATAAAAACAGATAGAAAATGGAATTCATAATATATATATATATATATATATATATATATATATATATATATATATATATATATATATATATATATATATATATTGTTCATTAGTTCATCACACAATATATATAATATCATCACATATACGTGATGATACTTAAATACTAGGTACAATGCATAAAATTGAAAACGAACAATACTAAAACTAATAATACCTCGTCGGGGCAGTATTCCGGCATCCCCTCGCTAGCAGCTCCCTGGTGCGCGGTGTCTTCCCAGCACAGAGGCAGTACTCCGCCTCCTCCGCCTCGCAGCGCTTGACGTACCGATCTGCCTCTTGTTGGCGGACGAGCGAGAATGATCTTGCCTTTTCGTTGGACGCCCACCGGAGCTCCTCGTCGGTGGCATGCTGGAGCTTATCGGCCCACCTCCATGCAGCGATGAGGTGCCTAACGCCTTTGACCTTCCTCGGGAAGTACCCGTCTTTGTACACCTCATCCGCAAGACGACGCGCCCGCCCCCAAAGCTCCACTGCCTCCTTTTCCAAGCGGCATCACGGGCTTCACAGGCCGCCTGGTACCTGGCTTCCTCCTCTGCCATCTACTTCTTGAATGCCACTTGCCTGGCTTTCTCAGCCGCTGGCAGTGACTTCCACAAACAAAGATTGTACTGGCCCCAAAACCTATCAAAAGTTGGGGGGGTCCGGCGCAACCTCGCCCGACGACGCGTAGGGGTCCTCCTCGTCGCTGCTCTTCAACTGAGCTTCCTCGGGGGCGGCGACTCCTCATCAACGCGTGGGTATATCGGCGGCATCATGGCAGAGCTTTGAGAGAGAGAGGGCGAGCGAGGGGAGGACGTAGATGAGAATGCAGGGGGGACGACGTGACCAAGGTAGTATTTATCGGCGCCCAAAATCTAGATCGACGGCAACAGTACACACACTGGTCGCCGAAATTTACGAGTATTGTAGTTTGAATTACACACGATTCCCGCATTAAAATACGTGTGTGAACATAATAGCTAATGGTTTCCAATACAGAACCGTGTCTGATTAATAACCCCTGCCATTCACCTTCCAAACCTCGAGGCGCAAAATAGAATACCAATCGTGTGGGGGCAGTTGTGTTACTAGATCTTTACATTTTCTTTTTTGAACACCACATATTTACATCGTCTGATGATTTTTTAACTCGCACACAAGTACACAAAAATATGATTTTTCAAACCGTTATGTTTAGCCGTTGCATGTAGATGTAGTTCAAATTTGAAAATTACAGTCATTAAATGGCTTGAAAATCACTTAAATATATTTAAAAGGTCAGACGACCCCTGAAATTTTCCAAATTTTCACATGACAGTTGTATTAGTGCACGTTAAACGTATAAAAAAATTGAAGGTCGTAAGGGGAAGCTATCTATTGTTCGTCATCAAACATGCATTATTCCCTCTCGGAACCACGAGCCTTCTAGTGAGTTGCCATTTTTTTTACCACGTCATCTTCGTGGCATTACATTACATCAAGCAAGGATTCATGTTTTTCTGACCATTTTTTTTATTTTGGAAATAAAATGCCATTGCACTTCATGCATGTACCTACATGTGTCCATGCCATGAGACCAATATGTTTGAAAATTCTTTTAATTTACTGCACATGGAATTAACTCGCACACAAGTATGCAAATATGATATCTCAAACCATTATGGTTAGCCGTTGCATGTAGACGTATTTAAAATTTCAATTACGGTCATTAAATCGCTAGAAAATCATTTACATGTCTTTAAAAGGTCAAATGACCCCTGGAATTTTCCAAATTTTCACATGACAATTGTATTAGTGCATGTTAAACGTAGAAAAAAACTGGAGGCCCTAAGGGGAAGCTATCTGACATTCATTATCAAACATGCATTGTTCCCTCTGAGAACCACGGGCCTTCTTGTGAGTTGCTTCGGTATGTGAGGGGTGGGCGTCCAAACTTTCGTCAAACAGGCCAATTTTGTTACCACGTCATCTTGGCGGCATGATATTACATCAAGCAAGGTTTCATATTTTTCTGATCTTTTTTTATTTTTTTGGAATTTAAATATCATGGCACTCCATGCATATACGCACATGTGTGCCCATGCCGTGAGTCCAATATGTTTGAAAATTCCTTCTAATTTACTGCACATGGAATTAGCTTGCACACAAGTATGCAATTATGATTTTTCAAACTGTTATGGTTAGCCGTTGCATGTAGATGAAGTTCAAATTTGAATTACGGTCATTAAATGGCTAGAAAATATCTTTAATGTCTTTAAAAGGTCAAATGACCCTTGGAATTTTTCAAATTTTCACATGACAGTTGTATTAGTGCACGTTAAACATAGAAAAAATAGAAGGTCGTAAGGGGAATCTATCTCCCGTTTGTCATCAAACATGCTTTGTTCACTCTCGATACCACGAGCCTTCTAGTGAGTTGCTCCGGTTTATGAGGGGTGTGTGCCCAAACTTTTGTTAAACATGCTAAATTTTTTTACCACATCATCTTTATGGCATGGCATTACATCAAGCAGGGTTTCATATTTTTCTGATCATTTTTTAATTTTCTGGAATTTAAATGCCATGGCACTCCATGCATCATACATGTGTCCATGCCGTGAGACCAATATGTTTGAAAATTTCCTTCTACTTTACTGCACATGGAATTAACTCGCTTACAAGTACGCAAATTTGATTTTTCAAACTGTTATAGTTAGCCGTTGCATGTAGATGTAGTTTAAATTTGAATTACGATCATTAAATAGATTGAAAATCACCTAAATGTCTTTAAAAGGTCAAATGACCCCTGTAATTTTCCAAATTTTCACGTGACAGTTGTATTAGTGCATGTTAAATGTAGAAAAAAATTGAAGGCCGTAAGGGGAAGCTATCTCCCATTCGTCATCAAACATGCATTGTTCCCTCTCGGAATCACGAGCCTTCTTATGAGTTGCTCCGGAATGTGAGGGGTGTGCGTCCAAACTCTCGTCAAACAGGCCAATTTTTTACCACATCATCTTGGTGGCATGATATTACATCGAGCAAGGTTTCATGTTTTTCTGATCTTTTTTTATTTTATTATAGAATTTAAATGCCATGGCACTCCATGCATATACGTATATGTGTGTCCATGTCGTGAGTCTAATATGTTTGAAAATTCCTTCTAATTTACTGCACATGGAATTAACTCGCACACAAGTACGCAAATATGATTTTTCAAACAGCTATGGTTAGCCGTTGCATGTAGATGTAGTTCAAATTTGAATTACAATCATTAAATGGCTAGAAAATATCTTTAATGTCTTTCAAAGGTCAAATGACCCCTGAATATTTTCAAATTTTCACATGATAGTTGTATTAGTGCATGTTAAACATAGAAGAAAAAAATGAAGGCCGTAAGGGAAGCTATCTCCCGTTCGTCATCAAACATGCGTTGTTCCCTCTCGGAACCATGAGCCTTCTAGTGAGTTGCTCCGGTTTGTGAGGGGTGTGTCCAAACTTTTGTTAAACATGCCAATTTTTTATCAAATCGTCTTTATGGCATAACATTACATCAAGCAAGGTTTCATATTTTTTTGATCATTTTTTAATTTTCTGGAATTTAAATGCCATGGCACTCCATGCATGTGCATACATGTGTTCATGCCATGAGACCAATATGTTTAAAAATTCCTTCTAATTTCTGCACAAGGAATTAACTTGCACAAAAGTACGCAAATATGATTTTTCAAACCGTTATTGTTAGCCGTTGCCTGTAGATGTTGTTCAAATTGGAATTACGGTCATTAATTAGATAGAAAATCACCGAAATGATTTCAAAAGGTCAAATGAACCCTGGAGTTTTCCAAGTTTTCACATCAGAGTTGTATTAGTGCATGTTAAATGTAGAATTTTTTTGAAGACCTTAAGGGGAAGCTATCTCCCGTTCGTCATCAAACATGTATTGTTCCCTCTCGGAACCACGAGCCTTCTAGTGAGTTGCTCCGTTTTGTGAGGGGTGTGTGTCTAAACTTTCGTCAAACAGGCCAATTTTTTACCACCTCATCTTGGTGGCATGATATTACATCAAGCAAGGTTTCATGTTTTTCTGATCATTTTTTAATGTTTTGGAATGAAAATGCCATGGCACTCCATACATGTATGTACATGTGTCCATGCCGTGAGACCAATATGTTTGAAAATTCCTTCTAATTCAGTGTACATGGAATTAACTCGCACGCAAGTACACAAATATGATTTTTCAAACCATTATGGTTAGCCGTTGCATGTACATGTAGTTCAAATTTAAATTATGGTCATTAAATGGCTAGAATATCACTTAAATGTCTTTAAAAGGTCAAATGACCCCTCGAATTTTCCACATTTTCACATGACAGTATTATTAGTGCATGTTAAACGTAGATAATATTTGAAGGCCGTAAGGGGAAGGTATCTCACATTCGTCATCAAAGATGCATTGTTCCCTCTTGGAACCACGAGCCTTCTAGTGAGTTGCTCTGATTTATGAGGAGTGTGTGTCTAAACTTTCATCAAACATGCCAATTTTTTACCACCTCATCTTGGTGGCATGACATTACATCAAGCACGGTTTAATGTTACTAATCATTTTTTTTATTTTTTTGGAATTTAAATGCCATGGCACTCCATACATGTACGTACATGTGTCCATGCCGTGAGACCAATATGTTTGAAAATTCTTTCTAATTTACTACACATGGAATTAACTCACACACAAGTAGGCAAATATGATGTTTCAAATCATTATGGTTAGCCGTTACATGTAGATGTAGTTCAAATTTGAATTACGGTCATTAAATGGCTATAAAATCACTTAAATGTCTTTAAAATGTCAAATGACCCCTGAAATTTTCCAAATTTGCACATGACAGTTGTATTAGTGCACGTTAAACGTAGAAAATATTCGAAGGCCATAAGGGGAAGCTATCTCTCGTTCTTCATCAAACATGTGTTATTCCCTCATGGGACCATGAGCCTTCTAGTGAGTTGCTTCGGTTTGTGAGGGGTGTGTGTTCATACTTTCATCAAACAGGCCAATTTTTTACCACATCATCTTGGTGGCATGACATTATATCAAGCAAGGTTTCATGTTTTTCTGATCATTTTTTAACTTTTTGGAATTAATATGCCATGGCACTCCATGCATCTACGTACATGTGTCCATGCCGTGAGACCAATATGTTTAAAAATTCCTTCTAATTTACTGCACATGGAATTAACTCGCACAGAAGTACACAAATATGATTTTTCGAACCGTTATGATTAGGCATTGCATGTAGATGTAGTTCAAATTTGATTTAAGGTCATTAAATGGCTAGAAAATCACTTACATGTCTTTAAAAGGTCAAATGATTCGTGAAATTTTCCAAACTTTCACATGATAGTTGTATTAGTTCACGTTAAACATAGAAAAAATTTGAAGGTCGTAAGGGGAAGCTATCTCCCGTTCGTCATCAAACATGCATTGTTCCCTTCGGAACCACGAGCCTTCTAGTGAGTTGCTTCGGTTTGTGAGGGGTGTGTGTCCAAAATTTCGTCAAACATACCAATTTTTTTACCATGTAATCTTGGTGACATGACATTATATCAAGCAAGGTTTCATGTTTTTCTGATCCTTTTTAAAAAAATTGGAATTTAAATGCCATGGCACTCTATGCTTAATTATGTCATAGCCGTTAGACCAATATGTTTGAAAATTCCTTCCAATTTACGGCACATGGAATTAAATCACACACAAGTAGACAAAATATGACTTTTCAAACCGTTTTGGTTAGCTGTTGCATGTACATGTAGTTCAAATTTTAATTACGGTCATTAAATGGCTATAAAATAACTTAAATATCTTAAAAGGTCAAATGACCCTTGAAATTTTGCAAAATTTGACATGACAGTTGTATTATTAATACAAATTTTCTCGTACATTAAAAACACCATCTGTTGCCACTTTACTCCAAATTCGTCTTTCACAACTAATAAAAAATATCCACAAGATCACACATTTTTTTTGTAGGAACCGTTTGCGATGAAAATTGTTGGGTCTATTTAAGTCTTCCTCCTTAAGCTTCAGTGACTTGTCTGCTCCAGTGTCGGCAACCCCTGAATCCATGAATCCCGATCCCCATTCTCGCGCCCCCTTCTTGCAAGGATGATGACATGGCAACGCTTCGTGAAGGCCCGTACGATGGTCGCGTCCTCCCCGAGCGCGGACGCCTGCGCCGAGAGCGCGACCGCCTACGCCAAGAGTGCCGCCGCATCCGCATTGAGCACGGCCGCATCCGACGAGAGGGCATCTGCGGCAACCGACAAGGCAGCTGCAGCAGCCGAGATGGCTGCAAACGCCGAGATCACTCGAGTTACCGTCCTTGCCACCGATGTCGCCTTGGCCCAGGTCGAGGCCATCCATGCCAAGATCGAGGACGCACACGCCAAGACATTCCAGGCCACCTCGGAATCCAGCATGCAACCCACGTATGAAAGGGCGGCAGTGGCCATGGATGACTTGCTTCCTCATGATATCACCGAGCGGGGGCTGGATTCGTGTGCGGCTCCATCGTCGTAGAGTCTGCGGCTCCCGTGGTGGGGTTGAGCTTCCCATCTTCGGGTGGCGTGATGCATTCTGGATCTAGGGCCAGAACTGTTGCAGGTGCTATTTCCTGATCCGATGATAGAGCTAGGTCATGATCATCGTGGTGGCAGAGAGGGGTCGCCGCTGGCTCGAATCCGGCGAAGATCAAGTCTCCGCGGACGTCGGCAACGTAGTTCAGGCTACCGAATCTAACATGATCGCCAGGGGCGTAGCTCTCGACCTACTCAAGGTGGCCTTCAGTGTTGGCCCGAAGCGTGAAGCCGCCGAACACGAAGAGTTGGCTGGGAGGGAAGATCCCCTCGACGTCGCCATTGCAGTTGACGGCATGATCCATCAAAGCTTCCGTCCATGGCATAGTGGAACTCTCAATGAAAGCACCAATGTCAATGTCAAAACCGGCGGATCTCGGGTAGGGGGTCCCGAACTATGCGTCTGAGGATTGATGTTAACAGGAGGCAGGGGACATGATGTTTACCCAGGTTCAGGCTCTCTCGATCGAGGTAAAACCCTACTTCCTGCTATATTAATATGGATGAATATGTGTACAAGAGTTGATCTACCTCGAGATCATAAAGGCTAAAACCCTAGGTTTCAGCCTATGAGGATTGAATGATTCTCTATTAGCCTGTACGGACTAAACACTCCGGTTTATATACACATCGGAGGGGCCTAGGGTTTGCACATATCATCTTGCAGAGGAAGGAAAATCTACACCCGAGCCTAAACTTGCTATTACAGGAATTCAGGAGTCCTATCCGGATACGAGAGATGATCTTCTATAGTAATCTTCATGGCCCACCAGTCCGGCCCACCAGGAGTTTGTCCGGTCACATGAGGACCCCCCGATCCAGGACTCCCTCAGTAGCCCCTAAACCTGTCTTTGATGGCGACGAGTTCGGCTTCCGTATTGTCTTCGGCATTGCAAGGCGGGTTCATCCTCTGAATATATCTTCTGCAAATTGATGGATTGTGTTCGGCTCTGCAAGATTAGTACAACCCTTAGCTTCGAAGGCAAGGCTTTTAAAGAAAATGAATAATGTGTCTTCATTGACAACTTTTGGGTCAAGCGTCGCGTTCACCCCACTAACATATCGAACCATTTTATTTGGTCCTAGTTTCGTGTTTCGAGGCATATCCTCATTGACATGTCCCGTCAGAATAGAGATCGTGCCCGCTTATTGTAGGATTTTTATCACGTGACGTGAGCACCCACGCCGCGCATTACGCACGACTGCTTTCGGAACCGGCGAGTTTTATGGCTAAGGTGGGGGGATGCTCTGTATTCACAGCATTATAAAAGGACACCAATCCCTTTCACCAACCCCACGCTTTCCTCAAGCTCGAGCTCTCCAATCTCCCTTGCCCCCGTACACTCATCTCATGCGCCCACAACTTCTCATTCCTGAACCACTACCCCCCTTCCGAGTGATGGCTGGGTCCGGTGCCAGAGGCAAGTGGGAGGCTTCTACAGTCACCGAAAAGACCGTGAAGGATCTACGGAGTGCGGGGTATCTCGCCGACGGCATCGCACACCGAGTCCCCCCCAAGGGCCAGGTGACTCCCGTCCCTAAGGCGGGCGAGAGGGTAGTGTTCACCTCTCATTTTGTTAGGGGGCTAGGGTTTCCACTCCACCTGTTCGTCCGGAGTCTTTTGTTTTTCTACGAGCTAGATTTCCACGATCTAGCTCCGAACTCAATCCTTCACATATTCACATTCATAGTGATGTGTGAAGCTTTTCTCCGCGTCCCCCCACACTTCGGCATGTGGCTTAAGACCTTCAACGTGAAGCCAAAGGTGGTGAAAGAACTCGCAGAGTGCGGGGGCGCTATGATTAGTAAGCTCCCAAACGCAACTTGGCCCATGGGCTCGTTCATGGAGATGAACAAAGTCTGGCAGCAGGAGTGGTTCTATATCACCGAGCCCCGCGACACCAACTAGGCATCGGAGCCTGCTTTCAAATCCAGACCCCAAGAGAGGCTAACCTCCTGGACCAAAAAGGGTCTGAACTGGGGGTCGCCCACTGAGGTGACGATCTCGTGGGCCGGGTGTCCGGCGTGATCTCCAAGGGGCACCTGCTTTCCTCCGTGGTCCAGGTACTGCTGACCCGGCTTGTTCTCCCTTGCCACAGCCAGGATTCCTCCCTATGGGAGTTCAATCCGGCAGGAGACAAGCCACTAAAGCATCTCTTCGGCTCCACGCACAAAGATATTTGGAAGCACCTCTTCAAGAGCCAGGAGGAATATATTGGCCCGAAGAGACGAAGATGCGGGCTTTAGTACTGAAGTTTCTGTCACCGAGGTAATAATGATCTTTGCCGAAAAATTGTCCTTTCCTATTACTTAACGATAATAGGAGTTGGAATTTTTATGCGATATACAGGTTTGGACAAACAAGGCAACTCAGATCAAGTGTCCGTCACCTCTACCCGAAGACCCAGCGTTACCTCTATTGACAGCAATGCTGGTTCTAGCGCCGTACAAGGCGTCGACCAAGAAGCCCAAGAAGACTAAGGGCAAGGGGGCTAGAAACAGCCCCCGTCCTGCGGGCAAGCAGCCCGAGGACCTCCATATTCTTTCCTCCGACGAGGCGGAGGAAGATGATGAGGAGGAAGAGGAGGAAGAAGATGTACCTCCCGCGCAAGGCAGAAGGACGAAGAGGGGGGGCGTTGCTGACGTGAGCACGGCCGTGCCCCGGAGGAAGAGGAAGCTGAAGCTCGGAGACAGTTCGGATTCATCCGAACACAGCTTCATGGTGAAGCCCAGGGTAAAACCCCTGCCCGAATCGTAAGTCTGTCCAGATTGACTATTTCACCTTTGTTTATTCAGTATTTATGATACCTACTTAACATTTTTCTTCTGCTGACCTACATCCCTCCCGGTGCTGACCCTGATGTTACTTCATTGGAGGGGAACTCTCTGGCGCCTGGGGAGATGGAGAGTGACCCGCCAGTCCGGGCTCCATCGCCCGTAATTGGCGGGGACACTGAAGTGTCGTCCCAGCGGATTCTCTCCACCCAGGGAGCTGAGGGCGGGGCAGGAGACAGGGCGGCCAAGGGTAATACCTCGGTGGCCGCTGACCATGGGGAAACAGCCCCCATGGAGACTGAAGATGTGGGGCCTGAACAGTCTGGGGTCCCACCGAACACCGTTCCGGAGCCTAGCGTGGCTCCGCGGGTTGAAGATCCCACTCCTCATGCCGAGGACGATACGGCGGTGCCCGGAGTTAATCCGGAGGTGCCGGATTCTATGGAGGGAGCACTGCAATATGCTCTCGTCATTGAAGAACACCGCACCGTGATGGGTGCGGTGATGAAGAAGATTTAGTCCGTCAAGGGCGGACTGAATGAAGCCTTCAACAACCTTTTAACAGGCTTTGAGGTAAGCCATGTAATGCTATTAAGAAATTTTATTTGTTTTAAGTGCACATATATAGCCAGTAGCCCCTGATGCTTTGTGTGATTCTGAAAAGAATCAGACGAAGTATCCATAGAGTAGCATATTTACAGAGCTGAACTGTCGTGCAGGCTTCTTTAGTTACGGTGACTGCGCGAGACGCAGAGGTCGCCGAACTAAATCGGAAGCTCGAGGTGGCCAATGCGGAACTCGACTGCATCATCCGATGTTTTGATGAAACGCAAGGTATGCGGATTGTTATTTAAATGTCAATAAGACTTAAGTTATTAAGTATGAGTACAAACTCTAACATTGTATTATGTATTACACAGTTGGCGCCGGTGAGCTCGAGGCCCTCAAGGGCGAGGTTGCCAGGGCCAAAGAGGAGGCCAAGGCAAACAAGGCGGCTGCTGATTTACAGGCCCAAAAGGCGGAGTGCGAGAAGCACAAGTCTCAGGTGTCCGAAGTTGAGGTCGAGCTTCAAGATGCCATCCGTAAGTGTGAGGCATCGGAGACGACGGCTTCGGAACAGGCGACTGAGCTGTCTGCGGCAGTAAAGTCTGCCCAGGATGCGCGAGGCGAGCCGCGTAGTGCTCGGCAAGAGATCGAGCAGGCATGACAGATAGCATCTGGTAAGATATTTCTCTTACAGAGCATCTTCGGAGGGCGGAAGTATATTGGTCTGACACAATTGTGGAGTTCTCCAGGCGTGTTTGTTGATCTTCCAAGGAGCGGCACAGACGTCGCCCAGTATTTCCGTGCCCTGGAGGGAAATAACACGGAGAAGTTGTTTTGGTCGCATTTCGAGGCACCAAAACATATGATGCCCCTCAACGACCAGATGAAGCAGCTGGTCGAGCTGCACAATATGGCGGGTTCAGCCATGAGGGACTAAATAGTCTGGCTATGGCCCGCTGAGCCAATCCCAAGTAGTTACTTCGGATTGGTGAAGCGGCTCGTCGAGGCAAGTCCGCGGGTGTCACGACCGGTCCTTTAGTAAAATAATTACCGGAAGACCGATCTCTTTATTAAACCAGCGAGGAATAATATTCCTGCTGGCAGACAATTCCTTTATATAGAATTTCCAGTACACTGAATATTACACAAGGTTGATCTAGGGGTGGCTCAACAAATTTTATTACAAGCGCGCCAATATATTACATAGAGGCGGATATGGCACAAGGCAGGGTGGCATACTACTGACTCGTGATAAAACGCGGTGGAATATGTCACAGTGAAGTGGGTGGTGTGACTCCAATATTTTACAGTTCATCGAGTGTCAGAGTGAGACCCGATGAATTTATTTGGTGGTAGGCGGAAGTGATTATAAAACAGTGATCAACTCCAGGATCGCAAGGGACTGACTGGGACTCCTCTAAGCGTCGGACTCGCTATCGAACTCTTCATCCATGGGATCACCTTCGTCCACATCTGGCCAAATCAACAATCCTGGTGAGTACTTTGAATGTACTCGCAAGACAGTTCGGACTTAAGATATAACAAATGCCAACATGAATGCATATGAGTATTCCAGCAAAATTGCAACCGGAACAAAATGTGAATGTGCTGAAGGTAAAGAATGGAAGTTGGGCGGTAATCCTCCCGAAACCCAAAAGATAAAAGTAACGAGGCCAAACGAGGGTCTGGGTGAGGCCTCGTAGGAAAATAATAAATGATAACAGGCCACAGTCGGGCGTCTGAGCGATACCACATAAAGGGCTTATCACAAAAATAAATAACAAGAATGCCACAGTCGGACGTCTAAGCGACATCACATAAAGGGCTTATAACGTAAATAAACAATAAGAATGCCACAGTCGGACGTCTAGGCGACATCACATAAAGGGCTTATAACAAAAATAAATAACAAGAATACCATAGTCGGACGTCTAAGCGACATCACATAAAGGGCTTATAACAAAAATAAATAACAAGAATGCCATAGTCAGACGTCTAAGCGACATCACATAAAGGGCTTATAACAAAAATAAATAACAAGAATGCCACAGTCGGAGGTCTAAGCGACATCACATAAAGGGCTTATAACAAAAATAAATAACAAGAATGCCACAGTCGGACGTCTAAGCGACATCACATAAAGGGCTTATAAATAACAGTATATAATGATGAAATACTTCGGAAAGTAAAATCAATACAGGGATAGTGGTGAGTTCATTTACCAAATGAACTTGATGACAACACTATTTTGGTTACTTACAAGAATATACTAGAGACGGTCACCGGGTTGACATGAATATAGATCCTAGGCCATAAACATGGCTACTGAAGGAATTTAACTCTGCAGAGCTTGTACTAATAACTCATAGCCAATGGGTTCTACTAGCCACGTGGGCTAGTCCCGTCTACGGTGTTTTAGTAGAAACCCAACTAACCAGTACACACCCATTTAACATCCTGTCGTCCGGAATCACCCACGGCAACATTCACGGAAAACTTTAAGACGGGGAGGCTACAACCTCGAATAGCATGGGATCAAATTTATATATGCGCGCTCTAAGGGGTGCCCCCCTCTTGGTCCCAACCGGAAACACCCATGCCCCCTGACCGGATGACGGGCTTTACTCCAGGGCCATGGAACTCTCATCCCGGCCCCTCTACTTGGTGTGTACTCGGAAAGTGGTTTACAACCGACTAGACCGTAATCCCAACGGACGGCCTATGATAGTACTGAAAAGGAGACGAACGGAATCATGACATGATCTCCGTTGATACTGAGTTGACCAACTACTGGCATGCTCCAACAATACCAGCATTCCACCCCATCGTCTCACCATATGATCGAGGTGGTTCAACATTCCCCTTCGGGACTCACCCGAAGCTTACTTGCATGAAATATGCCATACACATATGCCCATATGATCATGCTTATGAACGAGCTACTCGAGCAAACATGCAACACACTCATCATATCAAGAGTTCAAACATGCTTGCCTGGTTCTGAAAAGTCGGAGCCTAACTCGGCGTGATTCGCGTCTCCGTCACGGCCTCCGGTATCTATGTATTCAAACAAAAATATATACTAACATAAATACCGCGCGTGCAAATAAAGTTGCTCAAAATATTTCCACATAAATATGACAAAAAACTAGACAGAAAACCAAGGTGGACAGAAAAAGAATCAACTCAAAATCACTTTTAGTTTAAAAGATATTAAGGTTTCTGTCAAGGGACCCATCTGTAATAAAATAGAAAAGATCCAGGGGCTAGAACAGAAAACAACGAAGCGAACCAGTACGCAGTACGTCACCCGCAGAGGGAAAACGCACTTTGCTTAAATACGCCAACAGAAAATAGTTCGAGGGGGAGATGTGAGAGACTGACAGAGGGACCCCACCTGTCAGGTTTAAAAAAAAAGAAACAGAGCCGCGCCGGCGCCGGTGCTGCGGTGATCGCCGGCGTCGATCCACGGCGGGATAGGGGAGGGGAGTGGTACCTATGGCTTCACGGTGGTCTTCCGCGTCGAACGGTGGTGGAGTTGGGTGCCGGCGAGTCCCATGTCGACGGCGAGCTTATCTCCGGCGGACGGCAGCTCGGGTGTTCGTGGACCTCGTCGGAGAAGGCTTCTGGAGAGAAATTGGGTTGGGGGTTAGGACTAGGTGGATGCCAGGGTACTACGTTCAAGTTCACGGTGGCGGAGGAGCCCTCACCGGAGTGAACGGAGCTGGAGCCCGAGGCGGAGGTAGCTGGCCGGAGCCGGGGAAGAAAAGCCTCTCGGGGCTCTTCCAGAGGTTGGGCGCGGTCTAGGGAAGTAGTGGAGGCGTGTGTCCTCGAGCACGAGCTCGGGGGTGCCTTTTATAGGCGGCTCGAGGTGGCTGCCGCGAACGGATAAGTCTGGCGAGCCAATTACGGCGCTGCAGTGGTCGGACGGCGGGGCTAGGGGCTTGAGCATCATCTATGATCTGTAGAAGCTCCATTCCCGTGCTTAACTTAGCAGTAGAGGTGGTTTTACGGCCTGCCCTCGACGGAACAGCCGCGCGGCTTGTCGGCGGCAGAAACGGCGCACTGCGCGTGCCAGGCCACGGCGACGGTATGCCAGGCGTGCGTTGGCTGTGGGGACGGACACGGGGAGCACTGGGATGGTCTGGGCGGCGCGAAACGGCGTGGAGCTGCGGCGTTGCTTCTGTCAGCCGCCACGGGCGGCGCTGTGGCCGTGGCAGCCGCCGGCGCGGTCGGGCCAGGGCGCCACCGACGCCCAGAAACGGCCAAGCGACCGTGCGGCGCATGGATAAGGAGAAGCTGCAGTGCAGCGTCGATCCAAGGAAGCACAGACGAGTTTTGTCGCCGCGCTGAATGATCTGACGAAACTGACGAAACTGATGAAGTGTAGGCAGTTTCAGTTAACAGTTCTGAATTTGACAGAACAATGTAGGCTCGGTGTTTGATGAATTGATTCTGGTATTTGTGCAATGTCTCTGGAGCTGATTTTTGGTGGAGTGGCCTCTTGATGTATCTATAGGCTGCATGATTTTTCACAGAATTTTTGGATGAAGATAAATATGAATTTCACCAAATTTTGCAAATCTGGTCCAAACTTGCAGCAGGTGAACTTTGAAAATTTTGAACTATGGACCAGTGAAACAAGATGGATCTAGGTTGTGGGTACTAAGGACTATCTAGGAGAGTTGGTTTGGAGTCAAATAGGTAGATGAAAATGGTGGTTCCCTTGTAAATCACCAAGGTCCACTATAAAAGCCAGAATTGTTTTTGGAATGAAATAAATAGGAGAAAAATCCCAATAAGTTTACAAGTTGCTGGAATTGATGAAATGCTTGTCCCATGGTGTGAAGAGAGTCTTGGAGAGGATTGTTCCTGTTGGGATCATGGCAAGATGAAGGTTGGAGGGGAGATAAGTCAAGGTTAAACTTGAGAATTCTAAAACAAGAAGTGGTGAACTCAAACAACTCCTTTTGAATCTCAACTTGTGCTTGAGCCAAACACAAGAGGAGAACTTCAAGGCCAAAAACCAAGCTTGAGAAGATACACAAACTTTGGCAAAAGGGATTTTAGAAGGGCAAAAGAAAGGATCAAACAATCCCCCTTTCAAAAAGGCCAAAAGTTTGCAAGAAAAACCAACTCAAAAAATTTGGGGTGTTACAACACCTACCCCCTTAGGAAAAATCTCGTCCCCGAGATTTCAGCTGATCCTCAAATAGGTGTGGATGTTCTGTCCGAAGGAAATCTTCCCTTTCCCATGTTGCCTCATCCTCTGTGTGATTACTCCACTAAACTTTGAGAAATTTAATTGTTTTCTGACGGGTCCTCCTTTCAGACTCCTCCAAAATCTTCACTGGGTGTTCTCGGTATGTAAGATCTGGTTGCACATCAAGATTTTTATGTGACACATGTTTCTCTGGGTTGCTTACACACTTCCGTAGTTGCAAGACGTGGAACACGTCGTGTACGTCGGACAGTTCCTTGGGAAGGTCCAGTTGGTAAGCTACTGTGCCTCTTCGTGCAACTATACGGAAGGGTCTGATGAATCGTGGTGCTAGTTTCCCTTTGACTTTGAATCGTTGTAGTCCTCTGATCGGTGACACACGTAGGTATACGTCGTCACCGGGCTCGAAACTTATTTCCCGATGCTTTTGATCGTAATAGCTCTTTTGTCGGCTTTGGGCGGTCTTGAGTCGATCCCGTATCATTTTTACTCTCTCCTCGGCTTCCTTTAACATATCGGGGCCGAATATGCGGCTGTCCCCTGTTTTCGATCAATTCAATGGAGTACGGCATCTTCGTCCGTACAAGGCTTCGAAAGGTGCCATCTGCAGGATAGCTTGGTAAATATTGTTATATGCGAACTCGGCATATGGTAGGCTTTCCTCCCAACTGGCCCATAGGTGAGGACACATGCCCTTAGCATGTCTTCGAGTATTTGATTTACTCGTTCCGTTTGTCCTCCAGTCTGGGGGTGGTAAGCCGTGCTGAACGTTAGTTGCGTTCCGAGGGCTTGCTGCAACTGATCCCAAAATTTCGAGACGAACTGAGTGCCCCTGTCGGATATTATAGTCTTGGGCATATCATGTAGGCATACTATCCGGGCGAGGTAAAGCTTGGCGAGCTTTTGAGTGGTGTGTGTTGTCTTGACGGGTATGAAATGTGCCACCTTGGTCAGTCTATCTGTGATGACCCATATGGCATCGTTACCGTGTTGTGACCGTGGTAGTCCAACAATAAAGTCCATTCCGATATCATCCCATTTCCACTCTGGTATCTTGTTTGGCTGTAATAGCCCTGCGGGTTTTTGGTGCTCGGCTTTAATGCATTGACATGAATCGCAGCATGCAATAAATGTGGCTATATCCCTCTTCATGCCGTGCCACCAAAAGCTTTCCTGAATATCTTTGTACATTTTCGTACCTCCATGGTGGATTGAGTATGGAGCGGTATGACTTTCCGCTAGAATTTGCTGTTTAAGGTCGTTGCTGTTGGGTACGCAAAGTCTGTCTCCGAACCATAATATTCCTTCACGGTCTATGGTGAATTCTAAAACCTTGCCTTGACTTACTTTTCTTTTTATTCCTTCGATGCTGGGGTGTTCGAGTTGAGCCTTCTTTATTTGCTCTATCAGTGTAGGCTGTATTTCTAGCTTGGATACTTCGCCCTCCGCAACCATCATTAGGTCGAGTCTGGCGAATTCTCGCTGAAATTCGGGTCTCAGGTTCTGTATGCTGCCGCTGTTCGGGCTGGGGTAACGGCTGAGAGCATCGGCTACCACGTTTGCTTTCCCGGGGTGATAGTGGATACCAACGTCTTAATCTTTTACCAGTTCCAACCAGCGTCGCTGTCGTAAATTTAGATCTGGCTGTGTGAAAATATAGCTGAGGCTCTTATGGTCCGTATATATTTCACATCGATTTCCAAGTAAGAAGTGCCTCCATTCCTTGAGTGCATGAATGACTGCTGCCAACTCCAAATCGCGAGTAGGATAATTTTCTTCATGTTTTCGCAGTTGCCGGGATGCGTAGGCGACTACTTTGCCTTCTTGCATCAGTACGCATCCGAGGCCTTTCCGGGATGCGTCGCAATATACTTCAAAGCTCTTGTGTATGTCTGGCACAATTAATACTGGGGCTGTCGTTAACCTCTTTTTGAGCTCTTGGAAGCTTTTCTCACATGCTTCGGTCCACTCGAATTTCTTATCCTTCTTGAGTAGTTGGGTGATTGGTTTGGCTAATCCTTCAATAAACCTTCTATAATATCCGGCCATACCGAGGAAACTGCGTATATCCGTTACACAGGCTGGCGACTTCCAGCCAAGTACAGCATTGACTTTATCTGGGTCCACAGCAATTTCTTCTTGCGTTAATACGTGTCCTAGGAAACCCGCGTGTCTCAACCAAAATTCACATTTGCAGAATTTGGCGTAAAGTTGGTGTTTCCTTAATTCTCCCAGTACAATGCGGAGGTGTTCAGCATGTTCTTCCGGTGTTTTGGAATATACCAAAATATCATCAATAAATACCACTACAAATTTGTCCATGAATTTCATAAATACCTTATTCATGAGGTGGACGAAATATGCGGGGGCGTTGGTCAGTCCGAACGGCATCACTGTAAATTCATAAAGTCCGTATCTTGAGGTGAATGCTGTTTTCGGGATATCTTCTGTGCGTACTTTCAGCTGATGATAACCTGACCTTAAGTCAACTTTTGAGAAAACCTTGGCTTGTGCGAGCTGGTCAAATAAATCATTTATCCGTGGCATCGGATATTTATTTTTGATTGTGACCATGTTGAGCGCTCGGTAGTCTACACACAGCCTCATGGTCCCATCCTTCTTTTTGGCAAATAATACCGGCGAGCCCCAAGGTGAGGAGCTGGCCCGTATAAATCCCTTGTCCAGCAATTCCTTTATTTGATTCTTTAACTCAACCAACTCGGATGGCGCCATTATGTATGGTTTCTTATATATGGGTGTGGTTCCTGGTGCTAGCTCAATAGTGAACTCTATTTCTCTGTCTGGCGGCATGCCTGGTAATTCCTCGGGAAATACGTCCGGAAATTCACATACAACTGGAACCTTGCTTAACTCAGAGGCATCAACTTTGTTTAATTTTGGTTGCCGAGATACTGGTCTCTCCTGAGCTGCGACTCTTATTGTTTTTCCATGATGATGTGTAAGAATCACTGTTCTGTTGAAGCAGTCGATAAATCCTTTATTGGTGGTTAGCCAGTCCATACCCAGGATAACATCCAGTCCTTTGTTTTCCAACACGATGAGGTTTGCGTGGAATCTTAATCCCTCAATCTCAATGGTCAAACCTTGGCAGTAATTCTGAGTGATCTGCTTACTTCCGGGGGACTTGATGGTCATTGATTTTCCCAAGGGAAGCATTGAAAAACCATGTTGCAAAGCAAAACTCTTCGAAATGAACGAATGAGAAGCTCCAGAATCAAACAAAACCGTGGCAGGTATTGTGTTGACAGGGAACGTACCGAGTACGATATCCGGTGCATCATGTGCCTGCTCCTTGGTCACATGGTTCAGGTGGCCTTTCCTGTGATTGTTATTGGGGTTGAAATTGTTACGCTTGGGCGCAGAATTGTTCCCGTTGGTGTTCGGCTTTGGCGCTTAGTTTGTTGGCTTAGGGCACTGTTTAGCATAGTGTCCTTCTTCTCCACATGCATAGCAGGTAACACCCGGGCGATATGTGAAATCCTTGTCTCTTGCATGAAAATTCTTATTTGGATGTGTGTCGTTGGTCGTGGGTCTGTTCACAACGTTCCTCTGAAAATTCATTTTATTCTTGTTGTTGCGGGGGTGGTTGGTGTGATCCCTTTTTCTCTTGCGAATATCCTCCAGACTGCGACGTTCATTTTCCAGTGTAATAGCTTTGTCTACCAGTGTCTTGAAATCTGGAAAAGTATGTACGACTAACTGGCATTTTAGTGCTGGTGCCAGTCCGTCCAGGAATTTCTCCATCTTTTTATTTTCTGTCATTCGCTCTTCGTTGGCATATCGTGATAACTGCGCAAACTGACTGTTGTACTCCTGTACTGTCATGCCTCTTTGCTTGAGATCATCAAATTCTCTTTTCTTGATTTTCATGATACTCTTAGGGATGTGTGCCCCACGAAGGCCTTCCTTGAAATCTTCCCAGGTGATATTATTTATGTCGGGGTGCATAAGCAGAAAATTTTCCCACCATGACGCAGCTGCTCTCGTGAGATAATGCGGTGCGTACAACACTTTTTCACGGTCTGAGCATTGTGCCACAATTAATTTCCTTTCAATATCTCGAAGCCAGTCATTGGCCTCAAGAGGCTTGTCTGTGTGTGAAAATGTTGTTGGACGCGTTTTCTGAAATTCAGACAATTTTGAGTGCTGCTGGTATGGTTCGCGGTGATTTCCCATGTTAATGACATGGTTCATCATTTCTTGGTGTTGTTGCTGACTTTGCTCGTAAAGGCGGCATACTTGAGAAAATCATGTCTCACTGCCCTGCTGACTTGACTGCCCCTGTGAGAAATTGTTGTTTGTCTGCGTGCCATAATTTTCCTCCGGCGTACTTGGCATGGAACGTGTCCAAGGACGAGTCATTTCTTACTCTGGGGTAACAAAGCAGAAAACCTGAGAAGAACCGAGCAGCAAAATAAACCAAGATTTTGCAAAAGCGGTCAAACACAAGCTCGAAAAAGATTTTTGAAATAAACTGGTCGATTGCGCACGGAGAAGGCTGCTAGTACATATGTTACACGCAGATCCTAATTATACATACGTCACTCAGGGTGTGCGTACACATCCTGACATGTTATTTGAAACTAGTGCACTCCTCCAAGGTCCTACATGATGCTCAAACAGACTACTCCCATCAACCTATTTTACATATCACACAAATATTACAAGCGAGCGCGGCGCGTCGCGAAATGATGCGCTAGTCGGAGATGTTGAAGATTTCCCTCGGCATGCCGAGGGTAAGGCCCAGTGGTGCTGGAGACTCAACTTCCTCCTCACTGATGGGCTCCAGGCGCGGAGTATGAGTACGAGGTGTCGAAGCAGGTGCAGCAGGCGGTGCAGCTCTGACTAGAGTAGGAGCAATGACTTGGTCAAACTCCTCAGTGGTAGGCAGACGGCGAGCGGTGGCTACAATGGAAGGTGCATAGGATGCGGCGGACGAGACAAAAGTCATTGGTGGTGCGGTATGGAGCAGCTCCCTCCTGTTGGCGGAGCCACTCTGTACCATCTCCATACGGGCGGCCACCAGGTCGTCCAACAGATTATCAAAGGCTGCCTCAAGTGCCTTGAGGTATTCAACCATGGATTCAATGGCTTCGTCACGCTCCCCATTTGCACATGCAAATGCATAGTGGCACGTATAAGGCACGTGGCATGGGAGGTAACGGAAGTGACGAGTCTTCATCGAAGGCAAAATGTCCCAGAGACGAGCTAACGCCTCACGGGCAGCCATCTGCATAGCATGCCTCTCCGTAGGCATGGCTCTGCCCACAAATCGAAGGCGGCGTGCTTCAGAACGCCCACCTTTGAAGTGTACCACAGCCTGATGCATAGACACGCTGTCGTTGAGCTTGTGACGGTAGAGTGTAAATTCGGGACGTGTGGATGGCCCGATCGCGACTTTGGTGATGGCGATGAGGAGCTTGACAAACCCCTCAGGAATGTAGGCGAACACCTGTGCATCACAGTCGTTGCTGGCCATCTACAAAAGTAGACAAAAATTCCGAATAGTCAGGCCATAAATTTATGCTGACCAACAGAAAATTGCTAAAGATGTAAAAATGCTGAAAAGCAGATTTTTCGCTAATAACCGATTAACGAGCGCACCTAGTGGCTTCCTATAGTCAGCCTGACTCTCATACCAAGGTTGTCGCGACCGGTCCTTCAGTAAAATAATTACTGGAAGACCGATCTCTTTATTAAACCAGCGAGGAATAATATTCCTGCTGGCAGACAATTCCTTGATACAGAATTTCCAGTACACTGAATATTATACAAGGTTGAGCTAGGGGTGGCTCAACAAATTTTATTACAAGCGCGCCAATATATTACATAGAGGCGGATATGGCACAAGGCAGGGTGGCATACTACTGACTCGTGATAAAAGGCGGTGGAATATGTCACAGTGAAGTGGGTGGTGTGACTCCAATATTTTACAGTTCATCGAGTGTCGGAGTGAGACCCGATGAATTTATTTGGTGGTAGGCGGAAGCGATTATAAAACAGTGATCAACTCCAGGATCGCAAGGGACTGACTGGGACTCCTCTAAGCGTCGGACTCGCTATCGAACTCTTCATCCATGAGATCGCCTTCGTCCACATCTGGCCAAATCAACAAGCCAGGTGAGTATTTTGAATATACTCGCAATACAGTTCGGACTTAAGTTATAACAAATGCCAACATGAATGCATATGAGTATTCCAGCAAAATTGCAACCGGAACAAAATGTGAATGCGATGAAGATAAAGAATGGAAGTCGGGCGGTAATCCTCCCGAAACCCAAAAGATAAAAGTAACGAGACCAAACGAGGGTCTGGGTGATGCCTCGTAGGAAAATAATAAATGATAACAGGCCACAATCGGGCGTCTGAGCGACACCACATAAAGGGCTTATAACAAAAATAAATAATAAGAATGCCATAGTCGGACGTCTAAGCGACATCACATAAAGGGCTTATAACGTAAATAAACAACAAGAATGCCACAGTCGGACGTCTAGGCGACATCACATAAAGGGCTTATAACAAAAATAAATAACAAGAATACCACAGTCGGACGTCTAAGCGACATCACATAAAGGGCTTATAACAAAAATAAATAATAAGAATGCCACAGCCGGACGTCTAAGCGACATCACAAAAAGGGCTTATAACAAAAATAAATAACAAGAATGCCACAGTCGGACGTCTAAGCGACATCACATAAAGGGCTTATAACAAAAATAAATAACAAGAATGCCACAGTCGGACGTCTAAGCGACATCACATAAAGGGCTTATAAATAACACTATATAATGATGAAATACTTCGGAAAGTAAAATCAATACAGGGATAGTGGTGAGTTCGTTTACCAAATGAACTTGATGACAAGACTATTTTGGTTACTCACAAGAATATACTAGAGACGGTCACCGGGTTGACATGAATATAGATCCTAGGCCATAAACATGGCTACTGAAGGAATTTAACTCTGCAGAGCTTGTACTAATAACTCATAGCCAACGGGTTCTACTAGCCACGTGGGCTAGTCCCGTCTACAGTGTTTTAGTAGAAACCCAACTAACCAGTACACACCCATTTAACATCCTGTCGTCCGGAATCACCCGCGACGACATTCACGGAAAACTTTAAGACGGGGAGGCTAAAACCTCGAATAGCATGGGATCAAATTTATATATGCGCGCTCTAAGGGGTGCCCCCCTCTCGGTCCCAACAAGAAAAACCCATGCCCCCTGACCGGATGATGGGCTTTAATCCAGGGCCATGGAACCCTCATCCCGGCCCCTCTACTTGGTGTGTACTCCGAAAGTGGTTTACAACCGACTAGACATGCTCCAACGGACGGCCTATGATAGTACTGAAAAGGAGATGAACTGAATCATGACATGATCTCCGTTGATACTGAGTTGACCAACTACTAGCATGCTCCAACAATACGAGCATTCCACCCCATCGTATCACCATATGATCGAGGTGGTTCAACATTCCCCTTCGGGACTCACCCGAAGCTTACTTGCATGAAATATGCCATACACATATGCCCATATGATCATGCTTATGAACGAGCTACTCAAGCAAACATGCAACACACTCATCATATCAAGAGTTCAAACATGCTTGCCTGGTTCTGAAAAGTCGGAGCCTAACTCGGCGTGATTCGCGTCTCCGTCACGGCCTCCGGTATCTATGTATTCAAACAAAAATATATACTAACATAAATACCGCGCGTGCAAATAAAGTTGCTCAAAATATTTCCACATAAATATGACAAAACACTATACAGAAAACCAAGGTGGACAGAAAAAGAATCAACTCAAAAACACTTTTAGTTTAAAAGATATTAAGGTTTCTGTCCAGGGACCCATCTGTAATGAAACAGAAAAGATCCAGGGGCTAGAACAGAAAACAACGAAGCGAACCGGTACGCAGTATGTCACCCGCAGAGGGAAAACGCACTTTGCTTAAATACGCCAAAAGAAAACGGTTCGAGGGGGAGATGTGAGAGACTGACAGAGGGACCCCACCTGTCAGGTTTGAAAAAAAGAAACAGAGCCGCGCCGGCGCCGGTGCTGCGGCGATCGCCGGCGTCGATCCACGGCGAGATAGGGGAGGGGAGTGGTACCTATGGCTTCACGGTGGTCTTCCGCGTCGAACGGTGGTGGAGTTGGGTGCCGGCGAGTCCCACGTCGACGGCGAGCTTATCTCCGGCGGATGGCGGCTCGGGTGTTCGTGGACCTCGTCGGAGAAGGCTTCTGGAGAGAAATTGGGTTGGGGGTTAGGACTAGGTGGATGCCAGGGTACTACGTTCAAGTTCACGGTGGCGGAGGAGCCCTTACCGGAGTGAACGGAGATGGAGCCCGAGGCGGAGGTAGCTGGCCGGAGCTGGGGAAGAAAAGCCTCTCGGGGCTCTTCCAGAGGTTGGGCACGGTCTAGGGAAGTAGTGGAGGTGTGTGTCCTCGAGCACGAGCTCGGGGGTGCCTTTTCTAGGCGGCTCGAGGTGGCTGCCACGAACGGATAAGTCCGGCGAGCCAATTACGGCGCTGCAGTGGTCGGACGGCGGGGCTAGGGGCTTGAGCATCATCTATGATATGTAGAAGCTCCATTCCCGCGCTTAACTTAGCAGTAGAGGTGGTGTTACGGCCTGCCGTCGACGGAACGGCCGTGCGGCTTGTCGGCGGCAGAAACGGCGCTCTGCGCGTGCCAGGCCACGGCAACGGTATGCCAGGCGTGCGTTGGCTGTGGGGAGGGACACGGGGAGCACTGGGATGGTCTGGGCGGCGCGAAACAGCGTGGAGCTGCGGTGTTGCTTCTGTCAGCCGCCACGGGCGGCGCTGTGGCCGTGGCAGCCGCCGGCGCGGTCGGGCCAGGGCGCCACCGACGCCCAGAAATGGCCAAGCGACCGTGCGGCGCATGGATAAGGAGAAGCTGTAGTGCAGCGTCGAGCCAAGGAAGCATAGACGAGTTTTGTCACTGCGCTGAATGATCTGACGAAACTGACGAAGTGTAGGCAGTTTCAGTTAACAGTTTTGAATTTGACAGAACAGTGTAGGCTAGGTGTTTGATGAATTGATTCTGGTATTTGTGCAATGTCTCTGGAGCTGATTTTTGGTGGAGTGGCCTCTTGATGTATCTAGAGGCTGCATGATTTTTCACAGAATTTTTGGATGAAGATAAATATGAATTTCACCAAATTTTGCAAATCTGGTCCAAACTTGCAGCAGGTGAAATTTGAAAATTTTGAACTATGGACCAGTGAAACAAGATGGATCTAGGTTGTGGGTACTAAGGACTATCTAGGAGAGTTCGTTTGGAGTCAAATAGGTAGATGAAAATGGTGGTTCCCTTGTAAATCACCAAGGTCCACTATAAAAGACAGAATTGTTTTTTGAATGAAATAAATAGGAGAAAAATCCCAATAAGTTTACAACTTGCTGGAATTGATGAAATGCTTGTCCCATGGTGTGAAGAGAGTCTTGGAGAGGATTGTTCCTGTTGGGATCATGGCAAGTTGAAGGTTGGAGGGGAGATAAGTCAAGGTTAAAATTGAGAATTTTAAAACAAGAAGTGGTGAACTCAAACAACTCCTTTTGAATCTCAACTTGTGCTTGAGCCAAACACAAGAGGAGAACTTCAAGGCCCAAAACCAAGCTTGAGAAGATACACAAACTTTGGCAAAAAGGGATTTTAGAAGGGCAAGAGAAAGGATCAAACAATCCCCCTTTCAAAAAGGCCAAAAGTTTGCAAGAAAAACCAACTCAAAAAATTTGGGGTGTTACAGCGGGTTGACGCACTAACACGTTTGGCCTGCATAGAAGGTGCTCGGATGGCCTTCGCTCGCGTCAAAGTGCACTGGGCGAAGATGAACGTTGTGCATATAGCCACTGCTGGCCCGCCCGCAGGCAAGGAGCACCGTAAGCCGGAGAAGTACTTCGAGGACGTCATCGAGGGCGCCCGCCTTGTAGAAGGCCAGTGTTCGAAGGATGTTGCCTTTGAATGATTGTATCCGGATGTAAAGACTATGCTTATGAATCCGATGTATATTACTTTTGCGCTATTTATAATATCAACGTCTTTTTTCTCCTCCTGTGTGACTGTTTATCCAAATCTGAAAGTTTCCAGTCGTCGGCTTCAGCCCCCAGGTACATAGTACTAGGGTGTTCGGTCATATGCAAATACACACTTTATCTAACGTCTTGGTCCGTATAGAAGGTGTATGCGGAGCGAACCAGGCAATCAGACTATGCGGCGTTATTTCTTTCACTTAGTATTAGGAGTTTAACAAGTGGGGCTAGGTACTAGCCCCTTGTGCGGATGAAGTATCCAGTTACACTTGGCTGGGCGAAAAAACCAACCCTTCGTATAACACGGGGTAGATCTCTATCGATCGTAGTATAACACTAAGTCACCGAATTGCAGACCAGGTTCTCGCTTATCATGACAGTTAGTTTTCGGCTTTCTCTACTAAGGTACTTGACCGGACTAGCCAGAATTACTATCACAGTAGTTCTCCCTTTACACCCTAGCCGAACAAACGGGAACGTAGGGGTAAGCACAGGAGCCGGGCAACCCAACTATTGACCGAAGACATGATTCGGAACTGATGCATATAATGCAAACATCCAGGACGTCGAACCCCTATAGGTGTTCGGTCTTTTCAACATATACCAGGGCTGAAGACAGCCCCTGGTAATGAACCTTTATTGACAAGGCACATATGGCAATCTGATGCGAGAAGAGAACATTCCATGGTGAGTGAATAAAACTCTGGATATGATATGAGTAAAATTGTTCTATTAATACCCCTCTATAGTACGGCGAGCCGCAAACTTTACAGATAATGCCGACGACCTTTTTTGGACATTTTACATGCCAAAAAGGTATATAACAAGAAAGAGAAAAAAGGTTTACACAGGGTCTTAATTTAAAAAGAAACCTTAGTGCGGGTCCCTGCTACACGTCTGCGTCGTTTTCTCCTCTATAATGTGTCCTTGAAGGTATGAGTATGACGGCCATCTGTAGAAAAAAGAAATAAAACCTGGAAACGAAGAAGTCAATCGAGTGTGGCCAAATTAAGTCTGGTTCGTTTTAATGAACTAAGAGAAGATATGTTTAAGGTCCGAATAGGGTCTAGCCGAACTACGGACTGTATGCAGGTGCCCCTCATCGCCGCCAAGGAATTTTTAGGGCATAATTATGTACTTGACACACATATGCTATCTCCTTGTGGGGCGGTCGACGGGGGCATAGCCGTAAATCTTGCTCAGGTTCATCTGAGCTGCCGCACTGAGGCGTGTGCCGGACACGTTTAGTTGTCTCCGCTATTGCTACACTATCTAGCTTGAATAGGCCGCATTGTACTTCGGCTGCTAAGACCGCGGTTTCTTCCTCCGTATGGAGAGAGCGCTCGATATTTTCGTTGACCGTGATAACACCGCATGGTCCAGGCATCTTGAGCTTTAAATAGGCACAATGCGGGACTCAATTAAAGCGGGCGAAGGCCATTCTTCCGAGTAGGGCGTGATAGCCACTTCGGAATGGAGCTTTGTCGAAGATCAGTTCTTCGCTTTGAAAGTTGTGGGGAGAACCGAATACAACCTCCAATGTTAAGGAGCCTGTGCAGCGAGCTTCAACGCCCGGTATCACTCCTTTATTTGGTGTGCTGCCTGGCTTGATTCTTGATGGGTCGATCCCCATCTTGCGTATAGTGTCCTGATATATCAGATTGAGTCTACCGCCGCCGTCCATAAGGACTCGAGTTATATGGTATCCGTCTATTATTGGGTCGAGCACTAAGGCAGCCCAACCCCCATGCCGAATACTAGTCGGATGATCCCTGCGATCGAAAGTGATCGGACAGGCTGACCATGGGTTGAATTTTGGGGCGATAGGCTCAACGACATAGACGTCGCGGAGTGCGCGCTTGCGCTCCCTCTTTGCGATATGAGTGGCATATATCATGTTCACTGTTTTAACCTCCGATGGAAATTTCTTCTGTCCCCATATATTCCGCTGGCGAGGTTCATCCTCGTCTTCGCTCTGAGGCTCCTTCCGCTTGTATTTGGCGTTTATCTTGCCGGCCTGCTTGAAAACCCAACAGTTACTGTTGGTGTGATTGGCAGGTTTTTCTGGGGTGCCATGGATTTGGCAGGGCCTGTCTAATATTCTGTCCAAACTCGATGGACTGTCTTTGTTGCCTTTAAATGGCTACTTCCGTTGATCGGGTCTGGAGCCACTGAATCCGGCATTTACCGTTGTATCATCCGAGCTTCCAAGATTGTTTCGACGCTTGTTTTTATTGCGCCGTGGCTTTCCATTGTCGTCCCTGACTTGAGATGTTCCAGGGTCGCTGGTGCTGCTATGAGCTAACCAGCTATCCTCACCCGTGCAAAAGCGAGTCATGAGTGTAGTTAGGGCTGCCATTGTCCTCGGCTTTTCCTGTCCAAGGTGTCTGGCTAGCCACTCGTCCCGGATACTATGCTTGAATGCCGCTAAGGCTTTGGCATCCGGACAGTCGAAGATCTAGTTCTTCTTAGTGAGAAACCGGTTCCAAAGTTTATGGGCTGACTCCCCGGGTTGTTGTATGATGTGACTTAAATCGTCAGCGTCCGGGGGCCGAACATAAGTCCCTTGAAAATTGGCCCGAAAAGCATCCTCAAGTTCTTCCCAACTCCTAATGGAGTTTTCAGGAAGACTGTTTAGCCAGTGCCGAGCTGGTCCTTTCAGCTTGAGGGGTAAATATTTGATTGCATGGAGATCATCTCCTCGAGCCGCGTGAATGTGAAGAATAAAATCTTCTATCCAGACGGCAGGATCCGTCGTTCCATCGTACACATCGATGTTCACGGGTTTAAACCCTTCTGGGAAATCATGACCCAGTACCTCATCGGTAAAGCATAGAGGGTGTGAAGCTCCTCTGTATCTTGCTATATCGTGGCGTATGTCCGATGGTTGTGGTGTTTGGTATTGACCCCGAATTGGTATATCACCGGCACGATTGCCTTGATAGCCGCCGTCCCGTGCGGGAGCTCGATCTCTGGGTCCGAATATAGACCTGGTCTTGCTAGCTTTTTTGTTTAGGTCCTCGCGCAGATCATGCTTTCGGACTTGGGTTGCATCCTCCTTTCCTTTATGGAGTGGGGGCTTGTTTACGCCAGTGCTAGCGACTCTATCCCGTCAGCGAGGTGGTCGGTCCGGCTTGTCGGCCGTGTTATATTTCGGTGGGCCGGGCACAATAGCCTCGTCGTCGAATTTGGAAAGCAGCTTGCACTTGGGATAACCTTTGGTTTGGCCATTAAATCCATGTCTCTATTCGGCGTCTAGCACCTCATTCCATCTATCATTGAGCGTGTCTTGTGCAGCTCGAAGCTGTCTCTGTTGCTTTTTTAAGCTCCGTGCGGTGGCTATAAGCCGCTGATGGAAGTGTTTTTGTTCGGAGGGTTCTTCTGGGACGGTATGTTCATCGTCATCCAGGCTAACCTCTTCTTAGAAGATCGGTTCATAGTCATCGTCTTCGGCATCGCTGTCATCGGAATGCAGCTTCGGACTCTGTTCGCCGTCCTCTCGCTCCTCCTTCCCTAACACTGGGTCTGCGGGGTCTTCGGCTTGTTCCAGAATATCACCGTCATTACTTGCGGTGTTGCTGTCCTTTCCTTTACGGGATTTTGTTCGGTGTTTTGGACGCCTATGCTTGGGAAGTTCTTCGGCAGGTTTATCCTCTACCAGATTGTTTTCACCGTTGCCTTCTGCCTCTTTGGGTGTGTCCACCATATATACGTCGTATGAAGACGTAGCTATCCACCGCCCTATTATGGGCCTGCTTTGATCTACATCTGCTTCAGCTTCGAGGTCCATCTCGTCGAAGTCTTCTGAAGCGTAGTCGAATAGATCAGTTAGATCTTCAACCGTGGCTACCAAGTGGGTGGTGGGTGGGGAACGAAATTCTTCATCCCCCTGGGTATAGCGCGGTTGTTCATCAGCCTCCAATTCCAACCGGATATAGTGAGGCTGTGTGTTCTTGTCCAACGAGAGTGATCTCAACGACCTTAACATGTCACCAAGTGGTGAGTGCTGAAAAATATCTAAAGCACAGAATTCGGCGATAGGCGCGTGATTAGATTTGAGGGGCGCAGTTATGCGCAGTTCGGAATCAGATACCAAAGCTAAGTCCGGGGTTCCGGTAACACAGACCCCATCAGTTGGGTCCGTGTGCAGCTCCATCGCCGTAGAGTCTACGGCTCCCGTGGTGGGGTTGAGCTTCCCATCTTCGGGTGGCGCGATGTGTTCTGGATCTAGGGCCGGAACCATTGCAGGTGCTATTTCCTGTTCCGATGACAGAACTAGGTCATGATCATTGTGGTGGCAGAGAGGGGTCGCCGCTGGCTCGAATCCGGCGAAGATCAAGTCTCCGCGGATGGTGGCAACGTAGTTCAGGCTACCGAATCTGACATGCTGGCCAGCGGCGTAGCTCTTGATCTGCTCAAGGTGGCCTTCAGTGTTGGCCCGAAGCGCGAAGCCCCCGAACACGAAGAGTTGGCAGGGAGGGAAGATCTCCTCGACGTCGTCATTGCAGTTGACGACGTGATCCATCAAACCTTCCGTCGACGGCATAGTGGAACTCTCAATGAAGGCACCAATGTCAGTGTCAAAACCGGCGGATCTCGGGTAGGGGGTCCCGAACTATGCGTCTGAGGATTGATGTTAACAGGAGGCAGGGGACACGATGTTTACCCAGGTTCAGGCTCTCTCGATCGAGGTAAAACCCTACTTCCTGCTATATTAATATGGATGAATATGTGTACAAGAGTTGATCTACCTCGAGATCGTAAAGGCTAAAACCCTAGGTTTCAGCCTATGAGGATTGAATGATTCTCTAATAGCCTCTACGGACTAAACCCTTTGGTTTATATACACACCGGAGGGGCCTAGTGTTTGTACATATCATCTTGCAGAGGAAGGAAAATCTACACCCGAGCCTAAACTTGCTATTACAGGAATTCAGGAGTCCTATCCGGATACGAGAGATGATCTTCTATAGTAATCTTCATGGCCCACCGGTCCGGCCCACCAGGAGTTTGTCCGGCCACATGAGGACCCCCCCTGATCCAGGACTCCCTTCCCGAGGATGAGGACGAGGACGAGGACGCGGTCGACTTCAGCAGGGGGACGCGGAGTCCACCAACGGTGGCATGTCACCTGGACAAGTCATCGACGTCCCATCTCACACCGGCGATGCATCGACCGGCGCGACGACGGATTTGTTAAAATTATGCGTACTTAGGCTTTGTTTTTAATGCTGGTCTTTTGTTAGAGCAATGTTTAGGTCAACATATTTGTTTAAATACTAAAATTACTCGATTCACTAAGTGTGGTATGTCTCCTGTACGCTCTTTTGTGTGCCCAAATTAGCAAGCGATGTTAAATTATGCAATGACATACCCGAGGAAATTTCCACCAAATTTTGAATTATCAAACTCATCCCACGCGCGTAAAGCAGAAGAATCGTTTGCGATGCACAAGGTCGTTCAAAGTGAATGGTGTCCGACGGCACCCGCGCAAAGTTTCCCTCCACATTTCGAGCCTACCGCCGAAATATCTAGCCCCTTCCCCACCCCCTTTTCCACCACCACAAGTCACATTCCCCGTGTTTCCTCCTTCCTTCCTTCCTAAGCTATAGCATCTTCCTCACTTGCGTCCTCGTTCTCGCCGTCTCGCATCCTACCACCGAGGTCACCATGGTCTTCTTCAAAGACCTCTCCAGCGGTTCCTCCTCCGACGACGACTCCTTCACCACCCGAGAATGCCTCTCTTCTCTCTCTCTCGGGCTATGACTTGGAATGAAGGATTTTTACCCGGTGGTCGATTTGATTAATTTCTTCCCTTTGTACCTCCCTAGGACCATTAGTTGCAATGAATGGAGCGGGGTGGCTGAAGGTCTGTCTGCTCGGTGTCACCATCAATCTCCATGCGTGAAGCTAGTTGTGTTTGAATATGTGGACAGTGGGAGGAAGTTTCTGGCATGTGCAGAGAAGGTTAGACCCTCTTTCATTGTTATAAATCATTTGTTAGATGTGATTCAGACACTGTCACGGTCCCAACCCATTCATACCACACCTTCAACCAAACGTATCCTAAGACAGTGTCACAGTTTGTACCTAGTATCTAAAATTGTTGCATCTCATCAGCGGTGCCATTAGAAAATTATTTGCACCGCTTCAGCACTTTATGCAGCCAAATTTGGTCCACACATCCGAGCAGCCTAGCAGTAAAATACTAAATCTTTATGGCACGACGGAACTGGGCATCGGAGCAACTAGGTGCTCTGGAGTCCGGGTCCCTGATTTTCTTCTGCTGCATCGGCTCGCCAGTGCTTGGCACCGGAGCGAGATCTAGGAACAATTGTCTTTACACCGGTTTTGGCATACGTAGTGGATGGCCTTAGTGCTACTAGTTCTACGTTACTAAATTTGTGCATGTACACACATGTTAGTATCAATTTGCTGTCATCCAAACAATGTCGCTATGTTGTTGCAGTTATATTTACCTTCCTCATAAAATGTTCAATTTGTTATTTATAGTACATGAGTAAGAACTTGTAGCGTTGTTGTAGCTAATTATAGCTTCTGATGTTTCAAAATTTGGTTGCTGTCTCAGTAGCAATTAATTCATTTACACATTGATCTTTTTGAGAAGATATGTCATAATAAACATGTTTCTTCAGTTTTCCAAAATAAGCACTGCTGATTTTCTATGTTGCTATAAACCCATTTCCCCTACAATTGCTATTGATCTAGTTTTAAATATTATAGGATGAATGGAAGTGTTCTTACTTGGAGTGGGTTGATCAAGAGTGGCCACAGTCTTTCAAGATGTGCCTACCAAAGCTCTGGAGCATGTATGAGGAAGAGAACAGAGGTAGGCTTAGAGAAAGTGTTGTCAACGCTGAAGAATATTTGAAGATGCGGGATAAAAAGAGGAAGGTGGAGAATGAGCTCAGATGTTTTAAATCAGACTTTGCTAATATGGTGTTGGCGATGATGAGGCACTTTCCCACTTGGCCAGTGCAAAATAGGTTCTTACTGAACTGAAAGCAGAGGTGGATAAGACGAGACTGGATGATCTCGATTAGGGAAATGAATATATTGTTCTTATGAAGTTGAACTAGCTCTATGTTGTACTGTGCTGTTTTCAGGTAACTATCATGTTGTGATGTTAAAATATATTTATGTGCCTGATATGAAATTGGCAAACATTTGTTTGATAAGAAATGTGAATTTGCGTAATACTGGAATTATTAATTATAAACTAATAAACCTGCTAAATGTGTCATGGAACTTTGCAAACGGTTCGTCATAAAATTGTGTGTGATGTAGTTGATAAAAGCAAACGGTTAACCAAGGCAGAGCGTGTGTGATAGTTACACCTATCACACATGAGCCTATAAATAAACCTGTGTAGGATGTACATACGAACGGAAACGTCTTCCCTGGATTGATTGTGTGGGATGTACATATGAACGGAAATGTTTTCCATGGATTGACTGTGTGGGATGTACATATGAACGGAAACGTTATCCCTGGATTGACTGTGTGGGATGTACATTCGAACGGAAACGTTTTCCCTGGATTTACTATGTGGGATGTACATATGAACGGAAATGTTTTCCCTAGATTGACTGTGTGGGATGTACATAAGAACGGAAACGTATTCCTTGGATTGACTATGTGTGATATACATACGAACAGAAATGTTTTTCTGGGATTCACTGTGTGGGATGTACTTACGAATGGAAATGATTGGGTTTCGATGCCTCACCCGATCGCACATGAGCTCAACTTGCCCCAACCTGTGTGCCAGAAGGGCCTATCCCCGACGGTTTCTGGGTCGTGTGGGAAGGACCTCCCTGTCGCCCACACTCACTTGGCAACAGTTCTAAATGACATTGCGGAAAGGGGTTAAAAATCGTGTGTATAGCACCGACGCATACAAGTGCATGTTTGGCCAATCGATCATACGGCCCATAAAAGGCCCATAGTCACTACAGCAGATAGCAGGACCATGGTGACGACGGTTCGCATGTTGCCCATGGTTATTGTGGCCAAGTTTTAAAAAATAGGTTATTGCAGCCACTGGCAAACCATGGAAAAAGAACTACACTAACTACAAGCAAACAAATAAACAAGACAACAACAAAATAAATAAGCAAGAAACATACGCTAGGCTATTACGACAATTACACATATTACGACCACTAGCATCAAAGTTCGCCACCACTGTAAATATGGGGAACAAAGCAACATATTACATACACTGGTTGTCAAAGTTGACGACCAGTGCAAATAAACACCGAAGTAAAACAAGTCCACAACTGAAACCACTTCACAAGATCTCAAGAAACAATATCATGGGTATCCACCATGCTGGCAAGATGCTTATCAAGCTTATTAGCTTTCTCTTGTTTGGCGCTTAAATCCTCCGGCACTTGTTGTTGCACCACAAAGTATGCATCTGAATTATGCAAGGACTTCCTCAGTCCTTCGTCTTCCTGTCGCAGCACATCCGATCAATGTCTTTCAACTTGAAGTTGAGACTGAAGAAGCCAAACTGATTCAGGCAGCGAGTTCGAAGAGCTTGTGCCAGCAGAAGTGTCCAGTAACTTGAACACTACATCAAGACATGACTTTGGGGTTGTTTCACTTTCTTCAAGATAGTTTTTATCAGCTTTCTTGGAGACCAAAAGGTATGTCTCACTATCTTGAACCTTATCTGCATTACTTCCTTTACCATTGCATAACGGGGTACTCTTCTCCAATGTTTTGTCCACATTGTAAAAGAGAAACAAGCCGACACGTCACAGGTTATATCTATGTAGTATGGTCACTATATGGTCTATATCATTCTAGTTTATGTTGCTGAATCAAGATAGAGACAGTTCAAATCATATATGTTTTAGACAAAGCAACATAGACAGAATATAAGTGTGGGAAACTGCATAGCACTAACAATACTTCTAATGTGCATGGCATGAGAACATAACTGTTTATTCAATTGAAACTGAAATCAACATAGAGCAAGTTACAACAGCAAAACAGCTAAAGAAACATGTTTAAAACATACCTATTGCGTCGTTGGAGTTTCAAGTGCATCCTTCAAATTTGAAATTAGTTGGTATGAGTAAATACAGTGATGCAAGAGCAAAGGAATATGAACCATAGCTACGGAACCTGACCTGAGAACAATCCTTCTACTTTAAGCGTTGACTTTGGGTTCGGAGTGGTGGTCCTGGTGCTTTGGACACTGCACTTGCCTTACTAACTGCGCGTGTTTGGGTGCTCTATGGTGGAGACGGTGCTGTGTCAACTGGATCTAGGTTACTATCTGCTAGGCTTGGGGTTAGAAGGGGTGTAGCTAGTTCTCTGTCCAACTGGGTAGGGGTACAATCTGCGTGAGTCTGGGTTATGTGTGGTGGGGCTGGTTCTTGGGCAAGTACAACCGTGGTTCTATCTGCATCGACGGGTAGCACGATCTTTGCTGAAGACTGTGTTTTTACTCCCATAGATACTGCCATCACCCTCTCCAATTCAAATGGCTGATAAACAAGAAAAGTAATTGAATGTACATACATTGTATGATAGACAGGTGGAATGGATAGTAGGGAAGAAAACATGGCATGAAATAATTCACATTTATGTTGTCTAACCAAACATGATAGCATGACACAATTTCACATATATGATAGCTAATTAAACAGGATAGTATGACACAAATTCACATATATGATGGCTAACTCAACAAGATAGAATGACATACTTCAAAAAATGATGACTATGTAAAGGATGACATGATATAACTATACTGTGTGTCTATTAAAGTGGTTGGCATGCCATAATTCACATACATGTCGTCGATGGAAACATGGTGGCATGATATAATACATGGATAGAATGATATAATTCAAAATATGATGACTATGTAAACAAGATGAGATGATATAACTATATTATTTCTTTAGAAAATGGGTTGGCATGCCATAATTCATATACATGTCATCTATGTAAACATCATGGCATGATATAATTCAAATATATGATTATATACTAAGCAAGTGAGCAGAGGGCAATCACATATATGATGTGTCAACTAGGCAGATGGCATTCACTAGTGTGTATATGATGTAAAAACTAAGCATTGCAAGACAACATATGCATGATATGAGTAATATAACCCTACCATGTTTGAGCATACACCTCAGGGGGGAAATAGGAATGGGCATCTATCTCTGAATCCTCCTTTGAGGAGCTATCTGAAGACCTTGTTTTCACTCCAGAATTTTGCATCACCAATTCAAATGGCTGATGCACAGGAAGAGTAGTTGAATATACAAACATTGTCGACAAATGGAATATGTAATACAAAAAAAGGATGACATGAGATAATTCACATATATGATGCTTGGCAAAACATCATGGCATTGCATAATTCACATATATAACACTACAAAAAAGACACATCTGTGACATTTTGGGCTAAAAGTTTTTTTCTCTCATGCTTATGACACTTCTATGACGATAGTTGTGACAAAAACCCGTATCATCATAGATGTGGTGGGCTCCTACTTCTATGGGAAAAAATCATGACAAAAAATGGGATTTTCGTCCTGGGCGGGCCGGAGACGCAGCTGCATGACATTCTTTGGGCCGTCCATGACGGAAAAAAAATCGTGGGAGAAGCGAGGGCGAGGAAAATTTCGGGGAGTTCTGATAACCCACAAGTGTAGGGGATCGCAACAGTTTTCGAGGGTAAAGTATTAAACCCAAATTTGTTGATTCGACACAAGGGGAGCCAAAGAATACTCTTATGTATTAGCAGCTGAGTTGTCAATTCAACCACACCTGGAAACTTAGTATCTGCAGCAAGATAGTTTAGTAGCACAGTAATATGATAGTGGCGGTAGCAGCAATAAAAGTAAAGATAATGTTTTTGTAGTTTTTGTGATAGTAGCAACGGAAAAGTAAGTAAGAAACAAGCAATGTAGGTAAAGCTCGTATGCATTGGATCGGTGATGGGAAATTACGTCGGATGCAATTCATCATGTAGAAGTTATAACCTAGGGTGACACAGAACTAGCTCTGGTTCATCAATGCAATGTAGGCATGTATTCTGAATATAGTCATACGTGCTTATGGAAAAGAACTTGCATGACATCTTTTGTCCTACCCTCCCGTGGCAGCGGGGTCCTATTGGAAACTAAGGGATATTAAGGCCTCCTTTTAATAGAGTACCGGACCAACGCATTAACACATAGTGAATACATGAACTCCTCAAACTATGGTCATCACCGGGAGTTGTCCCGATTACTGTCACTTTGGGGTTGCCAGATCATAACACATAGTAGGTGACTATAGACTTGCAAGATAGGATCAAGAACACACATATATTCATGAAAACATAATAGGTTCAGATCTGAAATCATGGCACTCGGGCCCTAGTGACAAGCATTAAGCATAGCAAAGTCATAGCAACATCAATCTCAGAACATAGTGGATACTAGGGATCAAACCCTAACAAAACTAACTCGATTACATGATAGATCCCATCCAACCCATCACCGTCCAGCAAGCCTACGATGGAATTACTCACGCACGGCGGTGAGCATCATGGAATCGGTGATGTAGGAAGGTTGATGATGACGATGGCGACGATCTCCACTCTCCGGAGCCCTGAACGGACTCTAGATCAGCCCTCCCGAGAGAGATTAGGGCTTGGCGGTGCTCCGTCTCGTAAAACGAGATAATTCTTTCTCCTTGATTTTTTCCCCATGAAACGGAATATATAGGACCTGGGGATACGTCGGTGGGGCATCGGGGGGCCCTCGAGGCAGGGGCCGCCCCCTGGGAAGGGGGGCGCGCCCCCCACCCTCGAGGACAGGGTGTGGGCCCTCCGGTGCAGATCTTCTTGCAGATATTTTTTATATTTTCTGAAATAATTCTCCGTTGATTTTTAGGCGATTCCGAGAACTTTTTATTTCTGCACGAAAACAACACCATGGCAGTTCTGCTGAAAACAGCGTCAGTCCGGGTTAGTTCCATTCAAATCATGCAAGTTAGAGTCCAAAACAAGGGCAAAAGTGTTTGGAAAAGTAGATACGTTGGAGACGTATCAACTCCCACAAGCTTAAACCTTTGCTTTTCCTCAAGTAATTCAGTTGATAAACTGAAAGTGATAAAGAAAAACTTTGACAAACTCTGTTTGCTCTTGTTGTTGTAAATATGTAAGCTAGCATTTAGGTTTCAAAAAGATCATGAACTAACCACATTCACAATAACTTTCAGGTCTCAAGACTACTCACATCAATGGCATAATCAACTAGCGAGCAATAATAACAAACCTCGGATGACAACACTTCTCAAAACAATCATGGTATGATATAATAGGATGGTATCTCGCTAGCCCTTTCTGAGACCGCAAAACATAAATGTAGAGCACCTTTAAAGATCAAGGACTGACTAGACATTGTAATTCATGGTAAAAGAGATCCAGTCATGATCATACTCAATGCAATTTATAGTAATACATGCAATGACAGAGGTGCTCTCCTACTGGCGCTCTTTGATAAGAGGATGATGACTCTACATAAAAAGTAAATAGATAGGCCCTTCGCAGAGGGAAGCAGGGATTTGTAGAGGTGCCAGAGCTCGATTTTTAAATAGAGATTGAATAACATTTTGAGCGGTATACTTTCATTGTCAACATAACAACTAAGAATCTCGATATCTCCCATGCTACGCACATTATAGGCAGTTCCCAAACAGAATAGTAAAGTTTATTCTCCACCAACCACCAACAAGCACACTCCACGGCCAGCCAAATTCACGGGTTACCGTCCAAACAAGCAACAGCCCTGGGGGAGTTTTGTTTAATTATTATGATTTGAGCATGGGACTGGCACTACAACAAACACCCCCCTATAGCAACACATGTCTAGCAACAAATATAACACAATGTGTTGTTTGATTCAACCCACCTTCCCCACTTAACGTTAACCTCCCCGTACCCACCTCCATCTCTACCCACCTCCATCTCTTTTTGTGTTGTCAACGCTCGGGCACAAAGGGTGAAATCTCCCTTCACTAAAAAAATCAGAGAGACCCGTGAGCCAACGCTCCCATCGCCGCCGCCGCCGCCGCTACCTCGGCCGCCTGCCCCTATTCCTCTTCCAAGCTCGCCTCCCTCGCCAATTTCTTCGCTCGTCGGGGACGCGCACTGTATCATCGCCCATCCTCCTGCATCGGGGAAGGCATCGCTCCCGCTGTTCTTCCGCGCGACCGTAGATGTAGACGGCGCCGCCATTCTTCCACGCGACCGGAGATGCAGACGCCACCATTGTCCGTTCGCATCGCTCCCGCCGTTCTTCCACGCGACCGTAGATGCAGACCACGCCGCCGTTCTTCCGCGTGACCGGAGATGCAGATGGCGCAATTGTTCGTCCACACAGCCAGGGACGACGCAAGTACTGACGGACCCGTCCTCCTCTGCAGGTCTTATTTTTGTCCCTCCTACATCTGCAATTCATTATTTGTATCCTTAGGCTTTGTTCTGATCGATTTATTCCCCAAAGGGAACCAATCAACACATGGATTCAGTGGATTCCTGCATGTCACTCAGATCCTTTAGGGACTGAATACCTTGCATCAGCTATTCCCTTCATATAAATATTCTTCGGTTATATACAGGGTTTGACAGGGATTAATTATTATACCCAAACATGATGGCAGAGAACAAAACACAGAGATTATAAGCACAAGTACTCTTTTATAAAAAAATCATGATGTACGTATAGCTCCCAGTTAATGCACCATCACTTTGCTTTTTCTAGACAACCACATGTTTGTTTACCACGGTTATTGCTAGTATATATATATATATATATATATATATATATATATATATATATATATATATATATATATATATATATATATTCTCATTTAATAGTGAAGCGAAAGCTTATTAGCTTGTTGCTTCCTAGTTTAAATCTTCAATGCAAAGGCATTACATAGTTACTAATAAGCAGAGTATACTTTAATAAGTATATATAGTAATCGACTCTGATTAATACTAAGTGGATTTCAGAAATCTGAAAACAAAATAGCCAAATACATGCCCAGAACAGTTGATTAATTGATGAGGAGAATGGGATAATTCAGCCCTAGCTAGGGTGTAGTAGGAAACTAGGATCAAGAACTATCTCAATCTAACCCTAGCCAATAACTTAAAAAGAGGAGAAGAAATAGAAGGGAGAAGTACATGTGTTGCCGTCACCGTCGCTGCCGTTAGAACATGGCCGCCATGTCCCTGTCACTTCTGACTCGCGATGCAGAATCGCAGGGTTTTGTTCCTGTCCAATCCATGACTTCTTTCTAGGCATGAATGTCTAATGCAAGGAGAAGACCCTCTAGCCTCTATGAGGGCTCTCCCAAGCTAGTGTTGTCGTCAGCAACTACGCCATCATGTACTTTCCCATAGCCCCTTAAACCTCTCACCAACGTGTTCTTCCCCCCCTTCTTATTCTCTTGAAGGGTCAAAGTGCCAGCTAGCGATTCTGGCTCTTCCATCTTTTCCATATTTGGTGAGCTAATCTTCTAATGTTTTGACCCCAACAATTGATTTCTCACAAAATTTACATCACCGTTTTGCCTCCTCCTCACCCTTATTCATGTGGAGCTAGCAACTTAAATTGGAGATGGAACAATCATAAGTTCCATTACTTTACTGTTTGTACCAACAGTTATGCTTCTTGATTTTTCTGTGTGATTACTTTATCTCGGCTCATTGATTTCAGGTGGCTCTTTCAAATTATAATTGGATATGGAATGAGGTATCTCTGATCTTTCAGTTTTGTTCTTTCAATTGTTTTTCTCTTACCTCTGATGAATTTATTCATCATATATATCCTTTTATTTCCTGACTGAACCACATGTGGACCAGTATGCACTTGCCTCATCGCATTAATATTTATAATAGGGTGATATTGTGCCTTTTGCATTATAACAATTGAATTCATGGCATGTGTGTTTGGCTCAGCTACCGTGGATTGTATACATTGGATTGGTTCTGCACACAACATAAGCGACCACTTCTCAACTTCATTTTCTGTTCACATTTTTTGTTTAGTGAATAACTACTCCATGTTTGGTAACTTGTGTGTCCGCTTCTGACAACTAGATATTAGATGTCTCATAGTTCCCGCACTCCCGGTCATTCTATCAATCAGGTATGCCTAATCTTTCTATGAAATGACTACATGGATGTGTCTATGGAGCCATGTGCGACTCTCATGTGCGAGGTAATAAAATACATCTGTGCAAGTAATGGCTAACTAACGATACCATTGATCTTACATGCTATTTGGCTGTATGTGTGTCACGTGGCTTGGTTTGAGTACCCAGTATTACATAGGCACCGCCTTGGTTCTTGAAAATAGTTTAGATGTATCCTAGTATGCTTAAATTTGGCTAGAGTTGAAATGAAATCTCTTAGCTATAAGATAACATAGTATATAGAGTGTTCTAAACTAGATCAGATGGGTTGATGATATACTTCTTTTCTTTGTGCTTTCAGTTTGGTTGCCTCTCGCCAAGTTTTATTGGAGAGAACATGTGGCCATGAGTTGATAACTCCAACTATCATAAATCTGATGATGCTCTTTTTCGTGTTGTTGCTTTTTGTAGGTTCTGAGAATCTTATTCATGGAGCAGGAAATTATAATTTGTGACTTTGTAGTTCTCAGGTAACGACAAAGTTTTGTGTGATGTATATTATTTAAGGTTTTTCTAGTTCTTCGCATTGAGATTTTCTCCTAATACAACATAGCAAGCATGGCTAATGAATCATCCCAAGCTACAGGAGTAATGTGACATAAATCTAATTAGTGCACAGACCTCTAGAAAATGGATATGTTCAATTTTTTAGTAGTCAGTACTATTGGTTACGTACTTGCCATTAGCCGGTTGCTGAATTCATCCACTGTTAATGTAATATAACGTTTCAATAATTTTTAGTAGCAAAGACAAGTCGATAATTTTCATTATGAACAACCACATCATATACGTCAAAGGTGCTTGGTACTTTCTTTTTCAAAGATGAAAAAAATTAAAATTAGTACATTGATATAGGTTGCATAATCTGCAATGTTTTTTTAAATAAATTCATGTTACAGAAGTTTTTCTATTCAGATTATTAATTGGCTATTCAAATTTTACTTCTATTTGCTCGATTTTCTTTACTATAAGTTACTCATCTCATATTGTTGTTGTAGATCACCAAGATAAATTGACGACGCATGGCTCAGATGTTCGTTGCAAGGTTAAGAAGGCAACTACTACAAGATAATTGGAATGCCATTTTGTATCAATGTTTCAAACATTATAGTTGATTGCAAGGTCAAGAACTACTAGATATAGTTTCTGAAGGATATATGCCCTAGAGGCAATAATAAAGATGTTATTTGTATTTCCTTATATCATGATAAATGTCTTTTATTCATGCTAGAATTGTATTAACCGGAAACTTAGTACATGTGTGAATACATAGACAAAACAGTATGTCCCTAGTATGCCTCTACTAGACTAGCTCATTGATCAAAGATGGTTATGTTTCCTAGCCATAGACATGTGTTGTCATTTGATCAACGGGATCACATCATTAGGAGAATGATGTGATGGACAAGACCCATCCGTTAGCATAGCACTATGATCGTTTAGTTTAACTGCTATTGCTTTCTTCATGACTTATACATGTTCCTATGACTATGAGATTATGCAACTCCCGAATACCGTAGGAACACCTTGTGTGCTATCAAACGTCACAACGTAACTGGGTGATCATAAAGATGCTCTACAGATGTCTCCGAAAGTATTCGTGGTGTTGGCATAGATCAAGATTAGGATTTGTCACTCCGAGTGTCGGAGAGGTATCTCTGGGCCCTCTCGGTAACACACATCATAATAAGCCTTGCAAGCAAAAGACTAATGAGTTAGTCACGAGATGATGTGTTACGGAACGAGTAAAGAGACTTGTCGGTAACGAGATTGAACTAGGTATAAAGATACCGACGATCGAATCTCGGGCAAGTAACATACCGTTTGACAAAAGGAACAACGTATGTTGTTATGCGGTTCTGACCGATAAAAGATCTTCGTAGAATATGTAGGAGCCAATATGAACATCCAGGTTCCGCTATTGGTTATTGACCGGAGATGAGTCTTGGTCATGTCTACATAGTTCTCGAACCCGTAGGGTCCGCACGCTTAACGTTTGATGACGATCGGTATTATGAGTTTATGAGTATAGATGTACCGCAGGTAGTTCGGAGTCCCGGATGAGATCACGGACATGACGAGGAGTCTCGGAATGTCCGAGACATAAAGATTGATATATTGGACGGCTATATTCGGACACCGGAAGTATACCGGAAAAGTTTCGGATTTATCGGGAATGCCGGAGGGGGTTACCGGAACCCCCTACGAGAGGGGATGGTCCATAGTGGGCCTAAAGGGAAAGAGAGAGGCAGTCCATAGGGCTGGCCGGCGCCCCCACCTAGGGTTCCTAGTTGGACTAGGATTGGGGGGGCGCCACCTCTCCTATTCCTTTCCCCCTTCTTCCTTTTGGTGAATCCTACTAGGAATAGGATTGCAATCCTATTCCTAGTAGGACTCCTTCCCTAGCCGCACCAGGAAGGGCCGGCCGGCCTCCCTCCCCTGCTCCTTTATATACGGGGGCAGGGGGGCACCCAAAGACACACAAGTTGAATTGTTTTAGCCGTGTGCGGTGCCCCCCTCCACAGAATCACACCTCGGTCATACCGTCGCGGAGCTTAGGCGAAGCCCTGCGCCGGTGAACACATCATATCCGTCACCACGCCGTCGTGCTGACGAAACTCTCCCGTGAAGCTCAACTGGATCAAGAGCTCGTGGGACGTCATCAAGCTGAACGTGTGCTGAACGCGGAGGTGTCGTACGTTCGGTGCTTGATCGGTTGGATCGCGAAGAAGTTCGACAACATCAACCGCGTCACTTGACGCTTCCGCTTCCGGTCTACGAGGGTACGTAGACACACTCTTCCCTCTCGTTCCTATGCATCTGGTAGATAGATCTTGCGTGATCGTAGGAAAATTTTAAAATACTACGTTCCCCAACAGTGGCATCATGAGCCAGGTCTATGCGTAGATGATATGCATGAGTAGAACACAATGAGATTGTGGACGATACTAGTCATACTGCTTACCAGCATGTCATACTTTGCTTCGGCGGTATTGTGAGATGAAGCGGCCCGGACCGACATTACGCGTACGCTTACGCGAGACTGGTTTCACCGTTACGAGCACTCGTTGCTTAAAGGTGACTGGCAGGTGTCTGTCTCTCTCACTTTAGCTGAATCAAGTGTGGCTACGCCCGGTCCTTGTGAAGGTTAAAACAGCACATACTTGACGAAACATCGTTGTGGTTTTGTATGCGTAGGTAAGAACGGTTCTTGCTAAAGCCCGTAGCAGCCACGTAAAACTTGCAACAACAAAGTAGAGGACGTCTAACTTGTTTTTGCAGGGCATGTTGTGATGTGATATGGTCAAGACATGATGAGTTATACGGTTCTTGTATGAGATGATCATGTTTTGCGAAGGTGATCATGACGGTGCTTTGGAGATAGAGATCAAAAGCACAAGATGATGATGGCCATATCATGTCACATATTTTGATTGCATGTGATGTTTATCTTATTATGCTTCTTATTTTGCTTAGAACGACGGTAGCATTATAAGATGATCCCTTACTAAATTTCAAGGTATAAGTGTTCTCCCTGAGTATGCACCGTTGCGAAAGTTCGTCGTGCCGAGACACCACGTGATGATCGGGTGTGATAAGCTCTACGTTCAAATACAACGGGTGTAAGCCAGTTTTGCACACGCAGAATACTCGGGTTAAACTTGACGAGCCTAGCATATACAGATATGGCCTCGGAACACTGGAGACCGAAAGGTCGAGCGTGAATCATATAGTAGATACGATCAACATAAGATGTTCACCATTGAAACTACTCCATCTCACGTGATGATCGGACATGGTTTAGTTGATTTGGATCACGTGATCATTTAGATTACCAGAGGGATGTCTATCTAAGTGGGAGTTCTTAAGTAATATGATTAATTGAACTTTAATTTATCATGAACTTAGTCCTGGTAGTAATAGCATATCTATGTTGTAGATCAATAGCTCGCGGTGTTGCTCCCCGTTTATTTTTCATATGTTCCTAGAGAAAACAAAGTTGAAAGATGTTAGTAGCAATGCTGCGGAATTGTTCCGTGATCTGAGGATTATCCTCATTGCTGCACAGAAGAATTATGTCCTTGATGCACCGCTAGGTGACAGACCTATTGCAGGAGCAGATGTAGACGTTATGAACGTTTTGACAAAAGCTCGATATGATGACTACTTGATAGTTTAAGTGCACCATACTTTACGGCTTAGAACCGGGACTTCAAAAACGTTTTGAACGCCACGGAGCATATAAGATGTTCCAAGAGTTGAAATTAGTATTTCATACTCATGCCCGTGTCGAGAGGTATAAGACCTCAGACAGTACTTTGCCTACAAGATGGAGGAGAATAGCTCAACCAGTGAGCATGTGCTCAGATTGTCTGGGTACTACAATTACTTTAATCAAGTGGGAGTTAATCTTCCAGATAAGATAGTAATTGACAAAGTTCTCTAGTCACTATCACCAAGTTAGTACAACTTCGTGATGAACTATAATATGCAAGGGATGACGAAAGGAATTCCCAGCTCTTCGCGATACTGAAGTCGGCGAAGGTAGAAATCATGAAAAAGCATCAAGTGTTGATGGTTAACAAGACCACTTGTTTCAAGTAAAGGGCAAAGGGATAGAAGGGGAACTTCAAGAAGAATGACAAGCAAGTTGTCACTCCCGTGAAGAAACCCAAAGCTAAACTCAAGCCTGAAACAAGTGCTTATACTGCAAAGGAAATGGTCACTAGAAGTGGAACTGCCCTAGATACTTGGCGGATAAGAAGGATGGCAAAGTGAACAAAGGTATATTTTATATACAGATTATTGATGTGTATTTTACTAGTGTTCATAGCAACCCCTCGGTATTTGATATTGGTTCAGTTGCTAAAAAGTAGTAACTCGAAGTGGGAGTTGCATAATGAACATAAACTAGTTAAAGGATGAAGTGACGATGTGTATTGGAAGCAGTTCCAAGATTGATATGATCATCATCGCACACTCCCTATACTTTCGGGATTAGTGTTGAACCTAAATAAGTGTTATTTGGTGTTTGTGTTGAGCATGAATATGATTTGATCATGTTTATTGCAATACGATTATTCATGTAAGTTAGAGAATAATTGTTGTTCTGTTTACATGAATAAAACCTTCTATGGTCATACACCCAATGAAAATAGTTTGTTGGATCTCGATCGTGTGATACACATATTCATAATATTGAAGCCAAAAGATGCAAGGTTAATAATGATAGTGCAACTTATTTGTGGCACTGCCGTTTAGGTCATATTGGTGTAAAACGCATGAAGAAACTCCATAATGATGGACTTTTGGAATCACTTGATTATGAATCACTTGGTACTTGCGAACCATGCCTCATGGGCAAGATGACTAAAACTCCGTTCTCCGGAACTGTGGAGCGAGCAACAGATTTGTTGGAGATCATACATACAGATGTATGTGGACCAATGAGTGTTGAAGCTCGCGGCGGGTATCGTTATTTTCTGACCTTCACTGATGATTTGAGCAGATATGGGTATATCTACTGAATGAAGCACAAGTCTGAAACATTTGAAAAGTTCAAAGAATTTCAGAGTGAAGTAGAGAATCATCATAACAAGAAAATAAAGTTTCTACGATCTGATCGTGGAGGAGAATATTTGAGTTACGAGTTTGGTCTTCATTTGAAACAATGTGGAATAGTTTCACAGCTCACGCCATCCGGAACACCACAGCATAATGGTGTATCCGAACGTCGTAACCGTACTTTATTGGATATGGTGCGATCTATGATGTTTCGTACCGATTTACCACTATCGTTTTGGGTCATGCATTAGAGACAGCTGCATTCACGTTAAATAGGGCACCATCTAAATCCGTTGATACGACACCTTATGAACTTTGGTTTAGCAAGAAACCAAAGTTGTCGTTTCTTAAAGTTTGGGGCTGTGATGCTTATATGAAATCACTTCAACCTGATAAGCTTGAACCCAAGTCGGAAAAATGTGTCTTCATAGGATACCCAAAAGAAACTATTGGGTACACCTTCTATCACAGATCCAAAGGCAAAATATTCGTTGCTAAGAACGGATCCTTTCTAGAAAAAGAGTTTCTCTCGAAAGAAGTGAGTGGGAGGAAAGTAGAACTTGATGAGGTAATTGTACCTTCTCCCGGATTGGAAAGTAGTACATCACAGGAAATTGTTCCAGTGATTCCTACACCAATTAGTGAGGAAGTTAATGATAATGATCATGAAACTTCGGATCAAGTTTCTGTTGAACGTCGTAGATCAACCAGAATACGTTCCGCACCAGAGTGGTACGGCAACCCAGTTCTGGAAATCATGTTACTAGACCATGATGAACCTACGAACTATGAGGAAGCGATGATGAGCCCAGATTCCGCAAAATGGCTTGAAGCCATGAAATCTGAGATGGGATCCATGTATGAGAACAAAGTGTGGACTTTGGTTGACTTGCCCGATGATCGGCAAGCTATCGAAAATAAATGGATCTTCAAGAGGAAGACCGACGCAGACGGTAATATTACTGTTTACAAAGCTCGACTTGTTGCGAAAGGTTTTCGACAAGTTCAAGGAGTTGACTACGATGAGACTTTCTCACCTGTAGTGATGCTTAAGTCTGTCCGAATCATGTTAGCAATTGCCGCATTTTATGATTATGAAATCTGGCAAATGGATGTCAAAACTGCATTCCTAAATGGATATCTCAAAGAAGAGTTGTATATGATGCAACCAGAAGGTTTTGTCGATCCAAAAGGTGCTAACAAAGTATGCAAGCTCCAGCGATCCATCTATGGACTGGTGCAAGCATCTCGGAGTTGGAATATACGCTTTGATGAGGTGATCAAAGCATATGGTTTTATACAGACTTTTAGAGAAGCCTGTATTTACAAGAAGTGAGTGGGAGCACTACAACCTTTCTGATAAGTATATGTGAATGACATATTGTCGATCGGAAATGATGTAGAATTTTCTGGAAAGCATAAAGGAGTGTTTGAAAGGAGTTTTTCAAAGAAAGACCTCGGTGAAGCTGCTTACATATTGAGCATCAAGATCTATATAGATAGATCAAGACGCTTGATAAGACTTTCGATGAGTACATACCTTGATAAGATTTTGAAGTAGTTCAAAATGGATCAGTCAAAGAAGAAGTTCTTGCCTGACTTGTAAGGTGTGAAGTTGAGTAAGACTCAAAGCCAGACCACGGCACAAAAATGTAGAGAGAATGAAAGTCATTCCCTATGCCTCAACCATAGGTTCTATAAAGTATGCCATGCTGTGTACAAAACACGTTGTGTACCTTGCCAAGAGTTTGACAGGGAGGTACAATAGTGATCCAGGAGTAGATCACTGTACAGCGGTCAAAATTATCCTTAGTAATTAGATGACTAAGGAAATATTTCTCGATTATGGAGGTGATAAAGAGTTCGTCGTAAAGGGTTACGCCGATGCAAGCTTTGACACTAAATCCAGATCAATCTGGATGCGTATTGAAAGTGGGAGCAATTAGCTAGAGTAGCTCCATGCAGAGCATTGTAGACATAGAAATTTGCGAAATACATAGGGATCTGTATATGACAGACTCGTTGACTAAACTTCTCTCACAAGCAAAACATGATCACACCTCATTACTCTTGGGTATTAATCACATAGCGATGTGAACTAGATTATTGACTCTAGTAAACCCTTTGGGTGTTGGTCACATGGTGATGTGAACTATGGGTGTTATTCACATAACGATGTGAACTATCGGTATTAAATCACATGGCGATGTGAGCTAGATTATTGACTCTAGTTCAAGTGGGAGACTGAAGGAAATATGCCCTAGAGGCAATAATAAAGATGTTATTTGTATTTCCTTATATCATGATAAATGTCTTTTATTCATGCTAGAATTGTATTAACCGGAAACTTAGTACATGTGTGAATACATAGACAAAACAGTATGTCCCTAGTATGCCTCTACTAGACTAGCTCATTGATCAAAGATGGTTATGTTTCCTAGCCATAGACATGTGTTGTCATTTGATCAACGGGATCACATCATTAGGAGAATGATGTGATGGACAAGACCCATCCGTTAGCATAGCACTATGATCGTTTAGTTTAACTGCTATTGCTTTCTTCATGACTTATACAAGTTCCTATGACTATGAGATTATGCAACTCCCGAATACCGTAGGAACACCTTGTGTGCTATCAAACGTCACAACGTAACTGGGTGATCATAAAGATGCTCTACAGGTGTCTCCGAAAGTATTCGTGGTGTTGGCATAGATCAAGATTAGGATTTGTCACTCCGAGTGTCGGAGAGGTATCTCTGGGCCCTCTCGGTAACACACATCATAATAAGCCTTGCAAGCAAAAGACTAATGAGTTAGTCACGAGATGATGTGTTACGGAACGAGTAAAGAGACTTGCCGGTAACGAGATTGAACTAGGTATAAAGATACCGACGATCGAATCTCGGGCAAGTAACATACCGTTTGACAAAAGGAACAACGTATGTTGTTATGCGGTTCTGACCGATAAAAGATCTTCGTAGAATATGTAGGAGCCAATATGAACATCCAGGTTCCGCTATTGGTTATTGACCGGAGATGAGTCTCGGTCATGTCTACATAGTTCTCGAACCCGTAGGGTCCGCACGCTTAACGTTTGATGACGATCGGTATTATGAGTTTATGAGTATTGATGTACCGAAGGTAGTTCGGAGTCCCGGATGAGATCACGGACTTGACGAGGAGTCTCGGAATGTCTGAGACATAAAGATTGATATATTGGACGGCTATATTCGGACACCGGAAGTATACCGGAAAAGTTTCGGATTTATCGGGAATGTCGGAGGGGGTTACCGGAACCCCCTACGAGAGGGGATGGTCCATAGTGGGCCTAAAGGGAAAGAGAGAGGCAGCCCATAGGGCTGGCCGGCGCCCCCACCTAGGGTTCCTAGTTGGACTAGGATTGGGGGGGGGCGCCACCTCTCCTATTCCTTTCCCCCTCTTCCTTTTGGTGAATCCTACTAGGAATAGGATTGCAATCCTATTCCTAGTAGGACTCCTTCCCTAGCCGCACCAGGAAGGGCCGGCCGGCCTCCCTCCCCTGCTCCTTTATATACGGGGGCAGGGGGGCACCCAAAGACACACAAGTTGAATTGTTTTAGCCGTGTGCGGTGCCCCCCTCCACAGAATCACACCTCGGTCATACCGTCGCGGAGCTTAGGCGAAGCCCTGCGCCGGTGAACACATCATATCCGTCACCACGCCGTCGTGCTGACGAAACTCTCCCGTGAAGCTCAACTGGATCAAGAGCTCGTGGGACGTCATCAAGCTGAGCGTGTGCTGAACGCGGAGGTGCCGTACGTTCGGTGCTTGATCGGTTGGATCGCGAAGAAGTTCGACAACATCAACCGCGTCACTTGACGCTTCCGCTTCCGGTCTACGAGGGTACGTAGACACACTCTTCCCTCTCGTTGCTATGCATCTGGTAGATAGATCTTGCGTGATCGTAGGAAAATTTTAAAATACTACGTTCTCCAACAGTTTCACCTCCTGTAATTGTTGGATCTTGTTCTTTGTAATGCAATATAGTCTATTTAATATATGAGATGTGTAATCTTTGGATCATGTTCTTTGTAATGCAACATAGTCGATTCAATATATCAGATCTTTTGGTTTGTTATATTGTGCCTCCTATGCACTTCCCCATTGACCTAATAATTATGGATGACAATATATAAAATGTCATTCATTGTTCGTATTATCCAATGAAGGTTAAAGTCAATACAATGCTTGATTATGTCCATTTAAAAATCCTTTTGTGTAGGGTCGCCACCAATGCATCATTATGTGCATTTAAAATCCTTTTGTGTAGGGTCGCCACCAACGCATATGAAGCATTGTTGGACTCTAGCTTTATATGTTGCTACCTAACAACGCTTCTACACGTCATTTACCAACGCATGCATATACGTTGTTGTTGGTCCTTCCAACGCCACCAACAGCAACGCATAATAATCCGTTGGTGTAGACCTTAACAACACATATATGGACATAAGACAACGCATTGATGCGTTGCTGTAGGGGGGTTCTTGTTGTAGTGTTACCAGTCATTTTCTCATGAATGATGAGCGGAGTCCACTCATCTTGAGAATAACCAACCTAGCATGGAAGATATAGATAGCCCTAGTTGATACATGAGCTGTTCGAGCATACAAAACAGAATTTCATTTGAAGGTTTAGAGTTTGGCACATACAAATTTACTTGGAACGGCAGGTAAATACCGCATATAGGAAGGTATGGTGGACTCATATGGAATAACTTTGGGGTTTATGGAAGTGGATCTACAGGCAGTATTCCCGCTTAGTACAGGTGAAGGCTAGAAAGAGACTGAGAAGCAACCAGCTAGAGAGCAACAACGGTCATGAACATGCATTAAAATTAATCAACAATGAATGCAAGCATGAGTAGGATATAAATCACCATGAACACAAATATCGTGAAGGCTATGTTGATTTGTTTCAACTACATGCGTGAACATGTGCCAAGTCAAGTCACTTAAATCGTTCAGAGGAGGATACTACCCATTATACCACATCACTACCATTTTAATATCATGTTGGCACGCAAGATAGACCATTATAAACTCTCAGCTAATTAAGCATGGCATAAGCAGCTATGATCTCTAATTGTCATTGCAAACATGTTTCATTCATAACAAGCTGAATCAAGAATGACGAGCCATCATATTTACAAAAACAAGAGAGGTCGAGTTCATACCAGCTTTTCTTATCTCAATTAGTTCATCATATATCATCCTTATTGCCTTTCACTCGCACGACCGAACGGTGTGGAAAATAATAGTGCAAGTGCATTGGACTAAGCTGGAATCTGCAAGCATTTAATACAAGAGAGAAGACGAGGTAATATGGCTCAAGATTAAATCAACAACAAAGCATATGAGAGCCACTAAGCATTTTCGTCATGGTCTCCTACTCTTAACCGCTAAAGAAAAGAAAAGAAACTATTTACACGGGAAAGCTCCCAACAAGCAAAAGAAGAACGGGAAATCTTTTTGGGTTTTCATCATTTTTTTAGTTACTACTACAAGCAAAGAAAGTAAACTAGCTAGAAGCTACAACTAATATATTTTTGTTTTTCTGGGTTTTTCTAGCACACAAGAAAAATACTAAGAAAAAGAAATTTAAACTAAGTATGGATGGTACAGTGAAAGAGTGTGAGCCCCAACAACTAGCATAAGTGTGAACATGAATGTAAGTCGGTGAGAAACACGTACTCCCCCAAGCTTAGGCTTTTGGCCTAAGTTGGTCTATGGCCAGTATTGGCCTGACGGATATCCAAAGTTGTAGTTGGGGTCGTACTGAGATGCAGCAGATGCTGCCTGCTGAGCTGCAGCTCGAAGGCGGGTTGCCTCCATCATGTTATAGTAGGCATTTGCCTCCTCCATCATTATAGTGTATCTTCCCTTTTCCTGAAAGTTAAACAAAGTAGGGGCAGGAAGAACAATAGGGATGGCATTCTGCCGGTTAAAGATTAGTCGATATTTGAGAGTTTGATTATCCCATTCTATAAACTGGTGACTATCCATAGCATTACAGTCTAAATAAGCCGCAGGTAAAGGTTCATCATACGGATGCACAGACACACCAAGATAGCGGGCTATGTGAGTAGCATAGATCCCACCAAATAAATCTCCATACAAACCATTATCATGCAGTCTACGTGCAACAATTGCTCCTAAGTTATATTGCCTATCACCTAATACAGCACTCCTGAGAATGTTGAGATCAGGGACACACATGTGACAGGCTTCATCTTTACCATTTATGCATCTACCAATAAAGAGAGCAAAGTAATGAATAGCAGGAAAATGTATGCTCCCCGTGGTGGCTTGTGTGATGTCCCTAGATTCTCCCACTGTAATACTAGCAAGGAATTCTCTAAATTCATATTTACGAGGATCACTCATACTGCCCCACTGTGGGAGCTTGCAGGCAACATTAAAATCCTCTAAGTCCATGGTATAAGATTTATCATAAAGGTCAAACAGGATAGTGTGAGAATTACGTGAAGATGAAAATTTAAACCTTCTCACAAAGCTATCAGTTAAGCCACGGTATTGGAGGCACTTATCTTGCATGAAGTCCTCGAGGTCAGCGTTACGCACATATGCATAAAATTCATCTTTAATGCCCGCTTGACTCATAAATTCATCTGACGGCCATTCACAAGGCCGTACAGCAGCATCCCTCGGTGGTTCATCGTCGGGCTCACGGAATGCAAGCCTCGGTCCTTGCTTCCTTGAAGGACCACCTTGGAAGTTTTTCCTAGACATTTTTCTGAAATTTTCAGAAATTTTTAGTAACTCACAATAAAAGTTAACCAAACTCAACAAGAATGATAGCAATAACTCCTATAAGTGCCTAGAAGCTATATCATGCATTAGAACTACTAGGAAATATGCTCGTGCGTTGCAACGGGAGAAAAAGTTCCTTCCATTTCTCTAGCTTATAGATTCGTGTGTTGCAACATCATAAGAGGAATAAGCGTTAATTTCACAGCTTCATATTCTTGATATCAACAAATACTTCATCAATAAATTAGGATTACCACGTGATATAGATGGTAAGCAACTTCATATTAAAAGAAAATCCAAAAACAATAATCAATTAGGGTTAATAATAAGGTAGTGCCGAATGAGATTCATTAAATTTGATTATGTAAGTCGAATACAGTACTGGTCCAAATAATCCATGTGTAACCATGAGCTAAATTCAAGCAATTGACATACCAACAGTAGAGCAAATGGATGAATCTTACCATATTTTTTTTCATGAATCTGATCTTTTAATATATTTTTTGTCCAAGATTCCCACCGACATATTATTCATAGTCCTTTTGCCTGTCGATAATCTTCACGCCATGATTCTTCGTAACTGGATACTACAATATTAATTGTCCAAACATGCACAATATTGGCATTCCTATATATATGCAAACTCTGAATATATTTGAGGATGAAACATGCAAGCTTTAACGTTGATTACCTTCAATTAATTTACGAATATGCATATTCTTGTGAGGAAACCTACTGCAGTTTAGATGAATGAATCTCTTCATAGATCATCTCACACATCATCTCTTTTTCTCATCCATGATCATTGGCAGAACTGATGATTATGCAAACCATGGCTGAACATGAATGTAGTACAAGCTAGATTGATCATGTTAAGAAAAACAGACTGACTAACTACCCATTAATCAATACGGTTCAGCTGAGAGCGGGTGCACTGAACTGGAGTGTAATACTGCTTAGTACATGTCCTCGTGCTAGCACGCCTCCAGCGTCCTCGATGCCCGCTACCGTCACCTACGTTGCACAAGGCACTGCACCCAAGAACCAAACCACCGCTGGTCCCTGCGACGCCGCTGCCGCCGGAGAGCTGCTGCTGCGTCTTGAATTGGGATGCGATGAACAGAAGAATGGATTCCACCTGTCCCCAACCTTCCACACCTTCGGCTAAAAAAACTGCCGCATCCCGTCTCCAACCTCCCGCACACACAATGTACCTTGCCCCCTCCACGGTCCTCCGACGCCTACGCACTGTTGCGGCTCACCACTGCCGGTCGCCTGTCACCACCGGGATTTCCCTCGCAGCTCTCGGTTCCCCACCGAGCAGTACCCAAGGCGCAGCCCCGGCCTCCCACCCGTGCTGCCGCCCTGCTCTCTTTCTCCCCGAGGCAACGCGGCAGCCGCACGATTGTTCCGCATGGACGGCAAGAGCAGGGCCTGCAGCAGCTCTCGAGGGTTGCCACGCAACTTCATCCAACATGAGCGGACGCCGGCCCGAGATGTGGAGGGGCTTGAACAGGTGTCCCGCGCTGCATCTCAGTTTGGCCGGCCTCTTGCTCAAATCTGCGTCTGAGGTCTTCATCTCTGGGGCAGTGCCGGAGCCAGGAATTTGTTCTTGGTATTCTTGTATATTTTTTTGGGAATGCATCAGACAACAAATGTGCAGTAAGATATCAACACCAAAGAGTCAATGACCATATATTGATTAGCCCCACAATTCAAATATGCTAATACCCTTCTTCTGCATCTAAAACAAGAACAAAGTTATAAAAAACAATTAGTATTCGATGGCATTGAAACAACGGAAGCCCGGTCGCCGGAATGTAGGGCTACGTGCTCGACAATGGGCGGTGGCCGGTGGCCGAGAGCCGGGTGCCTGGGTCCTGGAAGGCTGGAGGGAGGGGGCGGCTGGCCTCCGCACGCCGGACTTGGATCTGGAATTCGTGAATCGCTTGCCGCCGCCGCCGCCAATAAGCTGCTAGCGCTGCCACTGCGTGGCCATGGCGTCGGCGGCCGTCATGGTGTCATCTAGGTTTGGGAATTGGGGGAGCGAGAGCTAGTGTGCGACCTGACGTGGATCTGCTGGTTCTCTTGATCGTTTTGTTTTCTCGAGGGCTGGTTCTCTTGGTCGTGTGCAACGTGGGCTGTAGGCTGCTGCGCTTTGGGCTTCAATTTGTTAATCCCCATGACTTGTACCTGGATGGATCGCCCCGTGGGTCCCCGTTGGATCGGCCTTGGCGTGTGATTCCGAGGAACGAATCATTTTTTTACTAAAAAAACACCTTTCCTCTTTAAAATCTCAGCCGTCGATCTCTGTAGTTAACACAAAATTAACGGATATAAATATATGACTTATGGAGAACTATGAAATCTTCCGTCCTTTATTATTAGGTAAAGACTTGGGACCAAGAAAATTTGACATGCAAGCTCAAGAACAAGGTCACCACAGCAGCACAAATTTGCAACAAATAAAGCACTAGAACAAAAACAAATTGGACCAATGGAGGAGTCACATACCAAGGAACAATCTCCCCAAACAGTTTGGTGAATGGTGCTTTCAGCAAGGAGATCGAAAATGGCAGCAAAACGAGCTAGAACTCGGGTTTGAGCTGGTTGGGGATTTTTTTGGGAGGAAGAAGGAGAGCATGGGTGGAAGGATAAGTGGAGGGGGGCCACGTGGGGCCCTCGAGGCAGGAGGGCGCGTCCTGTGAAGGGGGGCGCACCCTGTGCCCTTGAGGCCACGTGTTGGCTCCCCTCGCTGTGTGTTCAGTGCCATATTTTCTTAAATATTCTAGAAAAAATCATATTTCATTTTCATGGCATTTGGAGAACTTTTATTTTCGGGATATTTTTTTATTGCACGGATAAGTCTGAAAACAGGCAGATAATGCTAATTTTATTTTATTTAACCTAATTAACAGAAAGTAGAAGGGGGGTACAGAAGGTTTGTGCTATCTAGATTCACCTATCCCATGCTCATCAAAAGGAATCCATTAACAAGGTTGATCAGGTCTTGTTAATAAACTCTTTCCGAGTAACATGAAACCTGAGAATTTTCGAATAACACTATGTTACCTCAATGGGGATATGTATGTCCCCAACAATAAGTATGTCATATGCCTTCTTGATTGTAGGAATAGGAAACTCAAAACCTCCAATAGTAATAGTTGAAGTTTTTCCAATATAATTGATACTGAAGACCTGAGGTTGTTTCCTCGGAAAGTGTATCGTATGCTCATTACCATTGACATGAAAAGTTACATTGCCTTTGTTGCAATCAATAACAGCCCCTGCAGTATTCAGAAAAGGTCTTCCAAGAATAATAGACATACTATCATCCTCGGGAATATCAAGTATAACAAAGTCCGTTAGAATAGTAACATTTGCAACTACAATAGGCACATCCTCACAAATACCGACAGGTATATCAGTTGATTTATCGGCCATTTGCAAAGATATTTCAGTAGGTGTCAACTTACTCAAGTCAAGTCTACGATATAAAGAGAGAGGCATAACACTAACACCGGCTCCAAGATCACACAAAGCAGTTCTAACATAGTTTCTCTTAATGGCGCAAGGTATAGTAGGTACTCCTGGATCTCCTAATTTCTTAGGCATTCCACCATCAAAAGTGTAATTAGCAAGCATGGTGGAGATTTCTACTTCAGGTATCTTTCTTTTGTTGGTAATAATGTCTTTCATATACTTGGCATAAGGATTTGTTTTAAGCACATTAGTCAAACACATACGCAAAAAGATAGGTCTAATCATTTCAGCAAAGCGCTCAAAATCCTCATCATCCTTTTTCTTGGATGGTTTTGGAGGAAAAGGCATGGGTTTCTGAACCCATGGTTCTCTTTCCCTATCGTGTTTCCTAGCAACAAAGTCTCTCTTATCATAACGTTGATTCTTTGATTGTGGGTTATCAAGATCAACAGCAGGTTCAATCTCTACATCATTATCATTGCTAGGTCGAGCACCATCATGAACATCATTATTAATATTATCACTAGGTTCATGTTCATTACCAGATTGTGTCTCAGCATCAGAAACAGATATATCATTGGAATTCTCAGGTGGGTGAGCTACAGGTTCACTAGAAGCATGCAAATTTCTATCATTTTTCTTTTTCTTCTTTTTAGAAGAACTAGGTGCATCTAAATTAGCTCTCTGAGAATCTTGCTCAATTCTCTTAGGATGGCCTTCAGGATACAGAGGTTCCAGAGTTACTTTATCACCTCTAGTTGCAACTCTAACAGCATAGTAATTATTTTTACTATTTGATTCATTGAGCAAATCATTCTGAGCTTTAAGTACTTGTTCTACTTGAGTGGTGACCATAGAAGCATGTATACTAATGAGTTTCAGTTCATCTTTAGCACTAGACAGATAATCACTCAAGCGTTCAATCATATAGGCATTGTGTTGTAGTTGTCTACCAACATAAGCATTGATTCTTGTTTCACAATAAAATTGTCAAACTCACCTAAGCATTGGCTAGTAGACTTATAACGATGAATATCACTTTCATCAAATCTATAAAGAGAATTTACCTTTACTACCTGTGTCGGGTTATCAAGACCATGTATTTCTTCAATATGCTGTAAATTCTTAACATCTTCAGCTTTAATACCTTTTTGTTTTATAGATTTCTTTGCCTCTTACATATCTTTAGGACTAAGAAATAGAACACCTCTTTTCTTAGGAGTTGGCTTAGGGGCTGGTTCAGGAAGTGTCCAATTATTTTCATTGGCTAGCATATTATTCAACAGTAATTCAGCTTGTTCCACTATTCTTTCCCTGAAAACACAACCAGTGCAACTATCCAGGTGGTCTCTGGAAGCATCAGTTAGTCCATTATAAAAGACATCAAGTATATCATGCATCTCAAGAGGATGATCAGGCAAAGCATTAAGTAACTGGAGAAGCCTCCCCCAAGCTTGTGGGAGACTCTCTTCTTCAGTTTGAACAAAGTTATATATTTCCTGTAAGGCAGCTTGTTTCTTATGAGCGGGAAAATATTTAGCAGAGAAGTAATACATCATATCCTGGGGACTACGCACACAACCAGGATCAAGAGAATTAAACCAAGTCTTAGCATCACCCTTTAACGAGAACGGAACAACTTAAGGATATAGTAGTAGCGAATCTTTTCATCATTGGTAAACAGGGTGGCTATATCATTCAACTTAGTAAGGTGTGCCACAACAGTTTCAGACTCATAGCCATGGAAAGGATCAGATTCAACCAAAGTAATTAACTCGGGATCAACAGAGAATTCATAATCCTTATCAATGACACATATAGGCGAAGTAGCAAAAGCGGGGTCATGTTTCATTCTAGCATTCAAGGACTTTTCTTTCAACTTAGCTAATAACTTCTTAAGATAATATCTATCATTGCAAGCAAGAAAGTCTCTAGCAGTTTCTTCATCCATAACATAACCCTCAGGCACAACAGGCAATTCATATCTATTGGGAGTAGTTTCATCATCACTTTCATAAATATCATCAACATTTGCACACTCCCTAACTTTAGCAATTTGTTCATCTAGAAATTCACCCAGTGGCACAATATCAGGCATAGAGATAGTTTCATCATACATAGCAGAAGTAGCATCATCAAGAACATACGACATATCAGATTCAATAACAGGAGTAGGTGTCGTTTTCTCATAACAGAAGGAGAATCAAGTGCAGAGCTAGATGGCAGTTCCTTACCTCCCCTCGTAGTTGAGGGTAAGATCTCGGTTTTTGAGTCCTTCAAATTCTTCATAGTGATAAACAGATATAAATCCCAAGTGACTTAAAGAATAGAGCTATGCTCCCCGGCAACGGCGCCAGAAAATAGTCTTGATAACCCACAAGTGTAGGGGATCGCAACAGTTTTCGAGGGTAAAGTATTAAACCCAAATTTGTTGATTCGACACAAGGGAGCCAAAGAATACTCTTAAGTATTAGCAGCTGAGTTGTCAATTCAACCACACCTGGAAACTTGGTATCTGCAGCAAGATAGTTTAGTAGCACAGTAATATGATAGTGGCGGTAGCAGCAAAAAAAGTAAATATAATGTTTTTGTAGTTTTTGTGATAGTAGCAACGGAAAAGTAAATAAGCAACAAGCAATGTAGGTAAAGCTCGTAGGCATTGGATCGGTGATGGGAAATTACGTCGGATGCAATTCATCATGTAGAAGTTATAACCTAGGGTGACACAGAACTAGCTCCAGTTCATCAATGCAATGTAGGCATGTATTCCGAATATAGTCATACGTGCTTATGGAAAAGAACTTGCATGACATCTTTTATCCTACCCTCCCGTGGCAGCGGGGTCCTATTGGAAACTAAGGGATATTAAGGCCTCCTTTTAATAGAGTACCGGACCAAAGCATTAACACATAGTGAATACATGAACTCCTCAAACTATGGTCATCACCGGGAGTGGTCTCCATTATTGTCACTTCGGGGTTGCCGGATCATAACACATAGTAGGTGACTATAGACTTGCAAGATAGGATCAAGAACACACATATATTCATGAAAACATAATAGGTTCAGATCTGAAATCATGGCACTCGGGCCCTAGTGACAAGCATTAAGCATAGCAAAGTCATAGCAACATCAATCTCAGAACATAGTGGATACTAGGGATCAAACCCTAACAAAACTAACTCGATTACATGATAGATCCCATCCAACCCATCACCGTCCAGCAAGCCTACGATGGAATTACTCACGCACAGCGGTGAGCATCATGGAATTGGTGATGGAGGAAGGTTGATGATGACGATGGCGATGATCTCCACTCTCCGGAGCCCCGAACGGACTCCAGATCAGCCCTCCTAAGAGAGATTAGGGCTTGGCGGCGGCTCCGTCTCGTAAAACGCGATAATTCTTTCTCCTTCATTTTTTTTCTCCACGAAACGGAATATATAGGACCTGGGGATACGTCGGTGGGGCATCGGGGGGCCCTCGAGGCAGCCACCCTCGAGGATAGGGTGTGGGCCCCCCGGTGCAGATCTTCTTACAGATATTTTTTTATATTTTCTGAAATAATTCTCCGTTGATTTTCAGGCGATTCCGAGAACTTTTTATTTCTGCACAAAAACAACACCATGGCAGTTCTGCTGAAAACAGCGTCAGTCCGGGTTAGTTCCATTCAAATCATGCAAGTTAGAGTCCAAAACAAGGGCAAAAGTGTTTGCAAAGTAGATACGTTGGAGATGTATCAAGTTCCCGGTTACGGTGGTTGGTCGGGGCGGAGCGATGCACGGAGGTTTGCGAGTTTCTCTTGTACATGTCGCATGTATGTGCGAGGCGTTGGGCTCTAACTGAACCCGAGCGAGGCGTTCACTTACTGAACCTGAGCGATTGCACTAGCTACGTTACTGAACCCGAGCGATCGATCCCATGGCTGCTAACTGAACCTGGGCGATTCCTTCGCTGCCGCTGCTAACTGAACCCGGTCGATCGCTGCTGCTGCTTACTGAAGCCGATCAAACTTGCTGCCTCTTGATGAACAGTGAACGTGGGGTTGGTTGAACGAGTCGAGACGTACGTGGTTGGGGTTGGATGAACATGACTCCGTGGGGGTTGGATGAATAGAACCCCGTAGGGGTTGGATGTTGCGGTTGCCACTGGATGAATAGGACCCCGAGACGAGGATGCCATAGCCGAGGCGTTGAGGGTGGATGAACAGGACCTCGTGGAGGGCAGGTTGAACAGTAGCCAGTGGAGGCCTGGTAGGATGAACAGGACCCCGTGGAGGGCTGGATGAACAGGACCCCGTGGAGGGTTGTATGAACAGTAGCCGGTGGAAGCAGAGGAAGACGCGGTGGATGAACAGTACACGTGGAGGCTGGAGGAAGTCGACGGTGAGTGAACAGTAGCCCATGGAGTCCCGTTTTGCGGTACGCCACACCCCTCCCGATGAACAGTACCCCCGTTTCGATCGTAGTGCTCCAACACAAGTCTGTTTCCTCCATTTTGCGGTAAGCCAGACCCCTACCGATGAACATGACCCCGTTTCGACCGTAGTCGGTCAAGCAGAAGGTCGTTTCCTCCGTTTTGCGTTACGCCAGACCCTTCCCGATGAATAGGACCCCGTTTCGACCGTACACGCTCCAGCAGAAGGCCGTTTCCCTCCGTTTTGCGGTACGCCACACCAGGTTTCGGCTGTTCCATCCAAGTCGATTGCCTCCCGATGAACACGACGCTGTTTCTTCGTTCTGACCCCACCGGTTTGCTGCCGATGAACACGACGCCGTTGCTGCCGCCTTCATATGTATGGGACTGCATGGCCGTACGTATGCGCGAGTACGCGCTCGAGACCCCGCCCGTAGCCATATTTTTTGGCATGTGGCTGTACGTACGTGTACACAGTTTTGGCTGGACTGCCTGAACTGCCACGTCGGGGGCTCTACTACTACACGTGCTGCTTCTTGCTCGGCCATGGTTCATCTTTGCAAGGGACCGATCGACCAGTATGTATGTACACATTCATGACCAGAATGACAACGCTACATACGCTTTGACCAGTTGGGTCCCGGCTTCAGGGAGGATAAGGAGGCACTTCCTTGCGTGCGACGTACGGACATAGGTTGTAATATGTTTGTGACTAAAATGGTGTGGAGATGTTTGGCTTAACTTGTTTTGCCTCAAGTTTTGCTACACATAAATTTTAAGATCTGTAGCCCCAAAATTTGAGTGGTAATAGTTATTCAAGCTCACTTTAATTACTTTTGAGATGTGCTTCTTCCGCCATCAGGAGACAAAAGATGGTCGTACCAAATTCAGAAGTGTAAAGCCACCGAATATTGTTTGTGTTATTCTTGGAAGATACTCTGATCGAGTTGCTCCTTCATTCTTCGACAATAATTATACTCCATTCCTGTGGAAGCTCCAAGAAGATGAACAATTACTCATGGTAATCGTTCTTTAGGTGCTTTGATGAGATAATTAAAAAGCTTCCTGATGTAGGAGAATATTGCAGAGTACAAGGAGCTATACAAACACAATGGCGGCAACAGATCATGAGATGGAGTAAACTGAGACCAAATATCTGCAATGGCATGACACGAAGCAGACTGGATCGGGAGAAGGAGGTCATTGTTGCTCAATCGCTTCACCCCATCACTATCAAGTGATATACCATGTGCATGAAGCATTTGCTTTATGGATCATATCTGTAATCTGTGAAATTTGGTTTTCTGTGTCTTGGATTCTCGATCAATTCCCATAGTGGTTTCCTATTTATAGGCAAACCTACCTTGACCAGTTGTCATCGAGGTTAGTTTGTTGCATCCTAGCAATACTTCCCTTCTCTTGTTTCTGAAGTTTTGAGACTAATTGCTTATCTGCATAGGTTTGACTAGGAGGGTTGGCCTTCTGAACTCACATTGAACCTGCACCAATTGATTTCTTAAAGTGTAGTTAACCCTTTAAAGGAACCTATTTAGTCACAGAAAATACTGTTATATCCAGTTTGTCGTTAGCTTATCCAGTTTTTAAGCTTTCTTGCACATTTCTGATGATGGCAATGATGATGGATTGCTGACATCCGAGGGATTTTCTGAAACATCAGAATTCACAAAGAAATGGATCCCATCCTATAAAAATCTTGCATTCAACCACAGATCGACTACCCGAAATAGTGATGAACTCTGATAGAGAGAGTAGAGCAATGAAGTCTCTGTTATTCTTTAATATTGTCCTTTGGTAGGAAAGAAAGTTTTCTATCTGTAGTTTCCTCAAATATTTGATTGGAAGCGACCTGAAAGACATGCTATTCTGTTAAATCCAGTTTCTCTTTAAAGACACGGGAGCACCGTGGCAACGCACATATATTTAGTAAATAAAGTAAAATTTAGATATTGTGAAATCTGTATTTATTAAATAAAGTAAGAATCTGATAATATCAAACACGGAAACAACTTCTTGCTTCATGGGTAAGCCACGATTTTCCTCTCCGTGATGGACGCTTGCATCCAATATTGTTTTTCTGGACAAAGGCAACGGAGAGGCAATTTTGCAATCCCCCCCTGATTGCATCGTGATTTGCAAAGTGGGTTGGTCTTCAGCATCTCTTTAGTTGTTGTCATTTTTGGGTACTTGATGTCCATACAATATTGCAAAAATTAATAGAATGATCCAGTGTCCGAAATTCAAACTAATTGGACTTTACTTGGTTTTTTTGTATGGGCTAAAAAATGACAACATAGCGATTGTACTTGCACATAACGATTTTTTTTCCAGATTGCTTTTATATTTTGTATATTCGTTCCATCCTCAAACTGGTGTTCATTGCATCTCTGTAGATAAGTAGGCACAATGGCATATTTTTGTGTGTCGGTTGATTTTTCTTAAAACCCAAATTCAAATCAAACATGTCCTCTCCGCCTCTCCTGCACACCCTACTATTACAGATTTCGGCCACATAATGGCCCGAGTGACAAGAGGTGACAGAGGAAGGAAAGAAAGGAGCTGACGATGGATGTGTGTATCTAACTTCATCCTCATGTCCATAGACATAAAAGACCATGCTGGAGGGAGGGAGGGAGAGAGAGATGCTTGCGGGACACACACCATGAGGTTTGAGTGGTCATTGCTTACCAACGAGAAGTTGTGTCTGAGGTGCCGAGGAGAGATGGTGGCGGCGACGCCAATGGCTGGAAGATGAGATGTGGCTACACCCAGTGGTTGGTTGGTTGTGCTGCGATAGCAGGAGGTGGTTGTGCGGTGAGTGGGTGAGTGAATGAGAGGTGGGGATGACTTTTTTCCAAGGAAAAGGAGCGACTATTATGCAATGACATAAATGTTGCATAGCCTATAAGTCATTTTAAAGAAAATACTAACTAATAGATCAATAGGTAGTCTTCTGTTTACAACTCACTAAAATCGGGATGCAACTCACCTTGTACCATGCAAATGAAGCTAAAGACAACATTGGTCATATTGTACGGAAATATCTTTTACACGTAAAGTAGATCTTAGTTTGTAATAGATAATTAGTTGACTCATTGCTCTCTATGTACACATTGTTCTCTTAGATTTTTATCAACTTACATTGCAACTGAAGTGGATTTTAGTTACTTTTCAAATTTTACGGACGATCATTTCTATACATCCGAAATTTGACATGCATTATCTTATATTGTAACTACAAACCAAATATCCATGGCCCATAGCAACGCACGGGCATTCTACTAGTAGAATATAATTACCCAACAGAGCTTTAAAGGATCACCAACATGGCTATTTTCAGGAATTATTTCACAGACACCAAACAAACATGTGGCCATTTCCAGAAAAAAAATAACATTTTCATTCTTTTCATAGGCATATACAACAAGTGACAATTTTCAAAGAGGGTAACATTTTTCGGGTAACTTAACACATAAAATGTTTAAGCCGAGTAGGAAAATCTAATAAAATTACTTTTTTAGACATACAATAATGAGCGATAATTTTCACAAAATATCTGATTGTTTGAGATTCCCTCTTTACACCTCATATATGTTAGTTAATATGATTATGGTATGGCTTACATAATGGGTGCTAGAGAGAGCTTACTTAGTTAAGCCGTGTATTTTTCTATCCATCAAACTTTTCAGGGCTCAAAACCTCTTAGTGGTTTCTGAAATATCCGATGGTTCAATAACAAGATGTTCATCTATACCCATCCAAAACTTTGTGTTTTTCATTTTCTGAAAATATATATCAAAAGGATAATTATGTACATAATGGGAGATTTTTGTGCAGGTACTTCTTGACATACCTGAATTAAGCCCAAAAGGCAATGGACGTGTCCGCACGTAAGACACACACGAGACTAGAAACGGCACTTTAACTCCAACTTTTTCCAAACTTATCAAGAATCTCATTAAAAAAATTACCAATAAGAATCTCACAATTTAGCTCAACGGATGGTTAAAAATATGTTCCTCAGGACAAATAAGTAATAGCAATTATCTCCGGACTTAACGGCAAGGTAATTGCTCACGCGATCCGGTTTACACTTCATCGGCTGAAGCGAGCCCACCGGCATGATAAGCAATTGTAGTCCGATTAATCATGGCCGGCCTAGATAGCTCCACGAAGCAGCGGCCCAACAGAAACATAAGGACATCTAGATAGCAAGCGATCGACGTAATCTGACGGCCAGTGACGGCAAAGCCCTGTGAAGGCTCCTAGGTCGCTTTGTTATACTGTTTCTTGATTAGCATGTAGGAGTAATATACCCAGTTTTGCTATGCATATTATTTTATGATATAAATAAATCACAATAAATAAAAGTGAACTTGAAGAAAGTTCAACAATTTGAAAAGGTTCGTACAAAGTGAAAAAAGTTCGTCAATTTGAGAAAGGTTCACGAAATTTGAAAAAAATCACCATTTAAACAAATCATCAAATTTGAAAAAAAATCTTGCTCCATTTGAAAAAAAACAAAGATTTGAAAGAAAAAAAGTTCATCGAATTTGAGAAAAGTTCACGAATTTTTTTAAAAAAAACTTCATTCCATTTGAAACAAAATCATCGATTTTTTTAAATCATTCGATTAGAAAAAAAGTTCATTTATTCTAAAAAAATATCATATAATGAAAAAAGTTCATTTATTCTAAAAAATATCATATAATGAAAAAAGTTCATTGATTTTGAAAAATAATATTTTTTTAAAAAAATAAAAGAATGAAAAAACTACTTTAGTTATCTATACGACACTAAAGATAACTAAACCCTAAACCGTAAATCCTAAGCAGAAAAGAACGATACTTTCCTTTTTGTAGCCTCCAACTATACGACGCTAAAGGCGCATATAGGTGGACTCCTCCAGAATGCACGTGGTGAGACACCAAAAATTGCCCAAAGCTCAAATTAGCCTCATCAGAAATATCTTGAGGCCATGTATATCTCCTTGTGGCTTAAGAACTAATTATATCCATTAATCCATGGACCAATGTGCTTGAGATAAATATCAATAAACAAAGGGGATAAAGAGAGCCAAAGGGAAACGTATTTTATGCTCTAAGAGGACAATCAGAGCATCTTTTGTGCCACGCAAGTAGAGGGTAACTCAATGGAGGCTGAAAAATTCTCACTACCTAAACCCTTTTCGTCCCAGGTATGTCTTTCTAAGAAACTACTCCCTCCGTTCCATAATATAAAACGCTCTTATATTATGGGACGAAGGAAGTACAAAATATGTAGGTGTTGCTTTATTTGTAATATAAACTGATTTTGCAATGTTCATACTCCATGTTTTCCAGATTTGATAAGGAAGAATTAATAAATCAGTGTCCTAGAGTGTTCACTGTCACAAATTTCACTTGCTATCATGGTTACTATTGAATGTTGATAGAAATCCAAAGGAACCCTTTTATCAAAAGGAATTGATTAGGTACAAATCAAGCAACACGAGCGTTGTTTGGCTAATTATGCTGCTTGCTTAAATTTTGTTGACATAAAGTGTCCGTACACATGACATGATCAAGTATGTACTAAAAACATTTGTTGTGGTACAGAAGAAAGAAAAAAAGAGCGGGAGATGCCAGGTGGGGTCTCTGAAATTCTGCCTAAACGCCTGCGGATAAAAAAACTGCCTAAAAGCTACACAATTTACCTTTACCTACACAATATTAGCAGTCACAGCAGACATGCGACTTTTTCAAAAATGAATATAGCAGGCGTGTGTATATTTTTTGCCGGATGATATATAATGTTATAAAACACAATCTATTCTATAACTTTTCTCTACCATGTACCATCTGATTTCTGTGTGACCCAATTATCTTACAATCCCATTTCTATTCAGTTACCAATTGTGCGTAAGAAGGGAAAAGGAATTCAAAATCCCTCCCTTCCCACAGAATGATCAGGCTTGACTTACCTGATAAATACATGATGCTGGTCGCCCAACATCAATATGAAAACCGAGTCGTTGCTTGCCTGTACCATGAGGATTCGATTAGAATTTTGGACCAAGATCCTGGCCAAACTCTGCCTTTGTAAAAGAAAATTGTTATAGTTTCATATCCTCCCAAACAAAGTATGTATAGTGGAGCTGGCCTAAAAGCTTTGTTCGTGAAAGTTTGAATTTGCTCTCCTGTCTTCTTTTAGGCACCTTGCCTTCCCATGTCCTAACCAGCTTACGTGAGAAGCTAACTAGTTAGCTTTAGGAACATGTTAATCTCCTCACGTTTGCTCCATATAACTAGGAGCTGGGGCGCGCCATTGGCGCGCCTCCTGAGGCCTTCTTTTGCGGTGCCAGGTAGGCACCCAGCCCTTTCAGCGGTATTGTGCCTGTTTGTAGTGGGTATAATACGAGTACATGATCTTGATTAATGTCTTGATTAGCATGTGTATTAGCACCCTCCAAGAAAACGGCTAGGAAAATTGTTCAACACAGAGGCATATGTAGCACGAGCAATCAATCCTCCAGTTGGTTGTTAACGGCTCCTTTTTATCAGACGTGCCTGATATTTTATTCTAAAAAGGTTGGCCGCAGTCCGTATTCCAAACCAGACCGAAGTCTGAGAATAGTTCAGTTACAGAGGGGCAAGCCGGGGCAGCCCAAAACAACAGAGCGCAAAGAGTAAAAAAAATAAGAAAAACTACATCTCGCGTGACTATGCGGTGGTCTGCAAGTGCTCCATTTTAGCCCTAAGGAAGAGCTTAACATCCTGATCCTTCGTCCGAGAGCTCCAAAGGTTCAGCATCTCACAAATGTTACAACATGAGCTGGCATGAGAAAGCTGGCATGAGAGACAAATACTCCGTCAAAGACTCTGAGATTCCTGACCTTCCAGAACTGGGCAGCACAAGCGGCGATAACAATAATCCACCGACGATCATCAAACAGAAAATTCTCAATAAACTGCAGCAGCGATAAAGCCTCCATGGCACTTTGCAGTACATGTGGCATGTCCCGAATCATATGAGCCGTAGCGCAACGTTGGACCAGATGATCCGCTTAGTGGTCAATGTTTCACCATTGTTTCGTCAGCATGAAATCTTTCACATTAAGACGTCCTCGGCAAGCCAGCCATAGAAACACTCTCCACCTCTTTGGAATGATTGGGTGCCAAATAAACTCCGCACAGGCTGAAACAATACCTCGGAATGAGATTAACCCATAGTGACTACTGACAGTAGCCTGCTTGCCTGAGAAAATATTGGTCCGACAGTCCAGACCAGCCCCAAGAGGTGTCTGAACGCCATCTAGAAGGATCTGCAACCGATGTAACACAGTTCCAACTGAGCGTGCAACTGAATATTCCATGTGTCACCCCACTGAGAGTGAACCGAGCAGAATTCATTCACAGCAAATGTTTTCAGGTTGGGAAAAGGCAGAGCAAAGCGACCCTCCGGACACCACTTGTCAAACCAAAAAGAAACCACCTTGCCATTGCCAAGAGAGCATTCGGAAGCCTGCTGAACCAGCGGAATGAAGCTGACCAGAGAGCGCCAGAAAGGTGTGTCATGTCTCCTAGGACGGTAGGAGAGATCGCTGCTCAGATATCCGGACTGAAACCATTGATAACATGGTACCTATGATCCTTAAAGAATTTGACTAACAAATTTGCAGAGCATGGCATCATTGTGCCGAGAAGAAAAACACACGAGCAATTACGTAAGCATCACAAAAGGGATCTTTGAGCAATTACTGCGAAAAACACAAAAGCAATTACTTGAATATGAACATAATCATCTATAAAAATCTAGATGACAAAAATATCATACAAAAAGGGCTGGCATTAGAGAGGACCAAGTACAAAGGCTGCCGGTCTGCTTCTATTCGGTCAAAACACCTTAATGAAGGAGAACTAATGCACAGATTGCAGAAGAGACAATCCACAGATTCAACTAAAGATACTCAAACAATTGTATATAACCATTCATAATTGTAAAATATCATACAGAAAGGGTTTGACATGTGATTCTGTGCTAGATTCACCACCAATCAGCCCGGCATCGCATTAATTTTCCCACATAGGACATGAACCATAATAGAGGTGCAGTAACCTCCTCTTCAGGACCTGAAACAAAAATATTCACAACAGGAATATATATTCTTTGAAGAGGAGGGGATGAAACAAGGGGATTTTCAAATAGGAAATTATTTTACCAACTCACTATCAAATGGTCAAAGATAATGACTAATCAAAACTGATACTCACTTTCAAAATAAATGAGAGAAACAAACACAATCCTCATATAATAATACAGTGAAAAAATGTGATTCTCCAGGCACCGGACATTTGTAAATTTCAAAAGAAGAAAATGTGAGAGGACCCTAATGGGTGGAGTTAACAACCACAGAACATTTATAAAAGTTAGGATAAATTTAATAGTGCCTCATGAAAGAGAGTGCTATAGAAAGCAGGAAATATTTGCAGATGATCAGGATATGAAGATGTTCGCAACTTCACCTCATGCAAAGGCTAGCACCCAGCTGAAACTAATTGGTAAGACTATTCTGCATTTCTCAAAAAGCATCTCAATTACCAAATTAATTAGACTAATCTAACAACCAGTTGCAGGTTACATGAAGCATGTGCTTACCAAATGATGAATTGTCCTACTACTGAAAGGAGGACATGCTCATGTAGTTGTTGAACTCATCTCAATTACCAGATGCTTTATATACTAATCTACAGCTATTGAGGAAGTCATAGGAAGTAGGAGCTTGCCAGATGAGGGCTTGTCCTCCTACTAATAGAAGAGCATGCTCATCCTCCCCCTGCTTCACACATGTTTTGCTACTACCATCCCTAAGTGAGCAGTGGCAGTTGTGTTCAAATCAAGGGCTTATGGATTAAATTAAAATCGAGAACAAACAAATAATGCATGAAGCACAATCAGTTCCTTGTTGGGGGGTGGGGGGCAAATGCACAGTAATCTTTGAGAGTAAGCTTTGCCGTCTCCTTTTATTATGCTAATTAAGATCCTTAAAATTGCAGGATAAATATATTATGATTTAATATATTTTTTCTGCTAAGAAGATTAATCACCTTCATATGGTCAAACGACCAGTAGTTCCTTAAGAGCAGCAATAGAACCAGAACCTCCCTTTTTCCTCTTAAGTGCTGGCAATATAACATTCCTGTTGTTTTCAGAGTATCCAACAAAGTTTGGATTACTATCGGAACCATCTCTGTTCGCATCAGTCATCTTTTTGGGGTCAGACAACATGTATTTATCTGCAAGTGAATTTGAAACAACAAATCAGTATAAAATGTTTTCAACATAACAGTGTCCTAGACAATGAGCACAATAACACTATATATATATATATATATATAAATGAAACAAATCTCTATCAAGAGATTGTCATAAAAAATCTAAGAGGCAAATTATTCGCGTGAACTTATGATGACAGGAATATCCAGCACATCATGTGCTGCATCGAACTAACACATTGCTTATGAAATATGGATGTACTGGTGTGTTCTCAAAATTACTTACAGGAATTAGAAGAAATTTGCCATACAGTTATCCGTAAATTCCTTCTCAAAATCAGAATGCAACAGTAATTTCACTGAGAAAAAATAGGAGGACGCCGCAGGAATCAAACTGATTGTGAATAAATATTGCATCAAAACAACCAAGTTTTTACAGAGTACAACAGAAAACACACAAACAATTCGAAAACACATCATGAGTTCTTAGAGAGCAACTTCTGACCATAGTTTGTGATACGAGCATGCATTGTCAACTTACGCATTTATTCACACGCAAATTGTATGTTTGAGAATCCAAAGTCTTGATTTTGGTCTCTATTGTAGTCTCAGAACCCTAGGCACAATGTGACATTTGTACATCTAAAGAATTACACTCAATCTCCTGCAATGACAAAAACTGAATTATTAGAAATATCAGCTGACAGTTTGGCCTTCCAAGGTGTGAGTTTATTCATTCAATGAACCACTAGAACGGAATCAAACAAGACACTTTTACATGTAAACTTGGACATGCACTGGAAAAATCATGCAGCAAGTGCCCATCAAGAAATAGTCATCATTACATTCTCACAGTATGCAATCTAATTCCAAGATAGATGGTTGTAAAAAGAGAAAAATCAACTCAGCGTATATGCTTCGAGTAAACATGTGAACAATCCAAATTTAAAATGAATCTCTTGATTACATAACATATTATCTTATATCCGCAAAATCGAAATTGGAGAGGTTAGTACAAACGAAAACTGCTGTGCACACGACGGTGCACGGACAAAATCTAGACGATGTCCATCTTAAACGGTGCTGATTTGCTAAAAGATGCTATCTAACAGATGATTTGATCCGTCGTCCAGATTTTGTCAGAAAATTTGTGGTCCCTGTACCACAGCTCCAAATATGTAATAAAACAAACTTAATTGGCAAATTTCTTAAAGATATTTCTGCAGCCTGATTACGATCGTTAGCATAACATAGAACCCACTTCTTTAGGCTTCACAAATAATTATGGAGCTCTTTTCCCCTTACAAGATTGTAATATCCATCCATTGAAACCTCTATTCACAACAATAACAGATGTGGCATCACAGTAGATAAACCCTACAACCAGCAGACAAAAAAAAATCACCTTGGGTCGATTCCGTGGACAAGAAGAGCATGGTAGCATGAGAGAGAAGTCGCCTTGGCAGGCAACAAATGGCGGTGGTGATGTTGAGCAGCTCGGATGGTGCACATCCACCTTCAGTAGATTGGATCAGAGCAACTTCTCCTCTCCATGCAATATGCACACAGGCAGATGTCACACATCACAAAGGGGATGAAGAAAACTATACAAGGGGAGGAGAGGACTGATTCGTACCTCCTGCCTACTCAGTCGCCATGGCAAGGAAAGGCTAGGGTTCGGGCTGCTTCATGAACAGAGATGTTCTCCTGCGCCAGAAAAGAAAGGGAGCTTCACGAACAGAACATCAACTCCAAATCTTACACACACACAAAGAAAGAGAAGAGATGGAGAGGGCACCTTGTCCATGGCGTCGGCACCAGGGTCATAGCCAGAAGGAGCTCCCTCGTCACGCGCCCTCGACCTGCATCGTGGGGATCGCACCGCCGTGGCCGTGGATCCGGACCTGTTGCTCCATTTGGAGAGAGGGGGAGGGCAGAAGGTTTCCGATGGAGGGGAGAAGGGGCGGGGGCAGCGGCTGTGGGGAAAGGGGCTGGTGGCGGTGGCGGCGGCGGATGTGGGGGAGACCTAGACGAGGGAGAGGGAGAGGAATCGCAAGGGGTTGGGTCTGTGCGATCTGTTTTTTTTTTCTCTTCCTTTGGCTGTTTGGCCTGCGGAACTTTTTCTATCCTACGTGGACAGCGCGAGGGGGCGCGCCTTCCGCGACTGTTAAAGTGTTTAATTGGTCACACCAATACATATACGTAACTAGTTCTACCATGATAGAGGTACGTAGAAGGAAAGGAAAACGCTAAAGTTGGTCAAAGTGATTAAGTTCTAGGAGGCAAATATCTTAAACAGCCAACAAAGAGATGAAGACTTGCATGAAGGGGAAATATTGTTGAATATATTAGCAATTCATCATATGGTTTAATCCGAAATATCATAAAATTAATCATGACAAAAGCAACTAAAGCGAGCATGCAAATATCTAGTACAATGGGGAAACAGATCCAATCTACGGCAAGTACTAGACATAGAAATTGTAGCGAGATCTGATACAGATGAGAGAGAGATGCATAGGTTGCAGCAGCTGTAGTAGCGGCTGTGTTGTCCCCGGTCTGGGCCATGTCGTCGTCGAGGAAGAGGTTGCCGATGTCGGGGAAGAAGTCGTCGTTGGGGAAGTGATCGCTGTCAGCAGTCGAGCAAGAGCTCTCCCCAAAAACCTGATCGCCCCTCTCCCGTACAGGATCGCAAGAGGCGGGGTTCTGGAGGCCTGCTGTCCCTTCTTCTAGTGCACGCCGGAAGGAGGGATGGAGAAGGCTTGAGTGGCGGCGCAATATTTTGAAACGGTGAGAAACCATACGAAAACAACCTACTCCCAAGGCTGGCTTGGTAGGTTTATATAGTGTATGTTGGGAGTCAAAGCAGCCGCCATAAACGCGTCCGTTTATGATTTAGAAATTGCCGTACTTAACACGTCCGTTTATGAAATAGAAACAGTAACAATAAACGCGTTTGTTAATGAGTCAGAAACGGTCGTAATAACCGCGTCTGTTAATGAAATAGAAACAGCCCCAATAAACGCGACCGTTACTAATTAATCAATGACTCATTAATTTTCCCAATTAACAAAATAATAATGTGTCAATGAGAATTTCTGAATTTATTTGGACTAGTAAATACTAGTAAATTCCAACAATCCCCCACAAAATCTCATAGATACATCTCCTCATTTTTTAAGTTCCAAAGCATTGTTTATATACCGGTACTTAGTGGAGACTGTTAAGTTGAACTTTCACCTAGAATGTTATGTTACACTAATTCACAACTTGGATAGTGGACTATGCCTTGAACTACAAGTTTGCTGTGATACCAGTTTCACACAACGTCTAGACCGATACTAGGCTGCCGCAAGGCTTCCCCGCGGTTGGAGCTTATGCGTCATACTCCGAAGGCCTTTCATGAGTTTATTAGAGAACACCCCATTCTCACAGATTGCGACGTTCAACAATCAAGCTCATATAGGTGAGTTCCTCAAGAGATGCTATGTAGGACACATATCTGCTTATATAAGTAAACCACTTGGAACACATTAAGACAAATGTCAACCTACCATACAGATTAGGAGAATATTGCATCTTCACGGAGTGGGATAAAATATAAGAATACTCTCCTCTCAGCTGACCAACAGCTTGTCTCTTACTTCTAATTCATGGGATCTCCGATCACATAGAGTAGGTTACCACTGTGGACAACTCATACCGTGGACTATACCTCCTACGTGTCGAGGCACGACTTAAAGGTATAAGCCCATCCTAGAATGATCTCAAGTTTGGTATCTTTGCACGACTCATGTAAAAGAGGGATTAAATTGCAAAAGGAGATAGTTGGCTTACACTCGCCACTTCACACGATACATTACATGAGCAAAACATCATTCAAAACATCACAACCCGACTACGGGTGAAGATCCAAAGAAAGATACCAAAACAACATAAAGCCACAGGTCAGGATCGAATCCTAGTAGAAACCACTACTGAACGTCGAAGCGTCACAAAGAAACAGCCACTCTCTTCATCGGACTCCCGGTGAAGAACTGATACAACTCCTGCATCAAACTCGGCTGAACCTGCATCTGGTGTGGTGAAGTAACTATGAGCCACAGAGGACTCAGCAATCCCGTTACCGGGTAACACGACTATTTAAGCCTTGGGTGAGGACAAGGCTGAAGAAAGAATAAGAGGTGAAGGAACAAACAAGAGTCTGCAGCAGCAACTAGCACTAACTTACGTAATAGAGAGCGAGAAGAGAAGGTGCATCGGTCGAGAGATGATCACGAAGTGATCCTAACTAAAGCCGGTCAAACATAACCCCACCGTGTTCAACTCCCGAATCCCTATTCGGAAATCGACAGTCACGGTACACACGCTGGTAGTGTATTGAAACATTGTGTCAAGTTATCTACAACCGGATATTAACAAGCTCCCATCTGCCACATAACCGCGGGCACGGCTTTCGAAAGTTCAAACCCTGCAGGGGTGTTCCAACTTGGCCCATCACAAGCCCACGATCCGCGGAGTCGCAACTCCATAGGTGGGAAGACCCGAGTATTCTCGGAATCCCGTGCTCAAGTTAAACCGAACTAAGGTAAGGCTAATCCAGCAAATCCTCCCGGCGTGTCGACACCCTGATAGTAGCCGCGCGTATCTAAGTCTCAGGACACGACCGGATGGGTGATGCTACAGGACCCAATCCTCGAGTTTCCCCGTGGTGGTTCCCGCAGGACCCCCGTTTGGGACCAACACCATCAGCACTGGCCCCCCCTGCTATGTAGAAATAAGAATCCTCGGGGACGCGACCCCCTATGCAAATTTAATTAATTAAGTTGTTATTATGAGGCAAATAGTACCAAAAGTTGGGACTTGCTGGAAAAGACTTGGCACTTAGCGGTTTATCAAGGGGGTCCCATACACCCCAACCGTGTTAGGAACGCATAATCAAGGAACATAACACCGGTTTATACGGTTCCTAACGGCATGAGTGGAACAAAACACCAAGCAAAAGGCTTAGCCTTCCACCCTGCCAGTATATAGATGATTTCATTTAAGCATTTATATAGTGTGATATAACCCAACCAAACTTCAACATGAAGCAAGCATCTTCAATCTTCACCTGCAACTAGCAATGCTATAAGAGGGGCTGAGCGAAGCGTACTTAGCCAAGCAACGGTTTGCATGGGTGGGGTGGTTAAACAGGTTCATGGTTACAATAGGAGGCTGACAGGAAAACATGGGCATCGAGGCAAAACTATAGATCGAGACTCTAGCAATAGGCAAAAATAGTAATGGTATCCGGGTTCGGTCATCTTGCCTGGGATTCCACAAAGGAGAAGAACGGATCCAAGAAGAAGACGAAGCAACACAGTCGAGAGAATCCTCACAACTCCGGAACGAAACCGAAGCTATCAAGAGAAGCAAACCGGAAAGAAACAAACAACACGGTAAACACACAATCATAAACATGGCATACGATGCACAAACAAGTATGATGCATGTCCGGTTTAAATATGCATGGCATGGCAAAGTGCACAAACAACACTACAAGTTAAGTGGAGCTCAATATGCAACGAGTTGCATATTGACGAAACACCACATATTAATTATTTAGTTGACTCTCGTTATTAACAAGACAAGATTAAAAGTTTGTTAACATGGCAAGAGGTGAAGCAAAATTAAACTACACTATTAAGACATTTTAAATGGGGCCGGAAATAACAACAACATATCCGGAAAATCCCCATGAGCATGTTTAATAATTATAAGCAAACAACAATTCACACATATTAATGTTGTTAATATGATGCGGATGACATGATCAAGTTTATGCAATTATTAAAAGGTTAACAAGAAGAAGATATGAAGTGTTGTTCCCGTGGTGGAAAGAAAAAGGGTACCACGGCAACGATTCCGAAGATGATGCCACAGCAACATATCGGTGCCGGAAACTCGTTGAGAGACCGGTGCAAAAGGTAAGATGGCATGAGCGAGTCAAACGAGATGAAAGGTGGGGCGATCCCGTTACCGGGTTCCCACGAGTCGGTGACGAGGCAACCGAGGAACATGACAAAAGGTCGAAACGGGCACGGAGCACACACGGGAAACATTTCATACAACACAAGCAAGCATCACACGGGTCACGACTCGGGGTTATACCTTCGAAACATGCATTTCGGGACGGTTCGAGTTCGTAGTGGAAGTAGTGGAACACGGTTCGGAGAGGAAGTAGCCGTTCATGGTTCTTCGGCGACGGTAGTGGAACACGTTGGCGTTCGTCGTGTAGGTGTACTCGGTCGTAGATGTACTTGCCGGTCTCGGTCCCGGTCGTAGTTGTACTCGGTCGTCGTGGTACTTGGCATGTCATCTTGCGTAGTCGTTCCGGTTCGTAGACGTACTTGCATCGGAGGGGTACTTGTCGTTTCATCGTGTAGTCGAACTTGCCGAAACTTGAGGTCCTCGTGCACTTGACGAAAACAAAAAAAAAACAGCAGCAGTACAAACAAAACACGGCGGAGGATCCGGGCCGAAGGGTGCAGTGGCTCGGCGCGCACCGGTCGGAGGGAGGCAGGGCCTCGGCGCTGATGCGGAGGAGGCCAGAGGCGAGGAGGCGGCTGGCAGGAAAACAGCGAGGCGCTGGGCGGCTTGGGGACGCAGCGCCCAGCTCGCAGGGAGCGGGCCGGCCTTGCTGGACGGGACGGCGGAGGGAGGACGCCGCGGTTCGGCGCGGAGGTGCAGGGCCGGAGGACGGAGGCCGCGCAGCGGCGCCTTGGACGGGGAGGACGGGACGGCGGAGGGGAGTGGTGGTCTGCGGCCGGCGGGGTGGTGCGCTTGCCTGGCCGAGGCCCTCGAGGGGAAGACGCTTGGGAGGAGGCGCGCTACGGGGCGGCTCCCATGGCGATGCGGTGGAGAGCCAGGCGCGCTCGGGAGAGGAGCGAGGCAACCGAGGCCAGCTCG
>LR738715.1:716871122-716964688 GCA_902687465.1 Secale cereale | reverse complement strand
GGGGGGGTGAGGCGAGCGGCGGCCCTGGCGTTGCGGGCGACGACCAGAGGAGGATGGGGTCGGGCTGCGGGGTGAGGGAGAACGAGCGAGGGGGAAGGATCGGGGTGCGGGCGAGAAGGAAGGGAGCGGTCGGGCACGGGCGACGAGGGAGAGGGTTCTAGGGGAGTTGGTTTCGGGCGAGCGAGGGGATAGCGAGGGGGTGGCGGCGGTCTGACGGGAGAGAGCGAGGGGGGAAGCTGCGAGTGCGCTAGCTAGGGTTCGGTGGAGGCCAGATGGGCTGCGGCCTGAGGGATGGTGGAGCTGGGCCTTGAGGCCTGGGAAGGAGGAGAGGGAAGGCTGGGCCGGCTGAGATGAGGCCTCTTCTTTTTATTTCCCTTTTAGCATAAACAAAAGAGAGAATAAAAGAAAGAAGAGGGAGGTTAGGGCAAAACTAGCACATGGAACTATTTTTCTCGGGCATCATAAAATGAGCAAAGTCCGAGAAAAATAGAAAAGGCATGATCGGAAAATAATTCAAACATATTTGAATTTAATTCAAATAGTTTTGAACCAAGACTTGATTATTGAGGTGTCCAAAAATGTTCGAATTTTCGGAGGAACCTCGAAACAACGGAAAAGAATTATTGGCAAGATTTTTAAGGTGAAACTCGAAGTGAAAAGACATGGGGAAAATTATGCACGTGTGTTACGGTGAATTCCAACAAATGGAATATTTATTAATATAGCTCCCTAATATATTGGGATGATATGTTTTAAAGAGAAGACATTCTTCCCTCGATTTAAATGGACCGAAGGCCCACACGGATTATTTAAGTTGAGATGCAAAAATAAAAATGACATGATGGCATGATGACATGATGCAATGCAAAAATAAATAACACAAGCACAAAAGAAACACACGGGCAACCCGGAACATCTGGAAACTTCAGGAATCTTCTGGAATCTTCTGGGACGTCGGTCTCGGGCGTCACAACTCTCCCACACTAACAGAGGATCTCGACCCGAGATCCTAGAGATATCACCGGGTAAAAATGGAAGAGGAAGAGGTAAAACAAAGTTGCTCCTTTGACAGACGAGTGAAACCAAAGAACCTTGAGAGGTTGAACAAATGAAAGAAGAATACAACGGAGATGAACGAAGTTAAGAGCACTCCGGTAAAAGGATGAACAAGGAACATTACGAGAACCTTGTAGGTTGAAGGACATGAAACAAGAGCTTACGAACCAACGAATATGAAACTGCAACGGTATAGCCGAGGAATAAGAATGACAGAATTTGGACAGCACTCCGTTTGAAAATGGAAGGAATTGAACAAGAACTTAAGGAGATGGAGTGATACTTGATGAAATCAACAACATGTTTCCTCTGAAACAATTAAAAGAATGGCACAAGGGGTTAAGAAAGATTCAGACAGCACTCCGGTTAAAAAGATAGGCAAAACTTGATAAGATGAGGGAACTTGAATGAAAAATACAACACTCCGGTTAAATGATAAACAAGGGAAAGAACATGATCTCGATAAAAACGAGATGATGGTTTGGAGAGAGCAACATTACAAAGCCTCCGGAACGAAAGAATAGATGCTAGATCGTTGGAAAGAAAAGATCGAAGAAGAAGATGACAACTTCTCCCACGAATGAATTAGAAAATCCTCCTTACGGAGAAGGGTTGAACAGAGTTGTTGGAATTCAACAACGAAAAGAATAAGTTTGATGTGGGATTATGGAAAACATCTCAAGATTAAGAGGTGACAACCAGCCACTAACAGAACGAATTGCTTGGATTGAGATCAACAAGGAGACGGTAAACTTATATCACCGGAATGATAAATGAAGAACTTGGGTCATTTATAAGCACCATAATAGCAACAATCCTCGGGGAAAGCTTTTAGGTGAAATACAACCCAAGATTACTCCAACAAATAATTGAAGGGGTGAAAGATCTCCTGAACAAGGAAAAAGATATGATGGTTTTAATTATCTCATTCCTGACAACTCGTGAATCATGAAACATGAAGGAATTGTCAAAAATGACATAACACCATCTGAAAAGGTAAGGTAGAAAGGATTGCAATTGGAAGAATGATGAAGAATGCTTGAGCTCGAACAAGAATCTTGATGAAGACTTCGAGTATGAATTAAATCATGATGAACCACCATGAAAACTCCGGTAATGAAAGCATGAGAAGTGGAAGATGAAAAGAATAAGATTCAGGCCTGCGATGAATTAGATGGAGCTTTGAAATGATATAATTGAAATAACTTTGAGCTCCGGAAAACAAGATGAACAACTTAGAACCAAGGGTATGATATGATGAACAAGCTCCGGAACAAGAATTAAATCACCTTGAAGGAATAAGAATAAGAATTATGTTATGCATATCCTTCATCAATTTAAATTGATGACAACAAAAGGATTTGGCATACTACTTATTCTCGTTGCAAAGAATTAAAGAGGGATCTAGCACAAGCTTGGGTAAATCTTCAACAAAGCACCGGTAGGATTATGAAAAGAACAAATGAATTGATACGATAACAACGAAAGAGGAAACTTGAAAGAACCACCGTAAGAATATGGAGATGAAAGAAGAGACATCAATGAAGAATAGTTGGAGGACGAAGTTGAAAACTGAGAACGAAGAAATATTCTGAAATGATGGCCTTCGGAGGAACACAAAGGAAAAGAATTCATGAAATGCTTCGGATGGGTATAAAAGAATTCCTCATAATCTGAACAATAATGAGGATGGCATGAAGCTAGAACCACGAATCTTCAAGAGAACGCCCAAGATTTAAGAGAAACACTTCTCCTAATGTTGAGAATGAAGACGAGAAAAGCCATAAGAATTGTTGAGCACTCCGGAATGAAGAATTAAAAAGGTCGAACCAATGATGAACAAGAATTTGAAAGCGATCTTGGAGAAGGCATGTGACTGATGGGAATCATTCTTACGTCACACTTTCAAAAGAATTTGAGTATAACTCCAGAAAATAGAAGAGTCAGGTAAGATCCTGGAAAAGACCTGTGGGTTAGGGCCCACTCAACGAAATCACCGTTGAAGAGATTGCTTAAGAGATATTGCACCAGTTGAATTAAATGGCTTGAATAAGATAACAATCCTCAAAAATAATTTGAACGGATTAAGAATGAAATTATGAATCTTCTGAGATATCTACAACACTCCGGATGTGAATAACAAGAGGAGAATGATTAATTGGTGCACCGGAATAAGAAAGCATTGTGAAATGAGGAAAAGGATAAGATCAACATCGAAATCTTCAATTACATCCACCGGCAGAATCTGAGAACAAAAGAATGATGAACTTGAAGCTCTTGAGCATCTTCACGATAATCACCGGATAAGAACATTGAAGGAAAAGAATGAAGAAATATCACATGAATAGAATGGATACTTCATTTAGAATTCCAGCTCCATAAAGAAAAGGGGAGGGAGGGTGGGGAAAAACAAAGACAACTTGGGATGAGTGAAACAGACAATCGTCGGATTTCTCAACGGCGTCCGTATGGAATAACTTGAAGAGAAGGCACACCGGTTGAAAAAGATTAACATGAAGATCTTGATGATCAAGAAGGACTAGCACTCCCATAGAAATATGAGAATACCGATTAAGAAAGGTATGGAATCAACACTTGACATCGAAGCAACTCGAATACCAGAATCAAGACAAGAACAAAGGATAGATATACAACATGATCTTCACAATATCATTCGAACAGAGAATTGAACGAATGAATTCCGCAGGTACATCAACTTGACGAGAAGCCACTTGGAAGAACAAAAGATAAATAAAAAGGAACAAGGATCAGATAGAACAAACACAAGATAGAAGCTTCGTTCCGCATCTTCGTGCTGAAAGCTCATGGAACATGTTACAAAAGGGTTTTGCAATCCCCGGATCAGCATAGCCAAGGACCCTTTAAGATGCAACTCCCGATCAGAACAAGTCCATAAAACCACTTCACTCAATGTAGAACCCCGAACTTCATATCGAGCATCCGTTGGAAGAATGCCTAAACTACTAGATGAACCCACCTATTAATTTCCGAAAGTTCCCAATTATGCAATCAGGTGTTGGGGATACACGGGAAGCACCGTGCAATCAACTCTAAACCTACATCCAGGTGTATCCATCCTTCAACACATAACCAGTCTTTCTCGGAAACTGTTTACCTCGGACCTTCGAAAAGCAACCACTATAACAAGCTGTGGCAATACTCCCGAACTACCTCCCCAGTACTGGGTGATGTCGGGGTTATCTTGCCACTAACCGCATAGGAGAGATTTTCGATGTCGGCCGTCTTAAGTATTTAGTACTGCCGCGATATGCTTGTGACGACAATACCCCGAAGCTCAACCCCTCGGTAACAGGAGGCATCGAGAACAATATCCTTGTCACAAGAACATCGAAACAATCCCAGAATACTCGCGGGATCCTAAAAAAAATTTGGTGCAATTTTTGAAAGTAGAAGAGGCAAGAGTAATCGTCAGGAGTCCTCACCAGAGTGAAAGGGGATGAGAAGCAAAGAATTCCTACTCTCCGATATAAATATAGGACTCAAAACATTTTTCAAGTGTGTGCCTAGACTCAACCGTCAACGATTCGATCAATCAGTGGGGGCTTCTAGGTCGGAGAAGGCTCTGATACCAACTTGTAATGCCCAGGATGGGACTATACCTCCTACGTGTCGAGGCACGACTTAAAGGTATAAGCCCATCCTAGAATGATCTCAAGTTTGGTATCTTTGCACGACTCGTGTAAAAGAGGGATTAAATTGCAAAAGGAGATAGTTGGCTTACACTCGCCACTTCACACAATACATTACATGAGCAAAACATCATTCAAAACATCACAACCCGACTACGAGTGAAGATCCAAAGAAAGATACCAAAACAACATAAAGCCACAGGTCAGGATCGAATCCTAGTAGAAACCACTACTGAACGTCGAAGCGTCACAAAGAAACAGCCACTCTCTTCATCAGACTCCCGGTGAAGAACTGATCCAACTCCTGCATCAAACTCGGCTGAACCTGCATCTGGTGTGGTGAAGTAACTGTGAGCCACAGAGGACTCAGCAATCCCGTTCCCGGGTAACACGACTATTTAAGCCTTGGGTGAGGACAAGGCTGAAGAAAGAATAAGAGGTGAAGGAACAAACAAGAGTCTGCAGCAGCAACTAGCACTAACTTACGTAATAGAGAGCGAGAAGAGAAGGTGCATCGGTCGAGAGATGATCACGAAGTGATCCTAACTAAAGCCGGTCAAACATAACCCCACCGTGTTCAACTCCCGAATCCCTATTCGGAAATTGACAGTCACGGTACACACGCTGGTAGTGTATTGAAACATTGTGTCAAGTTATCTACAACCGGATATTAACAAGCTCCCATCTGCCACATAACCGCGGGCACGGCTTTCGAAAGTTCAAACCCTGCAGGGGTGTTCCAACTTGGCCCATCACAAGCCCACGATCCGCGGAGTCGCAACTCCATAGGTGGGAAGACCCGAGTATTCTCGGAATCCCGTGCTCAAGTTAAACCGAACTAAGGTAAGGCTAATCCAGCAAATCCTCCCGGCGTGTCGACACCCTGATAGTAGCCGCGCGTATCTAAGTCTCAGGACACGACCGGATGGGTGATGCTACAGGACCCAATCCTCGAGTTTCCCCGTGGTGGTTCCCGCAGGACCCCCGTTTGGGACCAACACCATCAGCACTGGCCCCCCCTGCTATGTAGAAATAAGAATCCTCGGGGACGCGACCCCCTATGCAAATTTAATTAATTAAGTTGTTGTTATGAGGCAAATAGTACCAAAAGTTGGGACTTGCTAGAAAAGACTTAGCACTTAGCGGTTTATCAAGGGGGTCCCATACACCCCAACCGTGTTAGGAACGCATAATCAAGGAACATAACACCGGTTTATACGGTTCCTAACGGCATGAGTGGAACAAAACACCAAGCAAAAGACTTAGCCTTCCACCCTGCCAGTATATAGATGATTTCATTTAAGCATTTATATAGTGTGATATAACCCAACCAAACTTCAACATGAAGCAAGCATCTTCAATCTTCACCTGCAACTAGCAATGCTATAAGAGGGGCTGAGCGAAGCGTACTTAGCCAAGCAACGGTTTACATGGGTGGGGTGGTTAAACAGGTTCATGGTTACAATAGGAGGCTGACAGGAAAACATGGGCATCGAGGCAAAACTATAGATCGAGACTCTAGCAATAGGCAAAAATAGTAATGGTATCCGGGTTCGGTCATCTTGCCTGGGATTCCACAAAGGAGAAGAACGGATCCAAGAAGAAGACGAAGCAACACAGTCGAGAGAATCCTCACAACTCCGGAACGAAACCGAAGCTATCAAGAGAAGCAAACCGGAAAGAAAGAAACAACACGGTAAACACACAATCATAAACATGGCATACGATGCACAAACAAGTATGATGCATGTCCGGTTTAAATATGCATGGCATGGCAAAGTGCACAAACAACACTACAAGTTAAGTGGAGCTCAATATGCAACGAGTTGCATATTGACGAAACACCACATATTAATTATTTAGTTGACTCTCGTTATTAACAAGACAAGATTAAAAGTTTGTTAACATGGCAAGAGGTGAAGCAAAATTAAACTACACTATTAAGACATTTTAAATGGGGCCGGAAATAACAACAACATATCCGGAAAATCCCCATGAGCATGTTTAATAATTATAAGCAAACAACAATTCACACATATTAATGTTGTTAATATGATGCGGATGACATGATCAAGTTTATGCAATTATTAAAAGGTTAACAAGAAGAAGATATGAAGTGTTGTTCCCGTGGTGGAAAGAAAAAGGGTACCACGGCAACGATTCCGAAGATGATGCCACAGCAACATATCGGTGCCGGAAACTCGTTGAGAGACCGGTGCAAAAGGTAAGATGGCATGAGCGAGTCAAACGAGATGAAAGGTGGGGCGATCCCGTTACCGGGTTCCCACGAGTCGGTGACGAGGCAACCGAGGAACATGACAAAAGGTCGAAACGGGCACGGAGCACACACGGGAAACATTTCATACAACACAAGCAAGCATCACACGGGTCACGACTCGGGGTTATACCTTCGAAACATGCATTTCGGGACGGTTCGAGTTCGTAGTGGAAGTAGTGGAACACGGTTCGGAGAGGAAGTAGCCGTTCATGGTTCTTCGGCGACGGTAGTGGAACACGTTGGCGTTCGTCGTGTAGGTGTACTCGGTCGTAGATGTACTTGCCGGTCTCGGTCCCGGTCGTAGTTTTACTCGGTCGTCGTGGTACTTGGCGTGTCATCTTGCGTAGTCGTTCCGGTTCGTAGACGTACTTGCATCGGAGGGGTACTTGTCGTTTCATCGTGTAGTCGAACTTGCCGAAACTTGAGGTCCTCGTGCACTTGACGAAAACAAAAAAAAAACAGCAGCAGTACAAACAAAACACGGCGGAGGATCCGGGCCCAAGGGTGCAGTGGCTCGGCGCGCACTGGTCGGAGGGAGGCAGGGCCTCGGCGCTGATGCGGAGGAGGCCAGAGGCGAGGAGGCGGCTGGCAGGAAAACAGCGAGGCGCTGGGCGGCTTGGGGACGCAGCGCCCGGCTCGCAGGGAGCGGACCGGCCTTGCTGGACGGGACGGCGGAGGGAGGACGCCGCGGTTCGGCGCGGAGGTGCAGGGCCGGAGGACGGAGGCCGCGCAGCGGCGCCTTGGACGGGGAGGACGGGACGGCGGAGGGGAGTGGTGGTCTGCGGCCGGCGGGGTGGTGCGCTTGCCTGGCCGAGGCCCTCGAGGGGAAGACGCTTGGGAGGAGGCGCGCTACGAGGCGGCTCCCATGGAGATGCGGTGGAGAGCCAGGCGCGCTCGGGAGAGGAGCGAGGCAACCGAGGCCAGCTCGGGGGGTGAGGCGAGCGGCGGCCCTGGCGTTGCGGGCGACGACCAGAGGAGGATGGGGTCGGGCTGCGGGGTGAGGGAGAACGAGTGAGGGGGAAGGATCGGGGTGCGGGCGAGAAGGAAGGGAGCGGTCGGGCACGGGCGACGAGGGAGAGGGTTCGAGGGGAGTGGGTTTCGGGCGAGCGAGGGGATAGCGAGGGGGTGGCGGCGGTCTGACGGGAGAGAGCGAGGGGAGAAGCTGCGAGTGCGCTAGCTAGGGTTCGGTGGAGGCCAGATGGGCTGCGGCCTGAGGGATGGTGGAGCTGGGCCTTGAGGCCTGGGAAGGAGGAGAGGGAAGGCTGGGCCGGCTGAGATGAGGCCTCTTCTTTTTATTTCCCTTTTAGCATAAACAAAAGAGAGAATAAAAGAAAGAAGAGGGAGGTTAGGGCAAAACTAGCACATGGAACTATTTTTCTCGGGCATCATAAAATGAGCAAAGTCCGAGAAAAATAGAAAAGGCATGATCGGAAAATAATTCAAACATATTTGAATTTAATTCAAATAGTTTTGAACCAAGACTTGTTATTGAGGTGTCCAAAAATGTTCGAATTTTCGGAGGAACCTTGAAACAATGGAAAAGAATTATTGGCAAGATTTTTAAGGTGAAACTCGAAGTGAAAAGACATGGGGAAAATTATGCACGTGTGTTACGGTGAATTCCAACAAATGGAATATTTATTAATATAGCTCCCTAATATATTGGGATGATATGTTTTAAAGAGAAGACATTCTTCCCTCGATTTAAATGGACCGAAGGCCCACACGGATTATTTAAGTTGAGATGCAAAAATAAAAATGACATGATGGCATGATGACATGATGCAATGCAAAAATAAATAACACAAGCACAAAAGAAACACACGGGCAACCCGGAACATCTGGAAACTTCAGGAATCTTCTGGAATCTTCTGGGACGTCGGTCTCGGGCGTCACACAAACCCATCTCCCTCGATGCATTATCTATCACATTACGTGATAAACCCTTTGTGAAGAGATCTGCCAAGTTCATAGTCATTTGGATATAATCCACTGTAATAACTCCGGAGTTTTTCAGTTTCTTGACAGATTTCAATCTCCTCTTCACATGCCTTGATGACTTCATATTATCCTTAGAACTGTTCACTTTGATGATCACGGTTTGATTATCACAGTTCATTAGCATCGCGGGTATTGGTTTTTCAACCACAGGCAAGTCCATCAAAAGCTCACGAAGCCACTCTGCTTCAACAGTGGCTGTATCTAATGCTGCGAGTTCTGCTTCCATAGTTGACCTCATTAAGATGGTCTGCTTGCAAGACTTCCAAGAAACAGCGCCACCGCCAAGTGTAAATAAATAACCACTAGTGGCCTTAATCTCATCAGCATCAGATATCCAATTAGAATCACTATAGCCTTCCACAACCCTCGGGTTTCCAGTATAGTGAATTCCATAGCTCGCTGTGCCTTTTAAATAGCGCATAACTCTCTCAAGCGCACGCCAATGATCATCTCCCGGGTTGGAAACAAACCGGCTCAATTTGCTCACAGCAAAAGAGATGTCAGGCCTCGTGGCACTCGCCAAATACATAAGCGAGCCTATAATCTGAGAATATCTCAGTTGATCTCTAGCAATCCGTCGATTCTTTCGAAGCAACACACTAGGATCATATGGAGTTGGAGAAGGCTTACAGTCGCTATACCCGAAGCGACTCAAGACCTTTTCCACATAGTGAGATTGAAGCAGTGTAATCCCACCATTATCATCTCTCAGCAGCTTGATGTTCAAGATAACATCAGCCACTCCTAGATCCTTCATCTCAAAACAACGAGATAAGAAATCCTTAACTTCCTTAATTAAATCAAGATTGGTTCCAAATATCAGTATGTCGTCGACATATAGACAAAGAATAACTCCCTCGCCCCCACCATGGCGATAGTACACACATTTGTCAACTTCGTTTACAACAAAGCCTTCAGAAGTCAAAGTCCTTTCAAACTTCTCGTGCCATTGCTTAGGAGCTTGCTTGAGGCCATATAATGACTTCAATAACTTACACACTTTTCCTTCCTGACCGGGCACTACGAAACCGTCTGGCTGCTCCATATAAATTTCCTCATCCAACTCTCCATTAAGGAAAGCTGTCTTAACGTCCATTTGATGAACGAGAAGACCATGCGAGGCAGCCAAAGATAGTAGCACTCGGATAGTGGTCAATATAGCCACAGGTGAGTAAGTATCAAAGAAGTCTTCACCTTCTTTCTGAGTATAACCCTTGGCCACAAGCCTTGCCTTGTACTTTTCAATTGTACCATCAGGCCTAAGCTTTTTCTTGAACACCCACTTACACCCTATAGGTTTACACCCATAGGGACGATCGGTGATCTCCTAGGTTCCGTTAGCCAGGATGGAATCCATCTCGCAACGGACAGCCTCTTTCCAGTAGTCAGCATCAAGAGATGCATAGGCTTCTGAAATAGTCCTAGGTGTGTCATCCACGAGGTACACAATGAAATCATTACCAAAGGACTTTGCAATCCTCTGTCTCTTGCTCCTAACAGGAACTTTATTGTCATCCTCCAAGGGATTCTCAATGTGTTCTATTGGAATGATGGGTTCAGGAATCTCAGTTATTTCCTGACTCGATAAAATAGGTATTTCCTGATTTGATGAGCTAGCCATATCCTTCATAGGAAATATGTTCTCAAAGAAAGTCGCATCATTCGACTCCATAATCGTACCGACATGCATGTCGGATACCTCAGATTTTACTACCAAAAATCTATAACCGATGCTATTAAAAGCATAGCCCAGAAGAACACAATCTACGGTTTTAGGTCCAAGCTTGCGCTTCGTGGGAATTGGTATATTGACTTTCGCCAAACAACCCCAAGTACATAAGTAAGAGAGTTTCAATCTTTTCCTTTCCCATTCCTCAAATGGAGTAATGGTTTTATTCTTTGTGGGAACTCGGTTTAGGACATGACATGCAGTCATTAGCGCCTCCCCCCATCATGCCTTGGAGAGACCCGAAGTGTCTAAATGGCGTTAACCAAATCGGACAGAGTTCGGTTCTTTCTTTCAGCCACCCCATTTGACTGAGGTGAATAGGGAGGCGTCCTCTCATGGATAATACCATGTTTCGCACAAAACGAATTGAATTCATTTGAAAAATACTCTCCACCATGATCTGACCTAAGCCGTTTAATTTTACGATCAAGTTGGTTCTCTGCTTCGGCCTTATAGTTTTTGAAGTAAGTTAAAGCCTCATCTTTTGTTTTCAGAAGATACACGTAACAATATCTAGTGGAGTCATCAATGAGTGTCATAAAGTATTTCTTTCCACCCTTTGTCAACACGCCATTCATCTCACAAAGATCAGAATGTATAAGCTCCAGTGGTGCTAAATTTCTTACCTCCGCAGTCTTATGGGACTTGCGAGGTTGCTTAGCTTGAACACACACTTGACATTTGGAACCTTTCACAATAGTAAATTTCGGAATTAAACTCATATTTGCTAACCGCGTCATGCAACCAAAGTTAATATGACAAAGTCGTGAATGCCAAATATCAGATTCATTATCGTGGCAAACATGATTAATAACTTTAGTGCATAAGTCTGACAAAGATAGGCGGAACAAGTCTCCGCACTCATAGCCTTTACCAACAAATTGTCCATACTTGGAAATTACAACTTTATTAGACTCGAAAACCAACTTATAACCATCTCGACATAAACGCGAACCGCTGACGAGATTCTTATTGATGGAGGGCACATGATGCACGTTCTTCAGTCGCACGATTTTCCCCGAAGTAAACTTCAGATCGACCGTACCAACACCACGAACAGTGGCATGTGACCCGTTCCCCATCAGCACGGGGGAAGTCCCTGTGACCTGGTAAGAAGAGAACATGGAGGCATCAGCACAAACATGTACATTGGCACCTGTGTCAATCAACCAATCAGGAGAATGACAAATTGAAAGAATGGTAGGAATTATACCGTACCCAATATCCTTCATCTCGGTGTGAGCCATGACAACATTAGCGGTCTTGCCGCTATTCTCCAGCTGCTGCAGCTCATGCCGTTTGGGGTATCTCGGAGCCCAATGGCTCGGGTCGCCACAAATGTGGCATGATCCCTTCTTCTTAAAGTTGGTAGAGGACGATGGCTTAAACTTGTTGACAGGCTTGCCTTTACCCTCGTATTTCTTCTTGTTATATTTAGGCTTGTTGGGCTGGTAGTTTTTCTTCTGCACCATGTGCACAGCAGAACCTACCTCAGCAACCCGAGCACGTGTATCCTTTGTTCTCGCCTTCTCTTCCACATCAAGAGATCCGATGAGGTCCAAAACGGAAAACTCCTGTCTCTTGTGTTTCAGAGAAGTAGCAAAGGTGCCCCATGAAGGTGGAAGCTTGGCAATGATGCCACCGGCCACAAATTTGTCCGGTAAATTACACTTAAAGTGCTCAAGTTCCTTAGCGAGTGACTGTATCTCATGAGCCTGTTGAACAACAGAACGCTCATCAGTCATCTTGTAGTCATAGAATTGCTCCATGATGTACAACTCGCTACCAGCGTCCGAGACCCCAAACTTGGCCTCGAGCGCGGCCCACGTGTCCTTGCCATTATCAAACGACATATAAGGATCCACAATGGAATCATCAATAATACCGAGGAGGGCTGTCTTAAACATAATATCAACCCTTTCAAAGGCTTCCCGCTGTGCAGGTTCAAGATCGCCCTCAGGCAAGCCCTTGGTGGCCGCATAGCAGTTCATGGATTGAAACCACAACACTGCTCTCGTGCGCCACCTCTTATAGTTCACACCCTTGAACCGATCGGGCTTTGTCGACGTAAGAAAAGCAGGTGTAGCAAATTGCCTATAATCAGGTTTTTGGATTGTTGAATATATTAGCAATTCATCATATGGTTTAATCCGAAATATCATAAAATTAATCATGACAAAAGCAACTAAAGCGAGCATGCAAATATCTAGTACAATGGGGAAACAGATCCAATCTACGGCAAGTACTAGACATAGAAATTGTAGCGAGATCTGATACAGATGAGAGAGAGATGCATACGTTGCAGCAGCTGTAGTAGCGGCTGTGTTGTCCCCGGTCTGGGCCATGTCGTTGTCGAGGAAGAGGTTTCCGATGTCGGGGAAGAAGTCGTCGTTGGGGAAGTGCTCGCTGTCAGCAGTCGAGCGAGAGCTCTCCCCAAAAACCTGATCGCCCCTCTCCCGTACAGGATCGCAAGAGGCGGGGTTCCGGAGGCCTGCTGTCCCTTCTTCTGGTGCACGCCGGAAGGAGGGATGGAGAAGGCTTGAGTGGCGGCGCAATATTTTGGAACGGTGAGAAACCATACGAAAACAACCTACTCCCAAGGCTGGCTTGGTACGGGATTATATAGTGTATGTTGGGAGTCAAAGCAGCCGCCATAAACGCGTCCGTTTATGATTTAGAAACTGCCGTACTTAACACGTCCGTTTATGAAATAGAAACAGTAAGAGAAAAGTATACTTTTCATCCCTCAATTCTCGACGGAGTTTAGATTTGGTCCCTCAACTTCAAAATCGGACAACTTGCATCCTTAACTACTGAAACCGGACAAGATTCATCCTTGTTCACGGTTTTGGGGCCGTCCCACCCCGGTTTTGACCGTGCCGACTGTGATTCATTTACTTTTTCCAATTCCGTGTAATGTTTTCAAATTCTGGTACTTTTCTCAAATATGTGAACTTTTAAAAAAAATATGTACTTTTTTCAAATCCGCGTACTTTTCAAAAGTTCATGTAGTTTTTTTTTCAAATTCATGTATTTTTTTAAATGGACGTATTTTTTCGTATTCGCGTACATTTTTTTTGAAAGAGTTCATGAATTTGAAAATTTTATGCGAACTTAAAAAAGTACGCGGGTTTCAAACTTTTTTACGCAAATTTAAAAATATACTTCGATTCAAAAAATATGTCCACTTTGAGACAAGTACGTGAGTGTTAGACAAAGTTCGCCAATTGGACACGGAACACGGATTTGAAAGAAATACGTCTACTTTAAAAGGTATGCAGATTTGAAACAAGTATGCAAATTTCAAAAATAATTCATGGATTTGAAAGAAAATTGGATTTGATAAAATTACAAGCACTTGGGAAAAATACGCGGATTTAAAAAAAGTATGCAATTTGTTTTAAAAAACGAATTTTATAAAAGTACGCAAATTTTAAAATAGTTCATGGATTTGAAAAAAAATATGTTTATTTTATTAAAAAATTGCGTGACCTTGCAAAAATAACACGGATTTGGAAAAAGTATATGAATTTTAAAAAGTTCACGAATATGAAAAAATATATGTGTATTTGAGTCGGAAACGGTCAAAACCGGGGTGAGTCTGCACCAAAACCGGTCAAAACCGAGACGGAGGATGAACCTTGTTCAGTTTCGGTAGTTGGGGGTGCAAGTTGTCCGGTTTTGAACTAAAGGGATCAAATTTAGACTCTACCAAGAGTTGAGGGACGAAAAGTATACTTTTCTCAAACAGTAACAATAAACGCGTTTGTTAATGAGTCAGAAACGGTCGTAATAACCGCGTCTGTTAATGAAATAGAAACAGCCCCAATAAACGCGACTGTTACTAATTAATCAATGACTCATTAATTTTCCCAATTAACAAAATAATAATGTGTCAATGAGAATTTCTGAATTTATTTGGACTAGTAAATAGTAGTAAATTCCAACAAATATCTCATCTCCTCTATGTATCTCATTACTTGGAAAGGCCATATATGCATGCAGCATGCGTGAGATGTTCTTCTCTGCGAGCAATCTCATTTCCTAGCAACAGCTGGAGAGATCAACACGAAGACACAATTGGTTCAACTTTACTACTAGCTCAAAGATATCTAATTAAAAGCAATCGAGCTAGACATAAATATATATCAGGTGTAGCTCTCGCCGAACAAGCATAGACCTCTGATCGAGTGATCGTCAATCATAGGATTCTTCCTAAAAGCTTCAAAGGTTCTTATTATAAGCTTTGTGGTTACAGCCTGCAAGCACATTACATGCACGGATGTGATGCCACTAAAACTAGAGAGAAAGAGAGGGCATTGCATGCTTCGTCCGTTTTTGCATCTCTAGAACGGGCCAAACGGTGCAATTCTTTCTGGAAAGGCAATGAAAGTTGTAGGCATGCATGCATGGTACTTGCACTTTGCCATGACATTAGTGGTGGGTGCTTTTGGGGGTCCTAAAGTGCAAAATTTAACCCTCCTTTTTGACCGGTCCTCCATTGCTAGTTAGTAATCTTTTATTTTATTTTTATTTTGACTCTCATTGACTTAGATACTAGCTCCCTGTGGATACATGTGCCGTAATGCAAGTAAAAAAATGGGATAGTACTTGTTAGGCACCGATGAATATGGGAATGACGATAGTTTATGTTTCCCTCTTTGAACAAATGATGAATATGGGAATGACGATAGTTTATGTTTCCCTCTTTGAACAATTTGTTCATCTATTCAATGCAAGTTGTATTCTCTTAGTTGGTTTAATTTAATTAAGTTGCTATTGAAAGACTGTTCTGTACTCACCACTTTACTTCTGCACAAACTAGCTTGTTCTATGATATGTACACTTGACATGATGGAACAATGAGAGTCTCTTTTGCAAGAACATATCCGGTGCACTAGACCTTGTGGTGCCTCTGGTACACCCAACCTCGTTGTCCTTTTCTAGAAGTTGTTGAAATTGGGAGGGGAAATCGGCATGTAAACACAATATACTATATGACTAATATGGTATATGAATACAACTCGAGAAACAAAAAGGACAATTTTCTCGGTTAATAATAGCTAAGCTTAACTGTGATATGAATTCGGCTCATACTGCACTTCTGGCACGGAGGGGGGGGGGGGGCTCAAGTTGTGTTTTGATTTTGTATCTGATTTTTCAAAAATTTTTGCTGCATACACATTGTGTCTATGCACTCTATTTTTTGTAGAACTTTCCGAAGTTTCTAAATATGTGAGCCGAGGTCGGGTGCACCGGATAAGTTCTCCTCTTTTAGTAACCCTAGAAATTGCTTAACATTTTGGAGTTATATACTACTCCCTCCATTCCATTTTATAGTGCGCCCACGGTTCCCGAGATCCAACTTTGACCACAAATTTAACCAACGAGACCGATTGCGGCGGGAGTAAAAATTATATAATTGAAAACTTCTTTCAAATACGAATCCATTTTTATAATTTTTGCTCCCGCCGCAGTCGATCTCGTTGGTTAAATTTGTGGTCAAAGTTGAGGCACGGAAATCTAGGGCGCGCTATAAAATGAAACGGAGGGAGTAGTAAACAGTGTTATTGGAGCTTCCTGAACTTGTACAGTGCTGTTGTTTCACTTGATTCCATGACTCCGAACAGAATTTATGGGCTCCTAATTTACATGGCAGAACGCATAGATATGTCACTGACACAACACGCAGAGTAAAAAGCAACCAAGTCACTGAAGTCAACAGAATAAGACAATAACCATGCAAGAACCAATTGGTAGAACCGCACAAGACCCGCAAAAAAGGTCACGGGGCTCCAATGCATCTTATTACTGGCATAATTTCTACTTTGGGCAGCAAGCGCATGCGGCACTGCTTGGAAATCAAGCAGCGGCTAGCTGTCCTGCAAGAGTGCAAGTTGTGCGTGCGCGCGCGCGATTGGTTACGTCTGACGCAGTGATCGATCAAGCACCGCATATATAGAGCTAGGCCAAATCCCGACGAACGCTAATTAACAACAATATAAAACTGGCCCTGAAATGACCAAACGTATTAGTGACTCTAAGATGCCGGCTTATCGCCATAAACTTTAAAAGTTTCCCTTATCCGAACAGTCCCCCTCCTTATCTGAATTACATCACCATCCCAGAAAAACATATTTTAGTATTTTTAAGGCTATTTTTCTACCTTAAAACGACGGGCTAGAAACCCCAAACAGCATTTCGCCACAATTATCGCCATAATATATTCACGACACCTCAAATCCGGCGACCCAGTCGGCCAATCCATGCATTGCTGATTGTTCGTTGCTCCATCACCTGCTCTGTTCATACGTCAGGCCTTCAGGTTTCGGAAAACAACAAAGCTGGCTGGATAGCAATCTGGACGAGCCGCGCCTGACGAGAGAATCGATCCTTCTCGGTGTGTAGTTTCACCCTGCACCGTCAGTCTCAAGAATCCTTCAGGTAGCTGCAGGCAACGTTGCGCGGGCGTCGCTCTGCGCCGTCCGTCGGATCGTGGCTCGGAAGAATCCTGTCCGTCCAGCGGGACTCTCCTTCCCCTATAAATGCGGAAGGGCTGGGCTGGCAGCCCTCTCAACTTAAGCAACACACCAGCAGCAGCAGCAGCAGCCAACAGGTCGGTCCACGAGCAGCAGCCGGTGTCTTCCAGCTTCCAAGAAGCAGCCTAGGTTAGGTAGCTTAGTTTAGGAGGAAGCCAGCTGCAAGAATGGGAGGGAGCATGTCGTGCTTCGGCGGCAGCGGCCGGGACTACGACGAGGCGTACGAGCAGCCGCGGCGCTCGTCGAGGAAGGTGCGGCCGAGCGACGAGGATGGGCTGTGGTACGTCGGGGAGCGGGACGTGGACAGGAAGGCCACGGAGTTCATCGCCAGGTTCCACGCCTCCGCCAGCTACGTCGAGGCTACCTAGGCTCGGTTGATCTTCTGCTGCTTCCGCCGGTGATCCATCTCCGGCCATGTACCTCGGCCGCCCCGAGGTGGCTTGCCAGCCTGCTTGGTTCATCCGCCATTGTTTTGTTATCCTGCTGCTCTCTTTAGTTCTATACTAGTCCTCTATGAGTGGTTATCTCTACATTAATCCTTGTAGTTAAGGGTGTGTAATTTAAATATGTATTATTCCCTAAATAAGAGCAATGCTGGAGGCATGGGCTTCTGCATGTGAATATATGGAGAGATATTGGTCTTTGTTGTTCGAGGAAATACAATGGTCTTTCAGGCGCATATACTTAAATTGTGGATTTGCTATTTCTAAGTCGTCTAAAAAATACTCCCTCCGTCCGGAAATACTTGTCATCAAAATAAATAAAAGAGGATGTATCTAGATGTATTTTAGTTCTAGAAATATCTCTTTTAATTCATTTTGATGACAAGTATTTTCGGACGGGGGAGTAGTTATTTGGGAGTCAGATCGAAGGATATGACTACAGTTGCACAAAAGAGATTGATGAACAACTCTCCAGTTTCACGTCTTTAAGCTTAAAGTTTGCACATAATGCATATATAAGGGCTGTGCAACCACGTAATTAACCATTAGATGAATGAAACGAACTTCCAAGATCATTGACTTAGAAATAACAATTTCTCATTCAAGTAAAAAATAGACACCCATATGTTGCTACATAACTCTAAATGTATACAATTGCAGTGATGGTACATGATAGAGCCAATACGGTTAGCAGTGAAGCCGTGAAGATACTTGAGCAGGAGCAAACCATAAGCATAGTGAAAATTTTACAAACCGCATTCGGATATTTAGAATAAGCCCCGAAACTAAGAGTAGCAACTTCCTGATTTCAACTTTATTTTTTTGTGATGTTATGGTACCACAATTTACTCAAATTTTAAATGATGCATCTCAAATTTAAATGAACCCTCGTTTTTACGATATTGTTCAAGATAAATTTGTTTACCGCGGTCTGCAACACTACATGTAGATGCTTGGTCAAACTTTTGGCAAAAAAGAGAGGTAGAAATGACATAAAACCAAAATGTAATTCCACGTGAGAAGAAAGGTAGAAATGACATAAGTACCCCCCCCCCCTTCCTTTCACATGAGAGGTAAGAGTATAAAATAGATTTGAGTCGTTGATTGCATTAAGTAATGAGTTTGATTAACTCTTGCCTTCTTACCTTCCACGTAAGAAGAGGGGGTGAGAGGGAGCATGTTAAAATTGCTCAATAAATTTATACTTTTTTTGCGGGGGATCAATAAATTTATACTTGATCATGAGTAACATGGTGAATTAGAAATAACAACTTTTAAGATGAAGAGAAATAACAGATCAAATGTTCAAAACATTGCTTGGGAAACTAAGATAAATTTTGAGAACCAACAATTGGTCGGGTGGCTTGTGGGTGGTGTCCACCTAGCCACCAGGTGGCTGGCTAATCCACTTGATTTATATGTGAACAAACGTTTATTAGATGCGACACCCTTTGTTATATTTTTATTAATACAAGGAAATTGGCCCTTCACACTGGAGTGCCATTTTGTTTCGCCGTGTATATGGTATTTTCAGTGCAATGAACATATTCTACAACTATATACCACTCATCATTTTGGTCCAAACCACAAAATGAAACATTAAAAAAAAACAAATATGAGAGGTACGACGATCTTCTCTGACAAAAGCTCCATCATAAACATATCTATCGTGTTAGCTTGTCCCCATTTCATGTATAGTGGTATCTCACTATCTCATAGGGCAGAACCATGTTCCACCCTATTCGTGTAACCATGTTCCGCCTAGCAATGTGCCACATTACATCATTATCCAAGTTGCCAATAGTCACTTCGGTGTTTTCGCTCATGACATCTCCATGCCGGCGCAAATTGGCAAACCTGATTCCAAATTGTGACCACCCATTGTACGATGTTGCCCATCAAATTTTTCTCTTTTGCATTCGTTTGACTTCCTTCAACTAAAGTTTCACAGAAGTGCACAAGAATTGGCCTGCTATTTTTCGCGCCCGTTCTTCTTTGCGGTAAGAGACATATTAGACAAGGATCATCTGCAATTTAGGCTCCCAAGAACTTGATGCAAAATTTCCCAGCAGAATGTTCGATCCAACTTAGAGGGATCACAAGAAATTGTCTCTGAGCTCTCATCCTTTCTTTCCCTTAAACGCCCAAAATTCCCCCTCTAGCCATCATCAACTTGAGGGGTATCAAATCCTCCCATGGCAGATGTACCTTTCCCTAGATAAGAACGAGCCAATGATTTGTGACAATTCATTGGACCCTGTGTTGCAAAACAATCAGAAAAAGGTTGTTGCTTTACACTAGTGGTGCCAAATCGCCGGCCCCGGGCCGGATCCCTTTGTACCGCCTACATTCCCCGGTGAGATGCAATTAACAGTTACTCTGTGACTTTGACTGTCAATCTACAATTCTACGTGACCGGTGAATCTGAATATTCTCAAGAAATGGTCGAGAGATCGCTCCGACAAAGCGAGAAATTCCATGGGCATATACCTAGAAACTAGAAGTTTCTTCAACTCTGCCATAGTATGAGACATCTGCAAGATTTTCCTGTGCATGTATGCTGTTTGTCTGCAAAATAATAACCTGTGTATGTGCCTGCAACTATTGGCATGATTTGGTGGTCATGATAAGATCATCAGACAAAACTTTGTGCCAAAACAAATCATCATTTGATGGCACCCTGCTTATAGAATTCTGAAAAGATAGATGATCACAAGAAGATGGCAAGGGACACTTCTTTTTTCCATTGTCTTGCTTCCTTGAAATAGCCTCTGCGACGTTCGTTTTGCTTTCTTTTGTTGGAGGAACAAAAAGAGTGGAGAATTATTGCCATGACTTTGGGCAAGCATTGGACGGAGGAGAGCCATCTTTGCACTGTGCTGCACAGCTGTGGTGCGTGAATGAACCACCTGGGAAGGCCATTCTGTCCGACTGTCCCTTGCAAGTACCAGTTCCTCTGGGAAAAGTACACCAGGTTCCTGGAAAAAAATTAACCATTGTAAATGTTATCCTTGTTAATTATTAGGACTAAAAGAAAGCCAGTTTTTTATTAATTCGTTACATGGTTGTTCTGATAGTACAGGTACGATGGAATGGACTTTTCACCTAATAAAGGTTTTCCATTTTTCTATCATGGAATGATTCGGCTGGCACCATGAAGCTAATAAATTATGTTTGTTGATTTCTGTCACCATTGGCACCTTGAAGCTAATAAATTATGCTTTCTTGATTTTTGTCAGCGTAGGCATTATGGAGAGTTCACTGAACCAGAAATGAGAACCTAATTCTCATCTAATTTGGATAGCTCCTAACTGGCACAATCTCTACTGAAACAGTCGCATAAATAGTCTTACCAGCAAATTGACAGGTGCTTGTCTACATGCAATATTTGCATTGATCTCTTTGCCCAAGCTGTAATTCGCGGAACTAAAGAAAGTAAGATTGGTAAGTATGTCAGAGACTCAGAGATGTATGTGATCATGCTAACCAGAAAAAGCTTATGATTCCACTCCCTAATGGCAAATTTAGAGGGCAGGGTGCCACTCTGAAGTCACACCTGAGCTTTTGCTTTTAACCAGCTGAAAAAGCCTGAGAATCGGTTCTGTGCCTACCCAACAAGCTCGTGTAGCATGTGCTTAGCTCTCTTATCTCTTCTGAAGCCTGAAACCTACGGTTCTTATTATCCATTAGTATGACTTCTGAACTTTTTTTTTTATCATCCACACACACACACTGATACATTTCAGTCGAACATTCAAAAGAAGGTTGGTGCTGGGCAGGAAATAGACCAGTATATACATGTACAGACGATAATCGACCGATCTACCAGCATTCAACAAAGCCATACTTTTTTAGTAACCAAAACATAGACTAACTTATCCACTGGGCTACATATAGTAACCTAAATATATACACTAATCTACTGACATTCAACACAAACTGATGTCACAGTGACCTAAACATAGATTAATTTGTCTACTGAACTACTCCCTCCGTCCCATAATATAAGAGCGTTTTTGACACTACACTAGTGTAAAAAACGCTCTTATATTATGGGACGGAGGGAGTACTATCCAAATACCAAGCTTTCGCGTGGCAAATCACTAACCAAGAACTGTCGTTGGCAAGTGACACTGGCATTGGTAGGCAAAATACTGGGACTATGTTTTGCTCGCACTAGTTAGGCATGATCAGACATCAATTGATCACAACATGCCAGACCATTTTCTCAACGACCTTGAAGGTGCAACGATCGCCTTCTTCTACCTCGTTGTCTCGGCAAAACCTTTTCCAGCCTTTCCCAGTTAGGAAGCCGTAGGTGTTGGCAATGTTGAAAGCTACTGGCCAAGATCTTGCGCCCCCCTCCATGGATGTCTTAAGTTGGATTGTACATGCTTCTAGAAGACCAATTGATGAGCAAAAGGTCAATTTCACAGCCTGCATTGATGCCACAATTTGAAGCTCTTATGAGATAAAACATTCACAACTATTCAACTACTATATAATAAAAGGGTTCTATAAAGGGAATACCATTTCTGTGAAGTTTTTGTAGTGTGCTGTAAACTAAGATTTTTTTTTAAACATGTGTGTAAAGTAGCAGTACTGCAGTACGTAGATATTTTCCCTTCACACATGGCAGTACCTCAGACCCAAAATGTAAGTCATTTTAGCATTATATTGGTCAAAACATTTCCAAGTTTGAGCATCTATAAAGAAAGAAGTACTAGCATCTAAATTATCAAATTAAAACAAGTAAATTCATCATGAATTATATTTTTTATAACATTTAATTTTTTTTATGTAAGGTAACATGTTGGCACAGAAATTGATGATCAAAGTGCCATATTATATCCAGAAAGAGTTACATTCTGGATTAAAAGAAAGTAATTTGTAGACGGACTCAGGTATATAAACAAGTGCAAAACAACAGTAATTCAGTATAAAAACACACACTAGTTCTGATTTTCGGAGCAGAAAACATTTCTTGCAATGGTCCAAATCGTTAATTTAAGACATAACGCAAGATCAGTGTCACCATTTTGTGGAAGACATTATTATACAGGAATTTCGTTCAGTACATATTTATTGAAGTTCATAGCACAGTTTATTGTTAGTAATCAAATAGGTCACAAATTCAAGGTTTAGAAGTTTAATGTGATGAAATAATTAGTACAAACATCTGTATGAATAGTTTTAGATGAGTACGGAACAATGGAACATCATACAGCATTGATATTAATTTACAATTGTTGGACATTTATGTCCATACCAGTAAACCGAAATATAAAGAGAGAGAAAATGCAGTTCTCACAAATAAGCTTCTAAGTGAATAGCTGGTGATCTGCTTCGTGAATGAGTGCCTTCCCACAACACCGGCAGGTTTGCTCTGCGGCTGGACCTTCTTAGCTTTCATTGCAGGAAACGTTGCAGGAATCGCAGAAACCACTTGTCTCTTGTTGTAGCTTCTCTTGCTGACAGTTGCAGCTACAAGCTGCTTGTCACCTGCACAATTAAATTTCACATGACCCCACAAAAGAAAAATACATTTCACATGAAACAAGATGCAGGTCACAAATACTAAAATATAGCTCGGGATATGGTAGATGGTAGCTCGGGATATCTACAACCGGTTTGGATGGCGGTCATGTAATAGGATAGGTGTTTAGCAGCTTATCTTCCTTGTGCTGGCCGGTTGTGGCGATCCTGCCCTTTTTTATTTTTCACTTTTTGTTCTCAGATTTTGTAAGACCTTTGTTGGATTACTCTCCGTTAATAAGATGGCCGTATGCATCATTTTGATGCAGAGGCCGGAGCTCAAGCTCCTTTTCTAAAAAAAAAAAAAATACTAAAATATATTCAAAGTCGTTCGTAATAAGGTAATTCATACAAAAGTTTGCAGGAGGTCCACATGAAAAAACAGTTCAATTCCGGCAAGAATTTATCAAAAAATATCGGGCAAGAAGGTACGTATTTCGCCTTACTTTGTGGGAGCACAGTGCTTGGTCCATCTGCCTCATCAGCTAGGCAAGGGTACTCCTTCATACACCCATTCGGCAGGAACACCTGAACCGAAAACGACATGTTAACTTCATACCGGAACAACAGGATGCTCCCTTCAGAGAGATCATGCGCCGTCAGAAACTCTGCCCAAACTTCTCCATACAGCACGTCCGATTGACGTTGATCTAGCTCGACTGGCCATAACTTCCCGGTAGGGCCAATGATCAAGGCTTTTTGGCTGCTTGGGCAGCTCTCAGCCCCAATCAAGTGCTGCTGCACAAACTCGTCAGGGATTGTCTGGAAGAACATTGGGAGCAAAAACGAAGCACGTGAGTTCAGTTCAGAGCTTGTCAAGTTAATACAGTACCACATAGTACTACTAGCGTGGGTTTATTGTTTTCTCAAGAGAGAAGCAGATAAAACTAGCTAGCTATCTTCTTGATATTAATATATGTTCCCTTAACAAGAAAAGAGATAAAACTACCCAGCTAGCTATCTTGCTCACCATCTTCTCCCGGTCATCCGGTCGAAGCTGTTGAAATATATTGCCCACCTCCCTCCATCAGTTCGGACTTTTGGATGAGTTGGCTGGAGCAGGAATTCAATATGGTATCAGAGCCAAGAGGTCTTGAGTTCAAGACCCTGCCCACGCAGTATTAAATAAAACGATTCTGCGGCCTACATTGATCCCACGTCTAAGGACTAAAATAGCTAGACGTGAGGGGGAGTGTTGAAATATATTGCCCACCTCCCTCCATCAGTTCGGACTTTTGGATGAGTTGGCTGGAGCAGGAATTCAATAGAAGCAACTTGATGAACCGAGGCCTGGTCTTGGACGTCACACCTACGTAACAAACCACAGATTTAAGGAGATACAAGTTTTTTTTAGAAAAAACATTGCTATGGCAGGAGGAGGGATCTAAGAAATACAGTATCATCTTGTTAGCTAGGAAAAAGTTTGCCAGCCAAAAGATTTGAGGGGCCTAGGTGTAGTTAAGTTGCATGTGATGAATGTGTGCTTACTAAGTACTCCCTTTGAAAAGAAATATAAGACTTTTTATATCACTATTCACCAGAAGTAAATGGTTATCGAAGCTTGAGAATGAACAAGGTATTTTGCCTCCGTTTCAAAAAAAAAAACAAGGTATTTTGCCGTTTCAGAAGGAAAAAAACAAGGTATTTTGCAAGAACTGATTATGAAAGCATTATGTGATGAATGAACCTGCCTGCGGGAGGAGTGCAGAGGCCCGCGAGGCAGCAGGCTGGGTCGTAGGCGCTCAGGGTGGCCATCCCGCGCCGCTCGCGCCGCAGCACCACGGACCACCCTTCACCGATGCCGTTCTTCTTGACGATCTCCGGCCAGCCGGCGCCCAGCCAGCACGCCACCCCGCCGTCCGGCCGTGGCCGCATGCACAGCTCCACGCGCCGGGGCTTGCCGAGCAGGTCCACCACGTGCACCTCCTGCACGTCCCCGGCGCCGGCCGCGAGCCGCGCCGCGAACTCCCAGGGAACGCACTGCAGTCACAGGCAAGAATACACGAAACCAGAGCACGTGGCGGCAGAGGGGGGGACAGTCAGGAATTGATTGATGTGACAGAGCGAGGGGCGATCAATGGCGGTGCGGCGGGGTTTGGCATCAGTCACTGACCAGCTTCTGGAGGCAGCTCGGCGACAGCACCGGCGCGGCAAACTTGTACCGTGGTTGGCGGCGGACGGAGAGCGCCATGCTCTGGCGGTGACGTGGTGACAGTGATATCGCAATGAATGCGCTGCTTGGCTGGTCGCTGCGGTCCAGTTCAGTGGTTGTGCAGACAGAGATTGCAGATGGTCACGTGGCGGTAGGAAGAGGAGACGGGCGGAGTTGGGTGCGACGGTTGCCGGTTGGAGTTCCCGAGGAAAGGGAACGGTGGGCCGCCACCGCCACGCCAGGCTCTCGGCCACGCAGCGTGTTTGGCAATATTTGGGAAGAGGTACAGAGTTTAGAGTAGGGAGTTGTATTGAGATTAAACATGGGATGAGTGATTTTATTCTTAATTCTTTATTTGGCACACGATAGAAATTATGTGTGAGAATTGAGAACAAATTGTATTCCCTTGTTTGCTCGTGGAAATTGACGAGGGACTAGACAAAAAAAGTTAACATAAGTTATGATGAACGGTTAAGATTGACTCACTAAAACAATTCCTTCCCAAATTCCACCCTCTCCCATGTTAATAAAACGGTGCGAGTTGGAGTCTCAAGTCACATGATTATTTCCTTATGAATTCCCAATCCTATCAACCAAACAATAGATAAAATCGCGTACCCCTTCACTTTTCATTCTCTGGCTCTAATTACCCACAACCAAACAGACTGTGGGTTTATTGCTTTTTTATAATAATAAAAAACTATTTTATAGAAATGAATTTTGGAAAAAAAAATCTAAGAAAATTACATGCACGGTTGATTTGTAAATTAGAGAAACCTTGGAATCAAGGAATTTTTTGCTCATGTTACAATAAAAAAGGTTTTTTATATAAATAAAAAAATCAAACAAGGGTTCGCCTACATATGTAGATTTTGATGTTACGTGATTATGTTATATTTGGCTATGTGTTGGATGCATTGGGCTCAACTTTTTGACTACAAAAAGAGGTGACGTGCGCTTGAGATGCGTCGGTATTTCCCCAAAGAGGAAGGGATGATGCAGCACATCGACGATAATTATTTCCCTCAGTTATGAAATCGAGGTTATCGAACCAGTAGAAGAACCACGCAACACTATGTAAACGGTACCTGCACACAAAGAACAAATACTTGCAACCCGACGCGTTAAAGGGGTTGTCAATCCCTTTCGGGTAGCAGCGCCAGAAATTGACGAGTTAATGGGATAAAATTGTAGCATATTGAAAGATGCAAATAAAATCAAATAAAATGCAGGAAGATATTTTTGTGTTTTTGATAATATAGATCTGAAAAAAATTCCAAATAAAGGAAAAGGAAAATGGCAATATAGATCTGAAAGTATATATGATTGGAAAATAGACCCGGGGGGCGTAGATTTCACTAGTGGCTTCTCTCGAGAAAATAACATGCGGCGGGTAGACAAATTACTATTGGGCAATTGATAGAAAAGCAAATAATTATGACGATATCCAAGACAATGATCATGTATATAGGTATCACATCCAAGATTAGTAGACCGCCTCCTGCCTACATCTACTATTATTACTCCACACATCGATCGCTATCCAGCATGCATCTAGTGTATTAAGTTCATGGGAAAATGGAGTAATGCAATAAGAATAATGACATGATGTAGACAAAATCTATTCATGTAGGAATAGACCCCATCTTTTTATCCTTAATAGTAACATACATATGTGCCTTGCTGCCCCTTCTGTCACTGGGAAAGGACACCGTAAGATCGGACCCATTACAAAGCACATCTTCCCATTGCATGATAAATAGATCAAGTAGTCCAAACAAAACTCAAATATTAGAGAAGAAATAAGAGGCATAATAATAATAAAAATGGATATTAAATCAAGGCAAATCTGATTATAAACTCACAATTCATCGGATCCCAACAAACACACCGCAAAAGTCATTACATCAAATAGATCTCCAAGAGACCATTGTATTGAGATACAAAGAGAGAATAAGCTATCTAGCTACTGCCTACGGACCTGTAGGTCTGTGGTAAACTACTCACGCATCATCGGAGAGACACCAATGAGGATGATGAACCCCTCCGTGATCGTGTTCCCCTCCGGCAGAGTGCTAGAAAAGGGCTTTAAATTAGATCTCATGGTTCTGGAATTTGCGGCGGCTGGAATAAAATTTCGTCGAATCCTCTAGGGTTTCTGAAATATTGGAGTATTTATAGAGCAAAGAGGCGGTGCGGGAGGCCATTGAGGTGGGCACAACCCACCTGGACGCACCTGGGGGCCCAGGCATGCCCTGGTGGGTTTTCCCCCCCCTCGCGGCACCCCCCGGGTGCTTCTCTGGCCCACTGGATGTCTTCTGTTCCAAAATAAATCCACAAAAAAATTCGTTGCATTTAGACGCCGTTTGGTATTGATTTTCTGCGAAAAAAAGCAAAAAACAACAAGTGGCACTGGGCACTATATCAATAGGTTAGTCCCCCAAAAAATGTAAAATGATTGTAAAAAGATTGTAAAACATCCAAGAATGATAATATAACAACATGGACCAATAAAAAAATATAGATATGTTGGAGACGTATCAACATCCCCAAACTTAATTCATGCTCGTCCTCGAGTAGGTAAATGATAAAAACAGAATTTTTGATGTGGGATGCTGCCTATCATGTTCATCACATATTCTTTTCTTTATAGCATGGACATTTGGACTTATATATGGTTCAAAGCAATAGTCTAGTTTTGACATGAAGACTTTAATACTCAAGCATATAAACAAACAACCATGCCTTTCAAAATATCAATACTAAAGCAAGTTATCCCTAGCCGATCATGCTCAATCATTGATTCATTCATGCAACACATCCAAATATTAACTATATCCAATGCTCAAGTGTGATAATAGTGTTCCGTAGTTGGTGCTTTATAAGAGAAGATGGAGACTCAAATAAAAATACAAATTGCATAAAGTAAAAGATAGGCCCTTCACAAACGGAAGTAAGAATTTGTAGAGGTGCCAGAGCTCAAAGCTTAAATGGAGAGATAAAATTATATTGGGTGGCATGCTTTTCTCGTCAATGAGAATGACTTAGAGTTCCCAACACTTTCCATGCTCGATATATTGTAGGCGGTTCCCAAACAAAAAATAAAATTTATTCCTTTTTCCACCAAACTTTCACAAGCCATGGCTAACCGTATTCACGGGTGTCCTCCATACTAACACTTTCCAAATAATTTATTATTTGACAACATAAAGTAAATTTTCTTTTCATTTCGGGACTGGAAATCCCTATTACCGCCATACTCTCGTGCAATGACAAGTGAATAAACACTCATCTTGAGAATAACACATCTACCATTAAAACATTAGCCACCCCTCGCCGCTTCATGAGCGGTACGGGCACACAATAGAGAAATTTATTTTGAATTTAGAGTTGGCACATACAAATTTTCTTATAATGGCAAAGAAATATCGCATATAGGTAGGTATGGTGGAGTCATTTGGCAAAACTTGGATTTTAGGATTTGGATGCACAAGTAGCATTTCTACTTAGTACAAGGTGGAAGCTAGCAAGAGGTTCAGAAGCGACCAATCAAGGAACGAAAACCATCATAAGAGAACATTAAACATAACTAACACTGAATAATGCAACACAAGTAGGATGTAATTTCATTGCATGACTATTGACTTTCGTGCTTGCATAGGGAATCACAAACCTTAACATCAATATTCTTACTAAAACATAATTACTCATTAACATGGCTCACATATCACTATCATCATATCTCAAAAATATTACAAAGAATCAAGTTTATTTTGTCCAGTGATCTTCATGAAAGTTTTTATTATATCCCCCTTGGATATCTATCACGTTGGGACTAGTTTCATATGTTGCTTTTGATAAGCTCAAACAAATATAAGTGAAGAACATGAGCATAATATTTTCTTCTCTCGAATTAGTCTAAGTGAAGCATGAGAGAATTTCTTGAAAATTAACAAAGCACACCGTGCTCAAAAAGATATAAGTGAAGCACTAGAGCAGTTCCATAGCTCTTGAAAAATTTAAGTGAAGTATAAGAGCAAGCATAGCATAATTTGGCTCTCTCAAATAGGTGTGTACAGCAAGGATACTTATTAAAATATAAAAATAAAAATAAGCAAAGACTCATATCATACAAGACACTCCAAGAAAAACTCATAATATGTGACGAAGAAAAATATAGTCTCAAGTAAAATACCGATGGTCGTTAGAAGAAAGAGGGGATGCCACTCGGTGCATCCCCAAGCTTAGTTGCTTGATACTTCTTGAATATTATCTTGGGCTGCCTTGGGCATCCCCAAGATTGGCGTTTTGCTACTCCTTATTCCTTCATCCATCGGGATCTCACCAAAAACTTGAAAACTTCAATCACACAAAACTTAACAAAACCTCGTGAGATTCGTTAGTATGACAAAACCAATATTTACTCTAAGTACTATAGAAAAACAATTCATATTTTGTAATTGTATTATATTTAATGTATTCTAACTTTTCTGTGGAAAAAATTCTTCAAAAGAAACCATAGATCAATCAAAACAAGCAGATAACGGAACGAAAACAGAATTTGTCAAAAAAAAAAACAGTCTGTAAAGATGCGATTTTTGACCATACTTCTGTAGCTCTGAAAATTCTGAAAAATTAGGATAACATGGAAAATTTGTATCCAGATAATGCGTAAATAATTCAAGAGTTTATCACGCTCCAGTAATCGTCAGAAATTCTAACATTGGACGCAAAAGTTTCTAAATTTCAACGCAATCAAATCAATTATCAACCAAATCACCCCAAAGGCTTTTCTTGGCACGAATATTTATTTAAAACACAAAAACACATCAAACCAGAGGTGTTATTGGGTAATTTAATGAAAACAACAAGGAAACCAAAAAGCAAAACGATACAAGTTGGGTTGCCTCCAACGAGCGCTATCGTTTTACGCCCTTAGCTAGGCATAATACCAAGATCTTAAGTGTTGTCATCCTTGTTTTCCAACTCCTCAATCACATATTTCTTCAAAGATTTGGCATACATTTACTCAACAATAATACTTCTAGGGACAAGATCCAGGAATTTGCTTTTGTAAAGGGGGCTTTTATTACTTCAATAAAATTGGGATGAATACTCCTCATTTTAAGATCCCCTTTGTTGTTACTAGAAGTAGCCCCCTTGTTCTTGAGAATTTTTACGGGTGTTTTTTTGGTAGTATTAACGGAAGAAAAAGCGGTGCTCAAGTTACTAAAAAAATCTTCAATTTATCAATCCTAGAAGGACTTTCTTCAATTCTTTCATTGACTACGGGTTCCTTCTCTTTTAACAATTTAAAAACATCACCCGCTTTCGATCCAAATTTATTAGCAAGATTATGCATCTTTTTATCCAAACTTTCACTATGTTCTTTAGTGAGAATTCCCTTTTTGATAACATGTAATCTTTGCATAACATGCTCAAGAGTCAAAATTGTTTCATTGATAATAATAGGAGGAGAACCCACTAAACTTCGCATAGCATCCAAAGCATCAAGAGGAGGACAACTTAAGAAATTTACTTCGGTAATGGTATCAAGGACAAATCTAAACCAAGTGGTGATTACCACGTAAAAATTTCGAAGAAGAACAATAGTGGATTGCTTATGAATAGACTGTTATTAGTGATACGTCTCCAATGTATCTATAATTTTTTATTGTTCCATGCTGTTATATTATCATTCTTGGATGTTTTACAATCATTTTATAGTCATTTTATATCATTTTTGGTACTAACCTATTGACATAGTGCCAAGTGCCAAGTGCCAGTTGCTGTTTTCTGCATATTTTTTACATCGCAGGAAATCAATACCAAACGGAGTCCAAACGCAGCGAAATTTTTTATGGACCAGAAGACATCGAGTGGGCCGGAGAAGCACCTGGGGGTGCTTTGAGGGGAGCACAACCCACCAGGGCGCGCCTGGGGGCCCAAGCGCGCCCTGGTGGGTTGTGCCCACCTTGGGTGCCCCTCGAACCGCCTCTTTGCTCTATAAATACCCTAATATTCCAGAAACCCTAGGGGAGTCGACGAAAATCAATTCCAGCCGCCGCTAGTTCCAGAACCACCAGATCCAATCTAGACACCATCTCGGAGGGGTGCATCATGTCCATTGGTGCCTCTCCGTTGATGCATGACTAGTTCTTTGTAGACCTACAGGTCCGTTGTTAGTAGCCAGACGGTTTCCTTTCTCTCGTTTGATTCTCAATACAAAGGTCTCTTGGAGATCCATATGATGTAACTCTTTTTGCTGTGTGTTTGTTGGGGTCCGATGAACTTTGAGTTTATGGTCAGATCTATCTTTTTATATCCATGAAAGTTATTTGAGTCTTCTTTGATCTCTTATATGCATGATTGCTTATAGCCTCGTATTTCTTCTCCAATATTTGGGTTTTGTTTGGCCAACTTGATATATTTATCTTGCAATGGGAAGAGGTGCTTTGTGCCGGGTTCGATCTTACGGTGCTTGATCCCAGTGACAGAAGGGGAACCGACACGTATGTATCATTGCCATTAAGGATAAAAGATGGGGTCTATTTCTACATAAATAGATCTTCTCTACATCATGCCATCGTTCTTATTGCATTACTCTGTTTTCCATGAACTTAATACACTAGATGCATGTTGGATAGCGGTCGATGTGTGGAGTAATAGTGGTAGATGCAGGCAGGAGTCAGTCTACTAATCTTGGGCGTGATGCCTATATAATGATCATTTCCTAGATATCGTCATGATTATTGGAAGTTCTATCAATTACCAACAATAACTTGTACACCCACCGTTTGCTATTTTTCTCGAGAGAAGCCACTAGTGAAACCTACGCCCCCCGGGTCTCTTCTTTATCATATTTGCATTTGCGATCTATTTTCCTTTGCTTTTATTTTCAGATCTATTAAACCAAAAATACAAAAATACCTTGGTGCACTTTATCTTATTTGGCGTTCGATCTATCAATATTTACAACTCTCTCACGTCCGTTCGCCAATTTTTGGCACCGTTACCCAAAAGGGATTGACAACCCCTTTAACACGTCGGGTTGTGAGTATTTGTTATTTGTGTGTAGGTGTCGTTCATGTAGTCTTGCGTGATTCTTCTACTGGTTCGATAACCTTGGTCTCATCACAGAGGGAAATACATACCATTGCTGTGTTGCATCATCCCTTCCTCTTTGGGGAAATACCGTCATAGTTCTAGCAAACATCAAAAGGAATTTCTGGCGCCGTTGCCGGGGAGACATCATCAACATCTACCAGGTTCCTAATCACGAATCTCATTTCCTCGCAATTTACATTATTTCCATTTGCCTCTCATTTTCATCTCCCCCACTTCACAAAAAATTGCCGTTTTATTCGCCCTCTTTGTCGTTTGCCGTTTTCCGGTCGGGTCTATCGCCTACTGATACGTCTCCAACGTATCTATAATTTTTTATGTATTCATGCCATATTTATAATATTTCTACATGATTTTGGTATGATTTGGTTAGAACTAACTCGGACTGACGCTGTTTTTAGTAGAACTACCGTGGTGTTGTTTTTGTGCAGAAATAAAAGTTCTCGGAATGCGCTGAAAATCAACGGAGTGTTTTTCTGGAAAATGTAAAAAATACTGGAACGAAGAGTTACTGGAGGGGAGGCCCGTGGGCTCCACGAGGGTGGAGGGCATGCCCCTGTTCCTCGTGGACTCTCCATGGGGCCCCCTGACTTGTTCTCGACGCCAACCTCTCCTATAAATCCCCAAACCTCTAGAAAATAACCTAGATCGGGAGTTCTACCGTCGCAAGCCTATGTAGCTACCAAAAAAACAATCGGGGCCCTATTCCAGCGCCCTGCCGGTGGGGGGATCCATCACCAGTGGCCATCTTCATCATCCCGGCGCTCTCCATGATGAGGAGGGAGTAGTTCACCCTCGGGGCTGAGGGTTTGTACCAGTAGCTATGTGTTTGATCTCTCTCTCTCTCTCTCTCTCTCTCTCTCTCTCTCTCTCTCTCTCTCTCGTGTTCTTGATTTAGAACGATCTTGATGTACCGCGAGCTTTGCTATTATAGTTGGATCTTATGATATTTATTCTCCTCTACCTTCTTGTAATGGATTGAGTTTTCCCTTTGAAGTTATCTTATCAAATTGAGTCTTTAAGGATTTGAGAACACTTCATGTATGTCTTGCGTGGGATACCTGTGGTGACAATGGGGTATTCTATTGGTTCACTTGATGCATGTTTTGGTGATCAACTTGCGAGTTCCGTGCCCTTGGGAATCTATGCATAGGGGTTGGCATACGTTTTTGTCTTGACTCTCCGGTAGAAACTTTGGGGCACTCTTTGAAGTTCTTTGTGTTGGTTTGAATAGATGAAGCTGAGATTGTGTGATGCATATCATATAATCATACCCGCGAATACTTGTGGTGACATTGGAGTATCTAGGTGACATTAGGGTTTTGGTTGATTTGTGTCTGAAGGTGTTATTTTACTACGAACTCTAGGGCTGTTTGTGACACTTACAGGACTAGCCCAATGGGTTGATAAAAAAAATAACTTTGAGGTGGTTTCGTACCTTACAATAATCTCTTCGTTTGTTCTCTGCTATTAGTGACTTTGGAGTGACTCTTTGTTGCATGTTGAGGGATTGTTATATGATCTATTTATGTTACTATTGTTGAGAGTGAAAGAACATGCGGTGCCCCCATGTTTGGTTTTGGTAATTGATGACAATCTCTATGGACTAATGGTTGCCTTGAGTTATATTTGAAGGGTTCGTCCATAGGATTTTCTTGGAGTCCATTTGTTTGTTTCAAGGAGAGTTTGTCATGACCAAGGTGTTATTAAGGAATTATCCAAAGATTGGTCTTGTGAGGGTTGAGCTTATTGCAAGCATGTCTTGAAGAAGAAGAGTGTGTGATCATTCATGTTTACCTTCAAGACATCGTCCAAATGAAGAAGAGTTGGAAAGACTCAAGGTTGATCAAGACTAAGTCAAAGAGTGAATCAAGTTGATCAACACACAAAGCATAGAAGATGTACCAAGAGGGATCATGCGATCCCATGGTATGGTAAGCATTGTCAATTGCACTTTTGTGTACTAACCCATGGTATTTGTGAGAGTTCTTTGTGGGGTTAGGTTGTGGTGTGCAAATTCAAGTAGGATCATCACGAAGAGATCGTATGCTTGAAGCTTGCTGTCCATTGTGGTGGCAATGGACTTGTGAAGATGTGCCGAAGAGTGGCTCACCCATTGTGGTGTATGGGGGAGCAATCTACTAAGTCTTCACCGAGCCAACGCAATCAAGAAAGGTGGTCCAGCTTGAGGGGGTCAAGATCGTCATCATCCAGCTCAAGTGGACTATGTGCAAGGCAAAGGTTTGCCCTTGATAGGTTTTCTATTTTATCGGTCTCATGGTAGTTGTGGGAGACGGGATTATAGGATCGATTGTCGTACTATCAAGGGGGGCTCTCGATGAGTAGCTTGCTCGTATCATTCATAGAGAGCTCAAACCATTGCATCCTTGCATCATCTTTATTGGTTCTTGTTTGGTTCTTCTCCTTGTGAGATTTGGAGCTTATGGTCATTTTCATGAGAAGCTCGAGTTCATCAAAAACATAGTTGACATGCATCTTCTATGATGTTTTTGATGTTGGGGTTTTTGCGGGTTCTCTTTGTGAGTCTTAGAGCTTATGGTCATCTTGATGACAAGCTCGATTTCATCAAAAACGGAGTTCACATGCATCTTCTATGATGTTTTCGATGTTGGAGGTTATGCCGGTTCTTCTCTGATGGAGGGTTCACTCCTCTATATCCTAGGCATACCTCCCTGCCTCTTCTTACTATAACCAGTCGTTGTTTTGAAGCTACCGGTCTTCCTCTATCCAACAAGCTTCAGTTTGCTCAATTCGGAGCTCATATGCAGAAGTTATGGTAATTCAGGGTTTCTTGTTGCTCATGTGGTAGTACCGCTGGGCCAGAGCGGTAGTACCGCTTATAGCCACAAGGGGTAGTACCGCTGGTTCACAGCGGTAGTACCACCCATGGCTATATGCGGTGGTACCGCTCCGGTTTCGCGCTAGTGCCGCCTCGATTCGAGACCGTCGCTTCTCGTGTCGGGTTGGGCGGCAGTAGGGGCGGCAATAGGTGCGGTAGTACTGCTTATAAGCGGTAGTACTGCCCTACCACCGCTACTAGTGCCGCTCGGGGGCTCTATCTCGTGTTTCTTCCCTCGTTGGCACTGTGTGTGGTCCCAGCGGTAGTACCGCTCCCTAGAGCGGTAGTACCGCTCGCTGCGGGCTGGTTGGTGGGGATAATGGTTGGATTTTCTCCCCCTTATAAAAGGGGGTTTTCTTCCCCATTTAACCCTGATACGTCTCCAACGTATCTATAATTTTTGATTGTTCCATGCTATTATTTATGAAGTCTTGGATGTTTAATGGGCTTTATCATTCACTTTGATATCATTTTTGGGACTAACCTACTAACCCAAAGGCCCAGTCCAGATTGCTGTTTTTTTGCCTATTTCAGGGTTTTGCAGAAAAGGAATATCAAACGGAATGAAACCTTCGCGAGAGATATTTTTGGAGGAAATCACACTCGGGAAACGCCAGGACCAAGTCAGGGGGCAAAGAGCCAGCCCTCGAGGGTGGGGGCGCGGCCCCTGCCTCAAGGCTGGCCCACACGACCCCTAGTGCCCTCCTTCTTCCTATATATACCTACGTACCCCAGAAACTCCATACGGAGAGATAAAACCCTAATTCCACTGCTGTAGCTTCTGTTCCCGTGGAGATCCCATCTTGGAGCCTGTTCCAGGGGGGGGATCCATGAGGGAGGCCTTCATCATCATCATCATCGCCCTCACCATGAGTTGTGAGTAGTTTACCACAGACCTTCGGGTCCATAGCTAGTATCTAGATGGGTTCTTCTCTCTCTCTGGATCTCAATACAAAGTTCTCCTCGTTCTTCGAGGAGATCTATTTGATGTAATATCTTTTTGCGGTGTGTTTGTCGAGATCCGATGACTTGTGAGTTTATGATCAAGGTTATCTATTAAATATATTTGGTTCTTCTCTGAACTTTTTATGTGTGCTCATAATATCCTTGCAAGTCTCTTCGAATTATTGGTTTGGTTTGGCCTACTAGATCTATAGTTCTTGCAATGGGAGAAGTGCTTGGCTTTGGGTTCAATCTTGCGGTGTCCTTTCCCAGTGACAGTAGGGGCAGCAAGGCACGTATTGTATTGTTGCCATCGAGGATAAAAAGATGGGGTTTTCATCATATTGCTTGAGTTTATCCCTCTACATCATGTCATCTTGCTTAAGGCGTTACTCTGTTCGTACGAACTCAATACACTAGATGCATGCTGGATAGCGGTCGATGTGTGGAGTAACAGTAGTAGATGCAGAATCATTTCGGTCTACTTGTCTCGGACGTGATGCCTATATACAATGATCATGCCTAGATAGTCTCATAATTATTCACTTTTCTATCAATTTCTCGACAGTGATTTGTTTACCCGCCGTAGAATACCGCTATCATGAGAGAAGCCACTAAAGAAAACTATGTCCCCCGGGTCTATTCTCAACATATCAATCTACATCTACTTTACTTTCCTTGCTTTTATTTGCTGTTTTATTAAACCAAAAATACCAAAAATATAATTATCATCTCTATCAGATCTCACTCTCGTAAGTGATCGTAAAGGGATTGACAACCCCTTATCGCGTTGGCTGCGAAGTTCTTATTTGTTTGTGCAGGTGCGAGGGACTCGCGCGTGGTCTCCTACTGGATTGATACCTTGGTTCTTAAAAACTGAGGGAAATACTTACGCTACTGTGCTGCATCTCCCTTTCCTCATCGAGGGAATACAACGCAAGCTCAAGAGGTAGCAAACCCTATCTCTTGAGCTCGTGTTCTTCCCCCATTGTTGACCTTCTTCGAGCTTGCTATATCTCAATCCCTCCATGGATTCTTGCTAGTTTTGGGGGGAAAAGAGAGAGGAGATCTAGATCCACATTTCTACCAATCACTTTCTCCTCTAGGTGAGGGGAACCCCTTGTATCTAAATCTTGGAGTTCTTGGTGTTCTCCTTCTTGTTCTTCCTCTCTTTTCCCTCCCTAGTATTAGTTGCTTAGGTGGGATTTGAGAGAGAAGGACTTGGGCACTCCGTGTGCCCTTGCCATTGCATTTGGTGCATCGGTTTGAGTTCTCCACGGTCATACGTGGAAGTTACAAGTTGAGAAGCTTATTACTCTTGGGTGCTTGGTACCCTTGAGCATGTTCCTCTTGGGTGCTTGGGCGCCCTAGTCGGTTGAGGTCACTACGGAGCTCCATTGTGGTGAAGCTTCGTGGTGTCGTTGGGAGCCTCCAATTAAGTTCTGGAGGTAGCCCCAACCTTGCTGGTGTTCAGAGCTCAATCATTGTGGTGTAAAGCTCCGGGCAAGCGTCGGGGTCTCCAATTAGGTTGTGGAGATCGCCCCAAGCAATTTGTACGGGTTCGGTGACCGCCCCCAAGGGTTGCCATTTGTACGGGTTCAGTGACCGCCCTCAAGGGTCCCTTAGTGGAATCACGGCATCTTGCATTGTGCGAGGGCGTGAGGAGATTACGGTGGCCCTAGTTCCTTCTTGGGGAGCATTATGCCTCCACACCGCCTCCAAACGGAGATTAGCATCCGCAAGGGTGTGAACTTCGGGATACATCATCGTGTCCGCGTGCCTCGGTTATCTCTTACCCGAGCCCTTTACTTATGCACTTTACTTTGTGATAGCCATATTATTTCTTGTCATATATCTTGCTATCACCTAGTTGTTTATCTTGCTTAGCACAAGTTGTTGGTGCACATAGGTGAGCCTAGTTGTTGTAGGTTTTGTGCTTGACAAATTAACCGCTAGGTTTATTCTGCATTTGTTCAAGCCTAAACTGTAATTATTTTAAAGCGCCTATTCACACCCCCCCTCTATGCGACATCCACGATCTTTCAGAGAGAATTTGCACTAGTGAAAGTATGAACCCTAGGCCTTGTTTCGAAACATTGCAATACCGTTCTTGCTCACTTTTATTACTTGTTACCTTGCTGTTTTTATAATTTCATATTACAAAAACCTATATCTACCATCCATATTGCACTTGTATCACCATCTCTTTGCCGAACTAGTGCACCTATGCAATTTACCATTGTATTGGGTGTGTTGGGGACACAAGAGACTCTCTGTTATTTGGTTGCAGTGTTGTTTGAGAGAGACCATCGTCATCCTGCGCCTCCCATGGATTGATAAACCTTAGGTCATCCACTTGAGTGAAATTTGCTACTGTCCTACAAACCTCTGCACTTGGAGGCCCAACAACGTCTACAAGAAGAAGGTTGTGTGGTAGATATCAAGCTCTTTTCTGGCGCCGTTGCCGGGGAGTTGAGTGCTTGAAAGTATATCTTTAGATCTTGCAATTGAATATTTTGGTTTCTTGTTTTATCAGTAGTTCGTTTTATAAAAAAATACAAAAAAATGGAATTAAGGTTGCCTCATATGCTTCATCTTTTTAATGTCTTTCGTGAAAATGGTGGAAAGGAAAATTGTGCCAAAGTGTTAGAAGAAGAATGCAATAAAATGTTCGACACTAAATATTTGATTGATGAGCATGATTGCAATGTTGTTAGTATGAATTCTTTGAATATCCATAGTACTAATGATGATTGCACTAGTCATGATAAAAATGTTTCTTATAAGCATGTCAATTTTTGTGGAGTGCATAGAGTTTGCAATTAAATACCAAAAAGGGAAGATAGATTTTGTAAGAGGCATAAATATTTAGAAACCACACGGTTACGTAAGATGTTAGATATTTGTGCTAAATAATTATGTCCGCTTCTTCGCATTACTTGTGAACTTTGCAATGAAAGTGGTCATTTTAATTTCCAATGTGAATTACTTCATGATCGAATTGTGTCCAAAAATTGTGATAACTTCATTACCCTTGAGCATTACAATGAACTTAGTTTATTTTTAGGGTATGAAGGAATGAAACATGGAACTAACAAGGTTCTAGATTGGGTTCTCATGAAATTGATTGATTTTGATCTAAATGAAATCTATATGTATTTTTCGGTAAATTGCATTGAGAATCCTTATATGGCCAATTACTTAAAGACAAGAAAACAAATAGAAGATGAAGAGAATACTAACGAAGGGGAAGAGGTTTCCCAATATCCTCCTATCTTTTCTCATGATGAATCAGGTAACAAGGATGAGCTTTTTTATCAAATCAACCTTTTCTAGAAGAAACTTGGAAAAATTAAATAAACCCACATATAATGTGGTGAAGAAGAAGAAAAGAAGGAAAAGTAAAGGTAAAAATGTATCTCTCCCAAATAATGTTGCTCCTATTATTGATGTGCCTCATAATAATGATGATACACTTGAGGATGATTTTGTTATGCATATTACTTGTTGTGATGATTATGATTGGGAAATTGATACTTGTTGTAATCTTGAGAATCTTTTTGGCACTAACTTGGATTTTTTTTATGATAATAATTGCTATACTATTGGTGTTATTCATACTATTAATGATGAGAGTGATTATGCTTATGATATGCAAAGCCACAAGCTTGGGGATGCTATGTTTAATGAAGATGATATTTTTAGTCCCTCAAGTTTTGATGTGCAAATTTATTATGATGATAGCATGCCTCCTATTTATGATGATTGCAATATTTATGAAAGTGGATTTGGAGAGGTCATGATTTTATTTAGTAATGATTCCACTATTTCGAAAGAGGTTTCAATTGATTATGATGAGAACAAAGTTGCTACTTATGATGATTATTGTGATGATACTTATGTTATAAGAAGTAGTGATGGTTATTGCCATTATTTTGAATATCCTTTTACTAAACATTACTCTTTTAATGTGGAAATAATTTATAGTATTCAACTTTCATATGATGCTCCCACTACTATTCATGAGAATAAATTCACTTATGTGGAGAGTAATAAAATTTATATGCTTGGGGATCATGAAAAGAATGATTTATGTAATGGTTATACTATTGAATTCATTCATGATGCTACTAAAAATTATTATGAGGGAGGAATTTATGCTTGTAGGAGTTGCAATAATATCAAGTTTCCTCTCTATGTGCTTAAAATTTTGAAGTTATGCTTGCTTTGCCTTCCTATGCTAGTTAATTATCGTTCCCATAAGTTGTTTTCTCACAAAATCCCTATGAATAGGAAGTGGGTTAGACTTAAATGTGCTAGTTATATTCTTCATGACGCTCTCTTTATGTTTCAATTTTTATCTTTTATGCGAGCATCATTGAAATTATCATGCCTAGCTAAAAGGCAAAAAGAAAAGCGCTTCTTGGGAGACAACCCAATATTTACCCCTACTGTTTTTGTGTGTTCACATGATTAAGCTACTGTAGTAATCATGTTTTATAGCTTTTATTTCAATAAAGTGCCAAGTAGAACCTTTGGGAAGACTTGGGTGAAAGTTAATGTGATCTTGCTGTAAAAAAACAGAAACTTTGCGCTCACGAGATTAGCTATAAATTTTTATAGAAGAGTGATTTTAAGTTGATTCTTTCTGTACAAGATTAATAGAAAAATTCCTCGGGACCACCAATTTATTTCAGAATTTTTGGAGTTACAGAACTATTCGAGAGTTACAGATTACTACAGACTATTCTGTTTTTGACAGATTCTGTTTTCATTTTGTTGTTTGATTATTTTGATGAATCCATGAGTAGTATCGGAGGGTATGAAGCATAGAGAAGTTGGAATATATTAGATATAACACCAATATGAATTTAGAATGAGTTCACAACTATAATGCCCAGTATGTGACTATACCTCCCGCGTGTCGAGGCACGACTTAAAGGTATAATCACATACTAGAATGATCTCAAGTATGGTATCTTTGCACGACTCATGTAAAAGAGGGGATGAAAATGTAAAAGAGTAGTTGGCTTAAACTCGCCACATCACACAATGCATTACATAAACATTCATCATCCAAATGACATCACAGTCCGACTATGGACGAAGATCCAAATGATAGATACCATAAATAAAGCAACACAAGGTCTCGATCATCCTAGTAAGAGCCCTACTGATCCTCGGGATAAGACACGTAGTATCGCCCACGTTCTTCATCGAACTCCCAGAACAACTCTGAACCACCAGCTGTGTAGTGCTCATCGGTACCTGCATCTGGTGTTGTGTTGAATCTGTGAGCCAAAGAGGACTCAGCAATCCCGAACCCGGGTAGCAATACTATCAAAGCCTTAGGTGTGGAAAAGGCTTAAAAGAAGGTTACAACAGCACTAGCATTAGCTTACGTGTTTAGAGAGAAGAGAAAGTGCCAACGATCGTCAAAGTGATCACGAAGTGATCCTAACTAAGCACGTCAATCACAACCCCATCGTGTTCACTTCCCGAACCCCTTCGGAAAGAGACCATCACGGTTACTCACGCTGGTAGTGTATTATGAACATAATGTCAAGTTTTCTACAACCAGATATTAACAAATTCCCATCTGCCACATAACCACAGGCACGGCTTTCGACAGATCAAACCCTTCAGGGGTGTCCCAACTTAGCCCATCACAAGCTCACGACCTGCGGAGTCGCAACTCCAAGGTGGGAAGACCCGAGTATTCTCGGAATCCCGTGCTCAAGATATTCCGACAAAGGTAAAACTAATCCAGCAAGACCTCCCGGCGTGCTGACACCCTGATAGTAGCCGCGCATATCTCGTCTCAGGCCACGATCGGATGGGCGATTCTACAGGTTTTTACCAGCCCTTGAGTTTCCCCGAGGTGGCCCCGCAGAACCCCCAGTTTGGACCAACACTCATGTGGAGCACTGGCCCAGGGTTGTTAATTAAGAACTCGGGTTTGCAACGCCCTATGCAAGTTTTAGTTATTAGGCAAATGTAAAATCAAAGTTGGGCCTGCTGGAAAAGCTTTAGCGCTAAGCGGGTTATCAAGGGGGGCACATAAACCCCAACCGTGTTAGGGACGCAAAATCAAGGAACATAACACTGGTTTAACAGTTCCTAAGGCGGCATGAGTGGAACAAAACACCAAGCAAGAGGCTTAGCCTTCCACCCATTACCAATATATAGATGATTTAGTTTAAGAGTTTATATATTGTGATATCCCAACTATAACTTCATCATGAAGCAAGAATCTTCAAGTCTTCACCTGGATCTAACAACACTATAAGAGGGGCTGAGCGATGCGTACCTAGCCAAACAACAGTGTGCTAGGAGGGTGGTTAAAGAGTTTCATGGCAACAATAGGGGGCTGACAAACAGACATAGGCATCGAGGCAATAGCTAAAGAGTGAGACATCTAGCATAGGTAAAGATAGTAGTGATATCTGGGCAAGGTCATCTTGCCTGTTGATTCCACGGAGGGATCGTAACCTTGCTCCTCAAACACAGCCTCGGTAGGGACCTCGAACTCGGACTCGGCTCCCGGCTCTACTCAACACAAGAACACAACACGGCACAATATCAAACACGATGCAATGCACAATCAACATGATGCAAGTATGATGTGCGTATACATGTGGAAGCACTTGAGCCTAAGGAGAAGATGATGGAAAAGGCCTCATCTTGGAAAAGCAAGCAAGCCACTGGATAGAGGGGAAGATTTCGGTTGAAATCGATATGAATGGAATGCCCAGGATGGGACTATACCTCCTACGTGTCGAGGCACGACTTAAAGGTATAAGCCCATTCTGGAATGATCTCAAGTTCGGTGTCTTTGCACATCTCATGTAAAAATAGGGATGAAAAGAAAAGAGATAGTTGGCTTACACTCGCCACGTCACACAATTCATTACATAGTCAAACATCATCCAAATAACATCACAACCTGACTACGGGTGAAGATCCAAATGAAAGATACCAAATACATAAAAACCACAGGTTCGGATCGCCCCTAGTAGAAACCACTACTGATCATCGGGATAGTGCACGTAGTAACGGCTACGTTCCTCATCGTACTCCCAGTATAGCTCTGTGCCGTCACCTGAGTAGTTCACCATGGTACCTGCATCTGGTGTGGTGTAGAATCTATGAGCCACGGAGGACTCAGCAATCCCGTTCCCGGGTAGCAAAACTATCTAAGCCTTGGGTGTGGAACAAGGCTGAAGAAAGAATAAAAGGCTGCAGCTGCACTAGCTCTAGCTTACGTAATAAGAGCGAGAAGAGAAGTTCCACGAGCGACAAGATGATCACGAAGTGATCCTAACTAAGCACGTCAATCATAACCCCACCGTGTTCACTTCTCGAACCCCTTTCGGAAAATGACCGTCACGGTACTCACGCTGGTAGTGTGTTCTGAACATGGTGTCAAGTTTTCTACAACCGGATATTAACAAATTCCCATCTGCCACATAACCACGGGCACGGCTTTCGGAAGTTCAAAACCCTGCAGGGGTGTTCCAACTTGGCCCATTACAAGCCCACGATCCGCGGAGTCAAAACTCCAAGGTGGGAAGGCCCGAGTATTCTCGGAATCCCGTGCTCAAGATACTCCGACTAAGGTAAGACTAATCCAGCAAATCCTCCCGGCGTGCCGACACCCTGATAGTAGCCGCGCGTATCTCGTCTCAGGCCACGACCGGATAGGTCAGCCTACAGGAAAATACCAGCCCTCGGGTTCCCCCAAGGTGGCCCTGCAGTCCACCCATTTTGGACCAACACTCAAATCGAGCACTGGCCCAGGGGGGTTGATTAATTAAACCTCGGGTTAATTACTCCCTCGGCAAGTTTTAGTTGTTAGGCAAATGGAGAACCAATGTTGGGACTTGCTGGAAAAGCCTTAGCGCTAAGCGGTTTATCGAGGGGGTCCCATAACCCCAACTGTGTGAGGAACGCATAATCAAGGAACATAACACCGGTTTATACGGTTCCTAGGGCGGCATGAGTGGAACAAATCACCAAGCAAGAGGCTCAGCCTTCCACCCATTACCAATATATAGATGATTTCATTGAAAAGTTATATAGTGTGATATACCAACAAACTTCAACATGAAGCAAGAACCTTCAAATCTTCTCCTGCAACTAGCAATGCTATAAGAGGGGCTGAGCGAAGCCTACGTAGCCAATCAAAGGTTTGCATAGGTTGGGTGGTTAAACAGATTCATGGTTACAATAGGAGGCTGACAGACAAACATGGGCATCGAGGCAATAAGCTAAAGAGCGAGACTTCTAGCAATAGGCAAAGATAGTAATGATATCTGGGTCAGGTCATCTTGCCTGTCGAGTCGTCGATGGGATCGTAAGAGGGCTCCTCGTTCTCAACCTCGGTAGTAACCTCGTTCTCGTACTCGGTCTCGGCTTCCGGCTCTACTCAACACAAGACACACGAGGCACGAAATCAAACAAGGTGCAATGCGCAAACTACAGGATGCATGTATGATGCACTCAGGAAGCACTGTAAGTGCACTTAGGAAGCATTACATGACAACATAGGAAGCACAGAGAAACAACACAAGAAACATGACAATTTACTCAAGCAAGTAGGATGCAAGACAAGTCTATTTAGGATGCAAAACATGGCAAGGTAGGAAGCACAGAGAAACAACACAAGAAACAGCAGGTTTAAATGAGGCCGGAAACTACTTAAGACAAATCCGGTAAGTCCTCATATGCATAGTTTGAAATTAGTCCAGATCTGAACAAACCTTAAGTTAAAGTTGTTAAACAGCAATTTAACATGCACCATGACAATCTACACAAAAATCTAGTCAAGTTTCATATAAAGTTTGTTTAAAACGGAGCTACGGTCTAGAAGATATGATCAAAACAAGATAAGCATGGCAATGGTGCAAGATGCACCCAAACATCAAGCAAACATACTCCAAACATGTTAACAAGATGATATTAGGAATCTACATGCAAAATCACACAAGTTTCATATAGGACTTCCTCAAAACGGAGCAACGGACTAAAAGATACACCCGAAACAAGAAACAATGCAAAGCTGGAATTAACAGCCACATAGCAACTTTGGAGCAATAAATATATACTCTACAACACTCAAACTTGGTGACAAGAAGCATGGACATGAAGTAGACATATCCTACAGCAAACAACTCCATTGGAGCATCTCCATAGGAGGCATGGATCAATAGCAACAAGCTACAACATTTTGAACATGACAATAAAAATCTGACAGTAATATTTTATAGCAACTTGGGAGCAAGAATTAAATATGCTACAGCAACCCAAATGAGCATGTGAGGGCATGTATGGATAGGCAACAACATATACAACAAGGAATGATCAATGGCCACCCCAAAACTAACATGGATTTGTCTAGAACAACAAGCAAACATAGCATCAGGATATTACAGATTCCAGACTTAGTGAAATTTCACTGTGTTAAAACAGCAATATTATCATGGCATGTTTGTGAGCATGTTTAAGTCATCTCAAAGCATATCATGGCAATTGGTTTGCACCACAGCAAAGATCACATGACGGGGAATCTAAAACATATGAGCATGCAACATGGAGACAAACACACCAATAGCAATGAGCTCCTCAACTAGGCATCTCGTAACAAGTTACAAAACCTAACAGCCACATGCACTTTTGCAACAGAGATAAACATGGCAATATGAACTCTAACATGCATGCTATATCAACCAACATGTAGAGCATCTCATGATGAACATTTTGACATATCATTTGCTTCATTTGGATAAACATGCACCAAGTTATCACATCTCGAACATGGCATGAAAACAACTAATAGCAGCAGTTTATATCAAGTAGCACTCTTGTCATGAAGATTAAGACATCTAGATGGACTCAAACAAGCAAGACACAATGGAACAAAACATAGTACACATCACCACGGTCATTTTTACATATCATATGCACAAATCGGACAAGCACAATAAAAGTTATAGCCATCACAATAATGCATCAGACAAGAAAATGCAAAAAGGGCTTAGGAAAAACAACCTCCTCGTATCTGGTCAAAGGCTTCCGGGCCGGGTCAACGGGAGCGGGTTCGGGTCAAACGGGCGCGCGGGTCCGCGGGCACCCGTTAGGGTTCGTTGGAGGCAGCCGATCGGATCGGCTCGATCTGGATCGGGACGATCCCCCGATCGGAACGACGATCCCGGCGGCGGCGCGTGGAGGCGCTCCGGCTGGCCGGCGGGGCTCGGCGACCGGCGGTGATCGGAGGAGGCCGCCGCGGCGAGGGCTGGAGGAGCTACAGCTCAGGGCGGCGACCCCTACGCCGGCGGCGGAGGTTGCAAGCTCGGGCGGCGCGGCGGGGCTCCGGCCGCCTGCAGGTGGCGGCGCGGCGGCGGGGCCTCGCGACGGCGGCGAGCCGCCGGAGCTGAGGAGGACGGCGGCGGAGGGAACGCGCGGCGGTGGAGGCGATGCGGGCCGCGGGGGCCGGCCTCGGGCCCGTCGGGCCCGCGCGGTGGGAGCGTCGGCGGAGGAAAAACTGTCCGACCCCGGTCGGACACGTCTGCCTGGCACGGATTCTGTCAGCGATATGACTAGCAGGTATAAACCGGCTAGTATAAACCGGCTTTGTTAATATTATACTTGTTGTAATATTTAGTAAAGGCTACGGCCCATAAGATCTTAGGGCCCATGTATAGAATTAAGGTTTGTAAACCGCCCCGTGATGTAACTTGAGAGATAAGGAAGAAAAGATAGAGACCGAGGCGGACACAAATATGAGCCGGCCTCGGTACTCCATAAACCGGACCAGGCGTACCCTCTATATAAAGGGGCGACCCGGTGACGTTTCAAGGACAAGCAACAATCAACCCGTCGAGACACAGGCAAGCGAATCCGCTCCCTGTAATCCGACGCCCAAGCAATACCAAACCAACTAGACGTAGGCTTTTACCTTCATCGAAGGGGCCGAACTAGTATAAACCTTCTGTGTCCCTTTGTGTGCTATGAACCCCTTCAAGCTAACCCGTGCGATGGTTCCATCATCAAGTCCGTTAAAACGGACATCTGTCGTGCTATTTCCACGACAGTTGGCGCCCACCGTGGGGCCTGCGCACGATGGTTTCGAGTTCTTGAAGGGCAGCTTCGAAGGGCTCAAGGGTTACGCGGTCGGCCGGATGACCAAGAGTCGCCGTGGCCGGGTCTACATCGACGACGCAGGTTGGGGACCGGAAACCGATTCGATCGAATACGGATACCGGGTTCCCTTCGGCAGCATCCAAGTCTTCATTGGCAAAATCGGCGAACCGGGACCTGAGCCGGACGTCTTCCCCAACATCATCGAGCCGGCTCAGGGTACGAGATCGGCCCGGATTCAGCCCGCCGTGAAGCACATATTCGTTGGAGCAATCCATAGAGGTCGAGCCCAGGATGGATCGGAATCTGATGGTACAACAGTTGTCTACTCAGACGACGAGTCTTCATTCGGAGAAACTGAATCTCTTTATCAGTTGCAGGACGGCCGGTCTGAGGGCGAGTCCGATGGAAACAGTATTCCGGGCCCCTTCGGCCCGCCAAACCGGGTGGCTGTCTTTATGGCCGGTTCACAGCCCCCAGTGAACGGGACGGCAGCAGAAGCTGGTGCGGGGGGAAGCGGCCCAGCCCCCTCGCTTACAGAAGTTCTATCCACCTTGATCGAGGAGTTCACAGCTAAAGCGGTGGAAACAGTAGCTCCAGCAGACAAGGCGCATCATGATGCAGAGCTCCTTTAGTTGAAAGGCCGGATTGATCAGTTGAAGGAAGATCTAAAGGCAGAGAGAGAGATGATAGCAGTGAGACAAGCGGAATTGGATGATCAAGCCTTTTACTTAAGGATGGAGCAATCTTCTATGGAAGGAGTAAGGGGACGAAAGTACCAGTCTCGTATACCGCCGGTTTATGAAGCAACGAATCTGTTCAGGACACCTGGGGCTGGGACTAGTAACAATCCGGCTTCAAACCGGAGGGCACCCCCCGCCAGGGAGGAGCCGGTTCAGCAACCCACCGCAGAGCGGGAACGCCGGATTACGTCGGCACCTTATGTCCCCATCCCTCCAGGTCATTATTGAAACCCTTTGGATAACATCGCTGCAGCAGCGGCGCGTTTGGCCGCTTTACCTGCGGAAGAAACGTCTCCGGTGGCGATAGAGGCGCGCAGGGTCCAGAAGCTACTTAATACGGCGTTGATACAACAGCAGGCATATTCTCATAGCAGGGAGAGGTTACATTCAACACCACGTCCCAGCCGAAGTTATACTAGGCATTGGGAGGAGCCAGAAGTATCTAGTAGTGAACGTAGGAGGCATCAGCGCAGGCAGGATAATCCGACAGGTGCGGCAGTACAAGCTCCGGAGATAAACCGGGTTAGGTCAGGAGCCAGGGAAGAGATTCGTCAAGCAACGCCGGTTCACACAGCCACTGCAGAAACAGGGGTTACGGTGAGTTCCTTCGGGGTGCAGTGTCTTGTCCCCGCTTTACGGAGTGTCAAGCTGCCCAAAGATTTCAAGGGGCCCCGCAAGGTACCTAACTACACAGCCGATTTAGCACCGGAAGCTTGGGTTGAAAGTTATGAGATGGCCATGGAGATGCTGGACGTGGATGAATCGGCTTGTGCTAAATATTTTACTATGATGCTTGAAGGCACGGCCCGGACCTGGCTGAAAGCTCTACCCCCGAACTCTATTGGATCATGGGGGGAACTGCGCAGCCAGTTTATCAAAAACTTCAAGGATACATGCAAACAACCGATGTCAGTGATAGATCTAGCAGCTTGTGTGCAAGGAGAGCAGGAGTCTACAGCAGCTTGGGTACGGAGAGTAGAAGAGATTTTACACTCTTCAAATGGTATTAATCCTAGTACGACAATAGTGACGTTGGAGAACAATTGCCGGTTTGAATCTTTAAAGTTAAAGCTCGGACGGCTTAAAAGGGACTGCAATGATATGGGAACTTTAATGAGTGCCCTGGTGAAGTACGGAGACTCTGATAACACAAAATATCCAGAAGCAGAAGGAGACAAGGCTGGGAAGGTTGGCAAGTCTGGTAAACCGGCGCCAATCAATCCGATTACTTCAAGTTTTTTGGGAAAACGGAAAGCAGAGGGTGGTTCAGACTTCATGGCTAACACTCAAGTTCAAGGGGGTTTTCAGCGTAGCCCGGGAGATCCATCTTCACAAACCGGCGGAGGAGCTTTTGGCTGGGATCAGGAGTTAGATCAGCCTTGTCCAAAGCATAGCGGAAAAGGGAAGGTGGCGAGGCATACCATGAGAGAGTGCATACCCCTTATGAAAGCAATAGCGGGCCGTTTCAATCCTCATAATCGGCCCCCAAATAGTGGCTCAGGGCCTGGATTTTATGGTCCGGGTCATCAGGGGAACAACTCCGGATCAGGATATAGGGGCAACAGCAATGGTTATCAAAACCGGGCAGGTGGCCAAAATAATCAAGGAAACTATAATGGTCAGGGCAATCAATCACATTATCAAGGTGGTTACAATAATCAGAATAATCAGCAGCAGGGCCAAGGGAATTATAATAATCAGGGAAATCAGCAGCAACAGCGTCAGCAACAGCAGCCGCAATCGGGATATCAGAGTAATCCAAAGGAGTTAAGCAGTGGGAAATATCATGTCTTCACCACAAGTTTGTGTAAGAGAGACCAGAAGGTTTTGAAGCGGGCTGTTAATGCAGTGGAACCGGCGACACCGCAATTTCTTCGATGGTCGGAGCAGCCCATTGTATGGAGCAGAGAAGACCACCCAATGCGAGTGGATAATCCGGGCCATTTAGCCTTGGTGGTAGCACCTCAAGTGGGAGGTTACAAATTTACTAAAGTTCTCATGGATGGTGGTAGCAGTATCAATATCTTGTACTATGCGACTTTCCGTCGTATGGGTTTGACAGATAAGAAGCTAAGGCAATCAAACACAGTGTTTCACGGAGTGGTCCCAGGTAAGTCAGCTTATCCGGTTGGAAAGATTGACTTGGAAGTTACCTTTGGGAACGAATATGATTCCAGGTCAGAGATGATCACTTTCGAAGTCGTTAAGATCAAAAGTCCATATCATGCTCTGTTTGGAAGGACGGTTTATGCTAAGTTCATGGCTAGGCCGTGTTATGTTTATTTGCAGCTTAAAATGCCGGGTCATAAAGGCACGATTACGGTTCATGGAAGTCGCAAAATAGCAGTGGAATGTGAGGAAGGTGATGCAGCTTATGCAGAAGCAGTATGTGCCACAGAAGAGTTGAAATTTTATAAAGATAATGTTGATCCGGCAGATATGACTCCACTGAAGAAGCCAACTACTGAGCATGATCCGGCGTTGAAGTTTAAATCAGCGGAAGAGACCAAGCAAGTTGATTTTGTGCCTGGAGATTCGTCTAAGCAATTCACTATTAGCGCTAACCTTGATCCTAAATAGGAAAGCGCGCTCATCGAGTTCATCCGTGAGAACCGGAATATCTTTGCATGGAAACCTTCTGACATGCCGGGTATACCGAGGGAACTCGCTGAGCACAAGTTAAACATTGATCCGAAGTTTAAACCGGTTAAGCAGTATCTGCGCCGCTTCAACGAGGAGAGGCGCAAGGCTATAGGGGAAGAAGTGGCCAGACTTTTGGCCGCAGGGTTCATAGTAGAAGTTTTTCATCCAGAGTGGTTGGCTAATCCGATGCTGGTTTTAAAGAAGAATGGGAAGTGGAGGATGTGTGTGGACTACACGGGCCTCAATAAAGCTTGCCCAACTGATCCTTTCGCTCTACCTCGCATTGATCAGATCATCGATGCCACGGCAGGGTGTGAGCGGCTAAGTTTTTTGGATGCATATTCAGGGTATCACCAGATCAAGATGGCGGTGGAAGACCAAGAGAAGACAACTTTCATAACTCCTTTTGGTGCTTTTTGCTATGTGTCTATGCCTTTTGGGCTTAAGTGTGCACAGGCAACTTATCAACGTTGCGTTCAGAATTGTTTGAAGGGGCAGATAGGGAGGAACGTTCATGCCTATGTGGATGACATTGTGGTCAAATCGAAGAAAGAAGGAACAATGGTAGAGGATCTCAAGGAAACCTTTGATAATCTTCGGGCTTATAGGATGATGCTTAATCCGGAAAAATGTGCTTTTGGTGTTCCGGCTGGTAAGCTACTGGGATTCTTGGTCTCAAACAGAGGAATAGAAGCTAACCCAGAGAAGATCAAGGCCATCACGTCTTTGACTAAACCGGTTTGCATCAACGATGTTCAGCGCATAGCTGGCCGGATCACAGCGTTAAGCCGGTTCATCAGTCGCTTGGGAGAGAAGGCGATCCCACTTTACCAGATGTTAAGGAAAACAGACCGGTTTATCTGGAGTGATGAGGCAAATGCAGCATTTGAGGATCTGAAACGGCAACTAGCAAAACCACCAGTTTTAGCTGCTCCCATTGACAAGGAGCCTTTGCTGTTATACGTTGCTGCTAATACACGGGCAGTCAGCGTTGCAATTGTGTTTGAGCGCAAGGAAGCAGGGAAGGAGTACCCGGTTCAGCGCCCGGTTTATTATGTGAGTGAAGTACTCATTGAGTCCAAGCAGAGATACCCTCATTGGCAGAAGTTGGTATATGGGGTATTCATGGCAAACCGGAAACTGAAGCACTATTTCCAAGGGCATCCAATAACTGTGGTTAGTTCAGCACCGTTGGGGGATATAATCCAGAACAGGGAAGCTACAGGCAGAGTAGCAAAGTGGGCCATTGAGCTCAGCCCGCATGAGCTGAAATATGTACCACGCACCGCTATAAAATCTCAGGCATTGGTAGACTTCATCAATGACTGGACAGAGTTGCAGACTCCGGAGGAGAAGCCGGATCTAACTTACTGGACGATTCACTTTGACGGTTCAAAACAGTTGGAGGGCTCGGGGGCTGGAGTTGTCTTAACTTCCCCCAGAGGTGATAAATTTTGCTATGTTCTCCGCTTATTATTTCCTTGTACTAATAATGCAGCGAAATATGAAGCATTACTTCATGGTTTGCGGCTAGCAAAGGAGATGAACTTGAGCCGGGTTAAGTGCCTGGGTGACTCAGATCTGGTGGCACAGCAAGTTTCTGGCAAGTGGGATTCAAGAGATCCCCTCATGGAGGCTTATAGACGAGAGGTTGAAGCAGTCGCAGGATACTTTAAAGGATATCAGGTGGATCATATAGACCGGCGGAGGAACGAAGCGGCTGACGCTTTAAGCCGGCTAGGGTCGCAACGTAAACCGGTGCCACCAAACACCTTTTTGGATGATTTGAACAGTCCGTCGGTTTAGATACCGACGGAAGAAGACCTAGCTGTACTGGACCCAGAGGCACAGTTAGTTGCAGCACTCCATATTATTCCGGATTGGACGCTGCCCTATTTGGCATACCTGAGCCGAGGAGAGTTGCCAGATATCGAAGAGGAAGCACGACGAATAATCCGGCGCTCTAAGTCCATGACAATTGCAAACGGAGAACTTCACCATCGCAGTACTTCTGGAGTGTTTCAGCGATGTGTATCAGCTGAGGAAGGTTGTGAGATTCATGAAGGGAATTGTGGTCATCATGCCGGTTCAAAATCATTGGTGGCTAAGGCATTCCGACATGGTTTCTATTGGTTAACTGCTCATGCAGATGCGGCAGATCTGGTCCGGAAGTGTGACGCTTGTCAGAAATTCTCAAGGCGTGCTCTGGTTCCGGCACAGGAACTCCGGATGATACCAATAACTTGGCCGTTCGCAACTTGGGGGCTTGATATGGTTGGGCCTTTCAAGCGATCCCAAGATCAGAAAACTCATCTACTAGTGGCAGTAGACAAGTTTACAAAGTGGGTTGAAGCGGAGCCTATAAGCAAGTGTGATGCGGCAACGGCAGTTAAGTTCATCAAAAAAGTAATATTCCGGTTTGGCTTTCCACACAGCATCATCACAGACAATGGCACAAATTTATCTCAGGGTGAGATGGAGGAGTTCTGTCAACGAGAGCATATTCGTTTGGACGTATCTTCTGTGGCCCACCCCCAATCCAACGGTCAGGCTGAAAGGGCAAATCAGGAGATTTTGCGAGGAGTCAAACCCCGGCTTATGACGCCTTTGCAGAGAACCCCAGGATGTTGGGTTGAGGAATTGCCATCTGTTCTTTGGAGTATTAATACTACACCAAACCGGTCTACAGGTTACACACCTTTCTTCATGGTTTATGGTGCTGAAGCAGTTCTTCCAAGCGATATACGTCATGATTCACCAAGGGTGACGGCCTATGTGGAAGCGATCAATGAGGAGTCAAGACAGGACAGTTTAGACCGGCTGGATGAAGAGCGTGATATAGCTGCAGCACGATCGGCGATTTATCAGCAAGACTTGCGCAGATATCATAGCCGCCGGATTAGAACAAGGACGTTCCAGGAGGGTGACTTGGTACTCCGGCTCATCCAAGATCAAACAGATATGCACAAGCTATCCCCACCTTGGGAAGGGCCCTTTATGGTCAGCAAGAATTTGCACAACGGTTCATATTACTTGGTGGACCTTTGGGAACACAAGGACTCACGGACATCAGAAGAGGAGACGAAGAGGCCTTGGAACATCGCCCATTTACGGCCATACTATACTTGAGCTACGTGCTCCAATGTATCCTATGTATATATTATGAGTAATGAATAAACTGGCACCCTCGGCAAACCGGGGGCTTAGCCCTTTTTCCATATACAAAAATCCTGTGAAAGCAACCATACAAGTTTATTATCAAATACCATATTTCAATATATTGGCCGGTTTAGAAATTAATTTTTTACAGAATATGCAAAGGAGTAGTAAAACTCTTTCAAAAACATAAGATCATATCCGGTTCAAGGAGAGAAGGCTTCACAAAGCACCCACCGGTTCAGGAGGAACCCTGGAGGCCCTCTGGGAGTGGTATCACCCACTCCCAGTGATCGGATCAGTTTCCTAGTTCTACCGACCCTCTGAAAAGTTGGATAAATCCACGTTCAGTTATTGGTTTACATTGACCCATCGGTTCAGGAGGAACCCTGGAGGCCCTCTGGGAGTAGTATCACCTACTCCCAGTGACCGGATCAGTTTCATAGTTCTATCGGCCCTCTGAAAAGTTGGATAATGCCACGTTCAGTGATTGGCTAGGCCCTCTGGGAGTGTTGGCTAATCCACGTCCCATTGATTGGCTCAGTTTTTTACGTTGACCCACCGGTTCAGGAGGAACCCTGGAGGCCCTCTGGGAGTGGTATCATCTACTCCCAGTGATCGGATCAGTTTCATAGTTCTATCGGCCCTCTGAAAAGTTGGATAATGCCACGTTCAGTGATTGGCTAGGCCCTCTGGGAGTGTTGGCTAATCCACGTCCCATTGATTGGCTCAGTTTTTATTTGCGGTTCTTTTGGCCCTCTGAAAAGTTGGATAAATCCACGTTCAGTGATTGGCTAGGCCCCCTGGGAGTGTTGGCTAATCCACGTCCCATTGATTGGCTGAACCTTGCTTTGAGCCTGGCAGCTCTTAAAAAAGCCTCGACTACATGGTCTTATTTGCAAAATTTGCGTATTTTTGGTGTTTTTGTGTTTTATAACCTTTTAAACCGGAGTGGAACAGCTACACAAGTTGACCACATATCTATAAAGTGAAAAGTCTGGATCATGAATACCAGCATAAGTAAACCGGCGTTCATTAAAACCCGGATCGCATATCAGGCAAAAGTTACGACTTTCCGAACAAAGTCTTGAAGAAACAAGATGAACCGGATTTATCATCAAGATGGACCGGAGAATTTCGAGTTTCTACTTGGATCCATGAAGATCTTCATAAAGTGATTTTTAAAAGTCCTAACCGGATTAAGAACACTGAGCATATATAAATCTCAGAGGATATGGAAGGCAATCAATATCAGGCAACATTTCAACCGGCAAGTCTTTCATAAAGACAAAATATCCGGGTTGAAGCACATCAAGTTTCGGCTAGCTTATTACAAGACATAGCAAGCCCAACAGTTTGGAAACATTGTTTGGCGGAACACAGATTACGATTACAGCAATAAAATTCGAAATTATGCTTCTCCTTGCTGAGACGGCTGGCCATCGCCTTGATCCGGAACATCTTCATCTTCGTGAAGCGGTTGGAAGTCCGGCGCACGCCAGTCAATCTTCATCAAGGCCCGGAAATACACCTCATCGTTGATAAGTTCAGAAGGGTCAATGTCAGGAGCAAAGGTGTGAGGACGAACCGGCGGAATTAAGTTGACAGTGTCATAGACCGGTCGCTCCACCCGCTCGTTCTGCAAATTATATCCCGGATGATATCTGGACAAGTCAGATTCACCTGCAAGCTTGCTGGCGAGGGGACGCATCTCCTTCGTCAAGGCATAAAGATCCCTTTCGGTAAAGGCTGAGCCGTCATCTTTTGTATCTGGAAATCCGGTTAAAGCGTCCTCCGGATCAAGATCCGGGACCCAAGCCTTAGCCCTTGTAAGAGCTAGAAGAGCACCACCCCGAGCGGCAGATTTCTTGACTTCTTCAAGACGAGCCGGCAAAACAGATAACTTGTTCAAAGTATCTTGAATCATTGTAGGGGCCGGTTTACCAAAAGAAGTGCCACTGATGATCCTCTGAGTGCCGGAGTACAGCTGTTCGACCAAGGTGTAGAATGCTTTGAGTTTTTTTCCGTAAATCATCCCCAAGATGGGAGACACGGCGCCCTGCACACAACTATTATAGTTAAACCGGCACAAAACGGATATTACAAAGATAAAGCAGGAGTTCAGATTATACTTACCAAAGACAGCAGAGGTCATCAAGTCAATTTGCCGTCTTAAACCGGTCAATTCCTCAGTAACCGGATTAAGTGCTCCTTCAGCATCCTGAACCCGTTTCTCCAGATCTTTCTTCTGGACCTCAAAAGCGGTCCGCTCTTCTTCAAAGTATTTCTTCAGGTCTTCAGCAGTCTTTAAGCTCACCTGAAGATCTTTTTTAGCCTTTGAAGCGGCAGATTCTGTTTCAGTGAGACGGCTACGAAGTTCATTGATTTCAATGGCATTCCGGTTCAACTCAGCCTGCAAACACAATTACAAAACAAGAGGTAAAAATCAGACAAGTCTCAAGCACACAAACAAGTTGTATACTTGACACTTGGGGGCTAATGGCAGTTGAAGCAGTCAAGAATAGCAATTCAAAGTCACAAGTCTCAAGCACACAAACAAGTTGTCTGCTTGACACTTGGGGGCTAATGCATAGTTGAAGTATCGTCAGCAACTTTTACAAGTATCAAATACATAAACAAGTTATCTACTTGATACTTGGGGGCTAATGTAAAGATCAATGGTTCAAACTACAAAGTTCTGGTTCACCTTCAGCACGCAGCTAAACCGGAACTTGGGGGCTGTTATGAGATAGAGACACATCAAAAGAACGAAATCAGAAGAAGAGGTTTACCTCATATTTTTCTCTCATTAAGTTAACTAGGCTAGCTTCATAATCCCGGCTGCTGTGGAGCCGGTTTAGATACCCGGAGTAAATTTCTTGGGCGCTCATATCGGAAAGGCTGGATATCTCAGTACTCCACTTCCCCTTTTCTTGAGATAGTTTTTCCGTTTTAGCCGTATGTTTGGCTAAAACGGTGGGCTCAGCCGGAGCAACAAAGGCAGCCCCAGTTACCACAACATCAGGAGAGGCAGGTACGTTTGGGGGAGTGGCAGTATGAGCCGGATTAGGAGACGCCGGATTGATCTGAGGGGAGTTAACCCGGGCCAGACTTGGTGGATTATGGGCGTCTTCAGCAGTAGGATTCTCAGGAGCAGAGATGTGATCTGTAGGTGCAGGGTCTTCAAGAGGAGCTATGGGCTCGCCCTCTGAAGGAACAGTGGGGGACGGATCAGCAGCCGGTTCATCTGTAGTGGACTCGGCAGGAGGCTTGTTTGCCTTGGGTTTCTTGCTGGGTTTTGGTTTGCTGGAAAAGTATACAAAATGAGTTAACATTATAAAGCAAAAGGGATCATAAACTGGAAAAGTGAGAAAAGTTACCCTGGGACAGTTTTCAACGGAGGAAGCTGAGTGGCGGTCGATTCACCGGAAGAAGACAGTAGAGTTTCCTGATAATCAGGGTCAGACAGTTTAAGAGGTTTTCGGATAAGCCCGGCCTTGGGATGAAGGAGAGTCGGAGAAAGTATCACCTCAGCACGGCGTTTCCGAACCGGAGTTAAGGAAATCCCGGATGATTCCACCGCCAGGCCGCTGTGGCGAGTGGTCCGGCGAAGAGCCTCGTGCTATTGCTTCTTCAAAATAAAATTAGGGTCCAACTGAGCATAAGGATGAGAAAATTTGTACTTCCGGACGGTCCGACGACTTTTTTGTGGAAGGGGTTCTGAGTCAGAGGAAAGAATGATTACCTCAATTTCGGCCGGGTTATCACCTTCAGGCAACTCCTGTGGGAAAGTATCATTAGATACAGTTACAAGTACATGAAAATAAAATCTAAACCGGATTAAAGCATACCTCGGAGTCCGGATCATCATCTTCAGTGGGAGAACCAGCGTCAACAGCTGCTTTCCTTTTCTTATTGGCAAAGGTTTTTCGGCGAACCTGTTTGCCGGTTTTCTCCTGAGGTTTTCTCTTCCAGAAAGGGTCATCAGCCTAATCAAAAGAAAGAAAGACAATTGAAAGACGGTTTAAAAGAAACGGATTACAAATACAGGGTAAAGTGAAACTTACTGCGGGCGGCTTGTTCTTCTTATAGTATGGAGCTAAACCGACCTTGCTGCAGTCTGCCAAAGAAACTTTGAGAATTTTCTTGGCTGATTCTACTACTTCCGATTCAGAAAGTTTGTCCTTGGTAAACCTTTGAGGATCATCCGGTTTGCCAGAATATTTGCACATTAGCTGTGAACGCCGGCTCAGGGGAAGGATGCTCCAAGACAGCCAGCAGCGTAGAAAATCGGTTCCAATCAAACCATTAGCTATGAAGGCTCTTAGCTTGGAAAGCTGTGATGAAAACCGGGTCCGTTCAACAGAGCCAAGCCGTTGTGGTAAAGGATGATTCTCCGGAATACGGGTTTCACGGTAACCCGGCAGAGGGTTCTCCCCTTCAGGAGAAGTGTCAATGCAGTAAAACCATGACTTGTTCCAATCTTTCGGATGAGTGTGTAAAGCGGCGTGAGGAAAAACAACGTCTCTCCTCTTTTGAATACTAACGCCACCAAGCTCCTGATGTGGTCCGCTGGTAAACTCGGTGCGCCGGTTTAAATGAAAGAAGTCCCGGAACAGATCGACAGACGGTTCTTCTTGCAGATATACCTCTGAAAACACTTGGAAGTCACAGATGTTTGAGACAGAATTGGGTCCAATATCCTGAGGGTGCAGTTGGAAAGCAGCAAGAACATCTCGGAAAAACTTTGAACTGGGGGGAGAGAAGCCTCGAGATATGTGATCAAAAAACACAATAACCTCCCCGGACCTGGGGGTAGGAGGACATTCATTACCCGGGGCCCGCCACTTTAAAACAGACTGAGGTCCTAACGTACCAATTTCAGAAATCTTGATCAAATCGTCCTCAGTAATGATAGAAGGAACCCAATCGCAGGAGACATACTGCTTGGCCATTGCAACGAAAAGGCAAAGTACTGGAAAAGATAAAGTGCAGAAAACGGATTATGAAGATACAACAGTATAAGCCGGAAACTATCTATGAAAGTTACGCAACGATTTAACTGAGGATTAATGGCATGGTTAAACCGGCAATTACGACAAGCTAAACCATTTCCGGTTAATGGCAGTTGAAGGGGAACGGCTAAACCGTCGCGTTTAAATTACAGAGTTCCGCAAGAACAGGGCATATCAGTTTAAACCGGAACATACTTAGCAGATCTACCAAGGAGAAAAACAGGTTTTTAAAAGACAGCTAAGGAGGAATAGATCTGAGCATACTAGGAAAAGAGAAACAAATATAAGAGTATACGGGAAGAATTACAAGGGCTTTATACTAAGCAGATAAATCTACAGGTTAGACAGGAACAACGGAGATCTGAAGCATTTACAGCAGGATAAAAATACAGTTTAAAGGCAAGATCTGAAGGTGAAGGTTACTAGAAATCATTGGCTTAAGGTTGAACAAGGTGAAGCTTCTATTAAGTTTCTAATGGCGGAGGCGTGGAAGAAACCCTAGAAGTTGCAGACTGATAATGAAGAAGAAGGACGTACCTGGAGCGGCAAGGATCGGCGGCGGAGGTTCTCTGGTCAAGCTCAGGGTGATGCAGCGGCCGGCGAGGACTTGGATCCAGCGGTTGACGGCGGCGGTTCGAGCTCGGGCGACGATGGAGTTGGGCGACGGAGGAAGAAGACGGAGAAGGAAGAAGATAACGAATGGGGATAGCAGTATTTATAAAGGAAAGTCAGATCTGAAGCGACAGGTGCGGGATTCGAGGAGGCAAAAAATCGGATAAAGATCCTCTGACGCCTCAATTCTCGGGATAGCCCTTAAGATAAGCTACAGTACAGCTCGCGGCGTTAAATGCGGAGATGATGTCACGGTCAGATTTAATGATCCCTGATGATGACGTCAGAGCCGGTTTATAAGGATGTGAAGACAGAAGAAAATTATACAAGAGAAGACTGATATGAACAAGTTCAAATCATTCTGGGGCCTAATGTCAGGGATATGACTAGCAGGTATAAACCGGCTAGTATAAACCGGCTTTGTTAATATTATACTTGTTGTAATATTTAGTAAAGGCTACGGCCCATAAGATCTTAGGGCCCATGTATAGAATTAAGGTTTGTAAACCGCCCCGTGATGTAACTTGAGAGATAAGGAAGAAAAGACATAGACCGAGGCGGACACAAATATGAGCCAGCCTCGGTACTCCATAAACCGGACCAGGCGTACCCTCTATATAAAGGGGCGACCCGGTGACGGTTCAAGGACAAGCAACAATCAACCCGTCGAGACACAGGCAAGCGAATCCGCTCCCTGTAATCCGACGCCCAAGCAATACCAAACCAACTAGACGTAGGCCTTTACCTTCATCGAAGGGGCCGAACTAGTATAAACCTTCTGTGTCCCTTTGTGTGCTATGAACCCCTTCAAGCTAACCCGTGCGATGGTTCCATCATCAAGTCCGTTAAACCGGACATCTGCCGTGCTATTTCCACGACAGATTCCGAGGCAGGGCGGGAGCTAGGAGGAGGCTAGGGTTTTGGATGAAAATGGCAAGGGGGACGTTTTTATAGGCACAAGGAGCTAGGAGACTCCAAATGAGGAGAGGTTTTCGGCCACGCGATCACAATTCGACGGCCGAGATGATGGGAAGGGTTGTGCTGGGTTGGTGGGCTGTTGTGGAGGGGGTCTTGGGCCTCAAAGGGGAGGTACTTTTAGCCCACTAGGTTAACTGTTGGAGTACCAAACGAACTCCAAACGCGACGAAACTTGACAGGCGGCCTACACGTACCAAAACAACATCGCACGACAAGTCTCACGCCATTCCGGAAACGTTACATGGCCAAACACGAAAGAAGGACTCGGGGATGCCACGGGCACGTGTGAGAGTGTCGGAACTCGAAACGGACAACGGGAAGAGACGAGTGGGACCGGATGCAAATGACAACATAAATGCAATGCAATGCACATGACAACTTGACATGGATGAAAGCACACACGCACATGACAAAACGATGAAAACCCGAAAAGACGAAGAACCCAGAATGGAACTGATGAAGCCAAAGTTTATATATTGCCATATTGGGAAAGTGTTACATCCGGGGCATTACAATAAAGATCACCAGAAACGGATGCACGGTTTGCAAATGGCAAGCAACACAATATTCAAGCAAAACTGCAGTTTACAGCAACATGACATCTTTGGAGCAAGAAATAATTATGCTACAACACTCAAACATGGAGACAAAGGGCATGGATGTGAAGTAGACATGAAACTTAACAAGCATGAACTTAGAACACACCCAAAAACCTACTGGAACACAATTAACCAAGCATGGCAAGTTGCAATAAATTTATCCAGACTTTGACAAAATCTGGGAAGGCAAAAACATCATCACGATGCTGCCTTCGGAGGCACAAAACAACATGCATATCAACTCCACTAAGTATATAAAGATCATGTACATGTAATAGACATAGCATACATCAAACAACTCCATTGGAGCAACTCCATAGGAGGCATGGATCAGTAACAACAAGCTTCACCAAATTGAACATGCTGATAAAAAATCTGACAGGTAAATTTATAGCAACTTGAGAAGCAATAAATAAATAAGCTACAACAGGCCATATGTGCAAATAAGGGCATGGATGGATAGAGCATAACATGGACTACAAGACATGATAATTTGACATACTAAAACATGCATGGATCTGAGTGAGGCATCAAGCAAACATAGCATCAGGTTTAATAGATTCCAGACTTAGCAGTTTTTTCACTAAGTATAAAACAACAACATTGGCATGGCATGTTTACAAGCTTGTTTAAGTCACCTCAAGGCATATCATGGAAAGTGGATTGCACCACATCAAAGACCATATGAATGAGCTTCTAAAACATATTGACATGTGACATGAAGACAAACACATCAATAGCAATGAGCAAGTCAAAACAACATCTCACAATAAGTATAAGCACTTAACAGCCACATGCACTTTTGCAACAGAGATTAACATGGCAATATGACACCTAACATGAATGCTACAACAACCATCATGTAGAGCACTTCACAATGAACATTTTGACATATCATATGCTTCATTTGGACCAACATGCACAAAGTTATCATGACCACAAGCATGCAACACAATTACAGATAACAACAGTTTTAAGCATATAGCACTCTTGCAACGATGATTAGGTCATTAAGATGAACTCAAACAAGCATGTCATAGTGGAAAAAAATGGAGAGCACATCACAACAAACATCTGGACATATCATTCACTCCATTCGGACCAACATGCACAAAGTTATCACATCTCAAACATGGCAACACATTTACACAGACAACTAGTTACAGCCACATGCACTCTTGCCACGAAGATTAAGTCAACAAGATGAACTCTAACATGCATGAAACTGGTACTAACATGTAGAGCACGACGAGACGAACATTTTGACATATCATATACGCAAAACGGAGCTACGAGCACGAAGTTGGTACATGGCAAAGGAGGCAAGAATTTTACAGAGATCTGGGACTTAGTGGAAATTTCACCTCTGAAAAGTCAACGGGACGGAGGCGTGCGAGACGAGGAGATCCGGGACGAGGACGAGCGTTTGGACGAGATCCCGGTGGGTCTCGTCCCACCAGATCTGGATGGGGACGGAGGGATCCGGCTCGCCGGAGAAGACGACGGGCGGCCGTAGGGGCTCGCCGGCCGGAGGTGGCGCGGTGGCGGCGGACGACGGGGCCGCCGGCGGTGCGGGCGGCAGCGGCCGGAGGCGGTGCGGAGGCGGCCGACGGCGATGGGCTGAGGTGGCGCGGCGGCGGCGCTCGGTGGTGGTGGTGGTGTTGGCGGCAGCGGCCGGCGGTGGCGGCGGGCGCGGTCGCGGGCGCCGGAGGCGGAGGCATCGACGAGGGAGGCGACGGGCGCGGGGCGGCGGAGCCGCGCGGGCCGGGCGGGCCGGCTCCGTGCCGCGGCGGCCCCGGCGGCGCGGGGAAGTGGGGCGGCGGTGACGACGAATCCGGTGGCGACACGTGGCGGCGGCGGTGCAGGTCGGACACGTCCCGCCGGGTTGGACGTGTCCGGCGGCGGCGGCGGAGGAGTCTGGCTAGGGTTTGCCCGAAATTTCGGGGGAGGAGGCTAATTTATAGATTCTGGGAGCTAGGAAGGTCCAAATGGGGTGCGGTTTTCGCCCACACGATCACAATCCGACGAACGAGAGGATGGGAGTGGTTGTGCTCGGTTAGTGGGCTGTTGTGGAGGGGGTCTTGGGCCAAAAGGAATAGGAGCTTTTAGCCCACTAGGTTAACCGTTGGAGTACCAAACGAACTCCAAACGTGACGAAACTTGATAGGCGGCCTACACATACCTAAAAAACAACGCACGACAAGTCTCACCTCATTCCGGGAACGTTACACGGCCACACACGAAAGAAGGACTCGGGGGTGCCACGGGCACGTGTCTGAGTGTCGGAACTCGAAACGGACAACGAGAAGAGGCGAGCGGATCCGGGTGCAAGTGACAACACGAATGCAATGCAATGCACATGATAACATGATATGGATGAAAAGCACACACGCACGCGACAAAATGCAGAAACCCGAAATGAAAGAAGAGCCCAGAATGGAATTGTTGAAGTCAACGTTTCATATATTGCCATAAATTGAAGGTATCACATATGGGGTGTTACAAACTCTCCTACACTACAAAAAGATCTCGTCCCGAGATCTAGGACTGGAAGAAGGTAGGATACTCGGAACGAAGTGATCTTCTCGTTCCCACGTAGCTTCTCGGTCGGTATGGTGTGACCACTTTACTTTCAAGAACTTGATGGACTTGTTGCGAGTTTTTCGCTCAGTTTCTTCAAGAATAGCAACAGGGTGCTCACGATAAGACAAGTCTTGTTGAAGATCAATCTCCTGGAATGGAATGGTGCGTTCAGGTGTCTTGAAGCACTTGCGGAGTTGAGACACGTGAAACACATGATGTGTTGGGGAACGTTGCATGTGAAACAAAAATTTTTCCTACGTTCACCAAGATCAATCTAGGAGATGCATCTACGAGGGGAGAGTTGGATCCATATACCCTTGTAGATCGCTAAGCGGAAGCGTTCAAGAACGCGGTTGATGGAGTCGTACTCGCCGCGATTCAGATCGCCGAAGATCCTAGCACCGAAGCAACGGTGCCTCCGCGTTCTTCACACGTACAGCTCGGGGACGTCTCCTCCTTCTTGATCCAGCAAGGGGGAAGGAGAGGTTGATGGAGACACCGGCAGCACGACGGCGTGGTGGAGATGGTGGTGGAGGATTCCTGCAGGGCTTCGCCAAGCACCGCGGAGTTCACGAAGATGGATGTGGGAGAGGGAGGGCAGCGCCGAGGCACGAACGTGTATGGCTGCCCTCCCTCTGCCTCTCTTTATATAGGGGGAGTAGAGGGGAGGGGGCGCCCTAGGGTTTATCCCTAGGGGCGGCGGCCAAGTGCAGATAAGGGGGGGCGGCGGCCAGGGCTGCGGCCAGGGTTAGGGCTCCCCCCCCCCAAAGGTGCCTTGCCCCCCAAGCTAGGGGGTGCGGCAGCCCTAGGAGGGGCCAGCCCCCCTTGCGCATTAGGAGAGGGCCCAGGGGGGGGGCGCACAGCCCTATGAGGGCTGTTGTGTCCCCCCTTTGTGGCCCATTAGGCCCGAAACTCCTTCCGGGACCCCGAAACCCCTTTCGGTCATCCGCCGTCTTCCCGATACTCCCCGGAACACTTCCGGACTCCGAAACCTTTCATCCTATATATCAATCTTCGTCTCCGGACCATTCCGGAGACCCTCGTCACGTCCGGGATCTTATCCGGGACTCCGAACAACCTTCGGTAACCATGCACTGTTCTCACTAACAACCCTAGCGTCACCGAACCTTAAGTGTGTAGACCCTGCGGGTTCGGAAACTATGCAGACATGACCGAGACACTCCCAGGTCAATAACCAATAGCGGGATCTGGATACCCATATTGGTTCCCACACGTTTCTCAATGATCTCATCGGATGAACCACGATGTCAAGGATTCAGGCAATCCCGTATACAGTTCCCTTTGTCTCGTCGGTATGTTACTTGCCCGAGATTCGATCGTCGGTATCTCTATACCTAGTTCAATCTCGTTACCGGCAAGTCTCTTTACTCGTTACCGTAATACATAATCCCGTGACTAACTACTTAATCACTTTGAGCTCATTGAGATGATGTATTACCGAGTGGGCCCGGAGATACCTCTCCGTCACACGGAGTGACAAATCCCAGTCTCGATCCATGTCAACTCAATAGACACCTTCGGAGATACCTGTAGAGTACCTTTATAGTCACCCAGTTACGTTGCGACGTTTGGCACACACAAAGCACTCCTACGGTGTCAGTGAGTTACATGATCTCATGGTCATAGGAACTTATACTTGACATGCAGAAAACTATAGCGATAACTGATACGATCAAAAGCTATGTTTAACGTTTGGGTCTCGTCCATCACATCATTCTCCTAATGATGTGATCCCGTTATCAAATGACAACTCATGTCTATGACCTGGAAACCGCGGTCATCTTTGATCAACGAGCTAGTCCTGAAGAGGCTTACTAGGGACACAAAGTTTGTCTATTTATCCACACATGTATTTGAGTTTCCAATCAATACAATTATAGCATGGACAATAAACGATTATCATGAACAAGGAAATATAATAATAACTCTTTTATTATTGCCTCTAGGGCATATTTCCAACAGTCTCCCACTTGCACTAGAGTCAATAATCTAGCATTACAAGGTAATGAACCTAACACCCATAGAGTCTTGGTGTTGATCATGCTTAGCCCGTGGAAGAGGCTTAGTCAACGGATCTGCAACATTCAAATCCGTGTGTACTTTGCAAATGCTTATGTCCTCCTCCTTGACTAAATCGCGGATGGAATTGAAGCGTCGCTTTATGTGTCTGGTCCTCTTGTGAAACCTTGGTTCCTTGGCTAGAGCAATGGCACCAGTGTTGTCACAGAACAGAGTCATTGGGTTTAGTGCACTAGGCACAACTCCAAGATCTGTCATGAACTCCTTCATCCAGACACCTTCCTTTGCCGCCTCCGAGGCAACTATGTACTCCGCTTCGCATGTAGAATCGGCTACCACGCTTTGCTTGGAACTGCACCAGCTTACCGCTTCCCCGTTGAGAATATATACGTATCTGGTTTGAGACTTAGATTCATCCGGATCAGTGTCAAAGCTTGCATCGACGTAACCCTTTACGACGAGCTCTTGATCACCTCCATAAACGAGAAACATTTCCTTAGTCCTTTTCAGGTACTTTAGGATATTCTTGACCGCTGTCCAGTGATCCATACCAGGATTACTTTGAAACCTTCCGGCCATACTTATGGCAAGGCTGACATCTGGTCTTGTGCACAGCATTGCATACATGATAGAGCCTATGGCTGAAGCATAGGGGACGACACTCATCTTTTCTCTATCTTCCGCAGTCACTGGGCATTGAGTCTTACTCAACTTTGTACCTTGCAATACCGGCAAGAACCCCTTCTTGGATTGATCCATTTTGAACTTCTTCAAAACTTTATCAAGGTATGTACTTTGTGAAAGTCCTATCAAGCGTCTTGATCTATCTCTATAGATCTTGATGCCCAATATGAAAGCAGCTTCACCGAGATCCTTCATCGAAAAACTCTTGTTCAAATACCCCTTCACGCTATCCAAAAATTCTATATTGTTTCCAATCAGCAATATGTCATCCACATATAATATTAGAAATGCTATAGAGCTCCCACTCACTTTCTTCTAAATACAAGCTTCATTGTAAACTTGTACAAACCCAAACGCTTTGATCACCTCATCAAAGCGAAGATTCCAACTCCGAGATGCTTGCACCAGCCCATAAATGGAACGCTGGAGCTTGCATACTTTGTCAGCATTCTCTGGATCGACAAAACCTTCCGGTTGTATCATATACAACTCTTCCTTAAGAAAACCGTTAAGGAACGCTGTTTTGACATCCATCTGCCAAATTTCATAATCGAAATATGCAGCTATTGCTAACATGATTAGGACGGATTTAAGCATCGCTACGGGTGAGAAAGTCTCATCGTAGTCAATCCCTTGAACTTGTGAAAAACCCTTTGCCACAAGTCGAGCTTTATACACGGTGACATTACCGTCAACGTCCGTCTTCCTCTTAAAAATCCATTTATTCTGAATGGCCTTCCGCCCTTCAGGTAATACTTCCAAAGTCCATACTTTGTTTTCATACATGGATCCCATCTCGGATTTCATGGCCTCTAACCATTTGTCGGAATCCGGGCCCACCATCGCTTCTCCATAGCTCGTAGGTTCACCGTTGTCTAACAACATGACCTCCAAGACAGGGTTACCATACCACTCAGGTGCAGTGCGTACCCTTGTCGACCTACGAGGTTCGGTAGTAACTTGATCAGAAGCTTCTTGATCATCATCATTGGCTTCCTCTTCAACCGCTGCAGGCTCCACAAAAACATCTTTCTGTGCTGCGCAACTCTCTGGTTGAAGCAGAGGTTCAATAACCTCATCAAGTTCTACCTTCCTCCCACTCAATTCTTTCGAGAGAAACTCTTTCTCGAGAAAGGACCCGTTCTTAGCGACAAACACTTTGCCTTCGGATCTGAGATAGAAGGCGTACCCAACAGTTTCTTTTGGGTATCCTATGAAGACACATTTGTCCGCTTTGGGTTCGAGCTTTTTTGGCTGAAGCCTTTTGACATAAGCATCGCAACCCCAAACCTTGAGAAAAGACAACTTAGGTTTCTTACCAAACCATAGTTCATACGGTGTTGTCTCAACGGACTTGGATGGATCCCTATTTAAAGTGACTGCAGCCGTCTCTAACGCATATCCCCAAAACGATAGTGGCAAATCGGCAAGAGACATCATAGAACGCACCATATCTAATAGGGTTCGATTACGATGTTCGGACACACCATTACGCTGTGGTGTTCCAGGTGGCGTCAACTGTGAAACGATTCCACATTTTCTTAAGTGATTGCCAAACTCATAACTCAGATACTCTCCCCCTCGATCAGATCGTAGGAATTTGATCTTCTTGTTACGATGATTCTCAACTTCACTCTGAAATTGCTTGAACTTTTCAAACGTTTCAGACTTATGCTTCATCAAGTAAATATACCCGTATCTACTCAAGTCGTCAGTGAAGGTGAGAAAGTAACGATATCCACCGCGCGCCGTGACACTCATCGGGCCACACACATCAGTATGTATGATTTCCAATAAGTCACTTGCCCGTTCCATTGTACCTGAAAACGGGGTCCTTGTCATCTTGCCCATGAGGCACGGCTCGCATGTGTCGAGTGATTCAAAATCAAGAGACTCCAAAAGTCCATCAGCATGGAGCTTCCTCATGCGATTTACGCCGATATGACCCAGACGGCAGTGCCACAAGAAAGTGGTACTATCGCTAACTACTCTACATCTTTTGGCATCAATGTTATGAACATGTGTATCATCACTATCGAGATTCAATAAGAATAAACCCCTCACTTCGGGTGCATGACCATAAAAGATATTACCCATATAAATAGAACAACCTTTATTCTCTGATTTAAATGAGTAACCGTCTCGCAATAAACAAGATCCAGATATAATGTTCATGCTCAACGCAGGCACTAAATAACAATTATTCAGGTTCATAACTAATCCCGATGGTAATCGAAGAGCGAGCGTGCCGACGGCGATCACATCAACCTTGGAACCATTCCCCACGCGCATCGTCACTTCATCCTTCGCCAGCCTCCGTTTATTCCGCAGTTCCTGTTTAGAGTTGCAAATGTGAGCAACCGAACAGGTATCAAATACCCAGGCACTACAACGAGAGTTGGTAAGGTACACATCAATAACATGTATATCACATATACCTTGCTTGTTGTTGTTGGCCCCCTTCTTGTCTGCCAGATACTTGGGGCAGTTCCGCTTCCAGTGGCCGTTCCCCTTGCAATAGAAACACTCAGTCTCTGGCTTGGGCCCAGCCTTGGGTTTCTTCACTGGATGAGCAACTGCCTTGCCACCCTTCTTAGAGTTACCCTTCTTGCCCTTGCCATTCTTCTTGAAACTGGTGGTTTTATTGACCATCAACACTTGATACTCCTTCTGGATGTCTGCCTCAGCGACTTTCAGCATCGAAAACAGCTCGGCGATTGTTTTGTTCATCCCTTGCATGTTATACTACTGCACGAAGCTCTTGTAGCTAGGCGGGAGTGACTGGAGAATTCTGTCAATGATAGCCTCATCCGGGAACACAAGTCCCAGATCAGCTATGCGGGTATAGTACCCAGACATCTTCAGTAAGTGCTCACTGACAGACGAATTCTCCTCCATCTTGCAAGCAAAGAATTTATCGGTGGTCTCATACCTCTCGATCTTGGCATTCTTTTCAAAGATGAACTTCAACTCCTGGAACATCTCATATGCTCCATGACGTTCAAAACGCCTTTGAAGTCCTCCTTCCAAGCTATACAATATGGCACACTGCACTACTGAGTAGTCATCCGAACGCGACTGCCAGGCGTTCATAACGTCCGCAGAGGCCTGAGGAGCGGGGGGTTCACCTAGCGGTGCATTTAAGACATAAACCTTTTGGGCAGCTGTGAGGATGATCCTCAGATTGCGGAGCCAGTCCACAAAGTTGCTCCCATCATCTTTCAGTTTAGCTTTCTCTAGGAACGCATTAAAATTCAGGGGAGCTACTGCGCGAGCCATCTACAACAAAAGATTTGCAAAGACATCTTAGACTATTGTTCATGATAAGTGAGTTTTAACTAATCAAATTACTTATAACTCCCACTCAAATTGACATCCCTCCGGTCATCCGAGCGTGACATGATCCAAATCCACCAACCCAAGTCCGATCATCACGTGAGATGAGGTGGTGTCAATGGTGAACATCTTCATGTTGATCATATCTACTATATGACTCATGCACGACCTTTCGGTCTTCCGTGTTCCGAGGCCATGTCTGTACATGCTAGGCTCGTCAAGTCTAACCCGAGTGTTCTGCATGTGCAAAACTGGCTTGCACCCGTTGTATGCGAACGTAGAGTCTATCACACCCGATCATCACGTGGTGCTTCGAAACGACGAACCTTCGCAACGGCGCACACTCGGGGGGAACACAATTTTATCTTGAAATCTTAGTGAGGGATCATCTTATAATGCTACCGTCGTCCTAAGCAAAATAAGATGCATAAAAGGATTAACATCACATGCAAATCATAAGTGACATGATATGGCCATCAACTCGTGCTTTTGATCTCCATCACCAAAGCACCGGCATGATCTCCATCGTCACCGGCGCCACACCATGATCCCCATCATCATGATCTCCATCATCGTGTCGCCATCGGGGTTGTCGCGCGCCCACCATGCTCTTACTACTATTGCTACCGTTTAGCGATAAAGTAAAGCATTACAAAGCGCTTAATGATTGACACGCAGGTCATACAAAAATTAAAGACAACCCTATGGCTCCTGCCGGTTGCCGTATACATCAACATGCAAGTCGATATTAACTATTACAACATGATCATCTCATACATCAAATATATTTCATCATGTCATTGGCCATATCATATCACATACATACCCTGCAAAAACAAGTTAGACGTCCTCTAAATTGTTGTTGCATGTTTTACGTGGCTGCTATGGGTATCTAGCAAGAACGCTTCTTACCTACGCAAAGCCACAACGGTGATATTTAAGTTGCTATTTAACCTTCTACAAGGACCGCCTTGTTCTGTTCCGATTCAACTAAGATAGGAGAGACAGACACCCGCCAGCCATCTTATGCAACAAAAGTCACATGTCTGTCGATGGAACCGGTCTCATGTACGTGGACATGTAAAGTTGGTCCGGGCCGCTTCATCCCATAATACCGCTGAATCAAGAAAGACTAAGGAGGGAAGCAATCTAAACATCAACGTCCACAAACCCTTTTGTGTTCTACTCGTGAAAGCATCTACGCAAGATCCTAGCTCATGATGCCACTGTTGGGGAACGTTGCATGGGAAACAAAAATTTTTCCTACGTTCACCAAGATCAATCTAGGAGATGCATCTACGAGGGGAGAGTTGGATCCACATACCCTTGTAGATCGCTAAGCGGAAGCGTTCAAGAACGCGGTTGATGGAGTCGTACTCGCCGCGATTCAGATCACCGAAGATCCTAGCACCGAAGCAACGGTGCCTCCGCGTTCTTCACACGTACAGCTCGGGGACGTCTCCTCCTTCTTGATCCAGCAAGGGGGAAGGAGAGGTTGATGGAGACACCGGCAGCACGACGGCGTGGTGGAGATGGTGGTGGAGGATTCCTGCAGGGCTTCGCCAAGCACCGCGGAGTTCACGAAGATGGATGTGGGAGAGGGAGGGCAGCGCCGAGGCACGAACGTGTATGGCTGCCCTCCCTCTGCCTCTCTTTATATAGGGGGAGTAGAGGGGAGGGCGCCCTAGGGTTTATCCCTAGGGGCGGCGGCCAAGTGCAGATAGGGGGGGCGGCGGCCAGGGCTGCGGCCAGGGTTAGGGCTCCCCCCCCAAAGGTGCCTTGCCCCCCAAGCTAGGGGGTGCGGCAGCCCTAGGAGGGGCCAGCCCCCCTTGCGCATTAGGAGAGGGCCCAGGGGGGGCGCACAGCCCTATGAGGGCTGTTGTGTCCCCCCTTTGTGGCCCATTAGGCCCGAAACTCCTTCCGGGACCCCGAAACCCCTTTCGGTCATCCGCCGTCTTCCCGATACTCCCCGGAACACTTCCGGACTCCGAAACCTTTCATCCTATATATCAATCTTCGTCTCCGGACCATTCCGGAGACCCTCGTCACGTCCGGGATCTTATCTGGGACTCCGAACAACCTTCGGTAACCATGCACTGTTCTCACTAACAACCCTAGCGTCACCGAACCTTAAGTGTGTAGACCCTGCGGGTTCGGAAACTATGCAGACATGACCGAGACACTCCCAGGTCAATAACCAATAGCGGGATCTGGATACCCATATTGGTTCCCACACGTTTCTCGATGATCTCATCGGATGAACCACGATGTCAAGGATTCAGGCAATCCCGTATACAGTTCCCTTTGTCTCGTCGGTATGTTACTTGCCCGAGATTCGATCGTCGGTATCTCTATACCTAGTTCAATCTCGTTACCGGCAAGTCTCTTTACTCGTTACCGTAATACATAATCCCGTGACTAACTACTTAATCACTTTGAGCTCATTGAGATGATGTATTACCGAGTGGGCCCGGAGATACCTCTCCGTCACACGGAGTGACAAATCCCAGTCTCGATCCATGTCAACTCAACAGACACCCTCGGAGATACCTGTAGAGTACCTTTATAGTCACCCAGTTACGTTGCGACGTTTGGCACACACAAAGCACTCCTACGGTGTCAGTGAGTTACATGATCTCATGGTCATAGGAACTTATACTTGACATGCAGAAAACTATAGCGATAACTGATACGATCAAAAGCTATGTTTAACGTTTGGGTCTCGTCCATCACATCATTCTCCTAATGATGTGATCCCGTTATCAAATGACAACTCATGTCTATGACCTGGAAACCGCGGTCATCTTTGATCAACGAGCTAGTCCTGAAGAGGCTTACTAGGGACACAAAGTTTGTCTATTTATCCACACATGTATTTGAGTTTCCAATCAATACAATTATAGCATGGACAATAAACGATTATCATGAACAAGGAAATATAATAATAACTCTTTTATTATTGCCTCTAGGGCATATTTCCAACATGATGAACATTTGCAAAGTTGGAGGGAAGCTCGAGTTGGTAGGCTAGATCGCCTCTCTTGCCAAGAATCTTGAAAGGGCCCATGTATCTCGGAGCAAGCTTTCCTTTGATACCGAATCTTTGGGTTCCTTTCATAGGAGAAACACAGAGATTGACATGATCTCTAATGTCGAAAGCCAAATCACGATGCTTGGCGTCATAGTAGCTCTTTTGACGCGATTGCGCGGCTTTGAGATTCTCACGTATGACTTTGCATATTTCTTCGGCTTCTGAGATCAAATCATTACCAAGAAGTTGACGTTCACCAGTCTCGGACCAGTTGAGTGGGGTATGGCACTTTCTGCCATAAAGGATTTCAAACGGAGCTTTGCCGGCACTTGATTGGAAACTGTTGTTGTAAGAGAATTCGGCAAACGGGAGACAATCTTCCCACTTCATACCGAAAGAGATGACACAAGCTCTCAGCATGTCTTCGAGGATCTGGTTCACTCTTTCGACTTGACCACTAGTCTGAGGGTGAAACGCAGTGCTGAATCGAATTTTAGTGCCCATGGCTGAAAGGAGTCCCAGAACTTGGATGTAAATAAACTTCCACGGTCTGAGGAGATGACTTGAGGAATGCCATGCAAAGAAACAATTCTCGAAGTGTACAACTCTGCCAGCTGAGCTGCATTGATGGATTCTTTGACGGGAAGGAAGTGAGCTACTTGAGTTAGCTTGTCAATCACTACAAAGATAACATCATTCCCCTTCTTGGACTTGGGAAACCCAGTGACGAAATCCATTTCAATGTGATCGAACTTCCACTCGGGAATAGGTAGAGGTTGAAGCAGACCGGCTGGACGTTGATGCTCTGCCTTCACTCTTCTGCAAACATCACATTCATTCACGAAGTGGGCAATCTCCCTTTTCATGCGAGTCCACCAGTATGATTGCTTGAGGTCTTGGTACATCTTAGAACTTCCGGGGTGAATCGAGAGGAGGGAATCATGTGCTTCGTTCATTATGAGCTTCCCGAGATCACCCTTGGGAACCACAATTCTATCCTCAAAGAACAATGTGTCTTTCTCATCAACGAGATAGCACTTGTATTTGGGAGTACCCTTAGCAATACCAAGTTTCACTTTCTGCACCATAGCATCACTTAGTTGGGCCTCACAGATCTGATCTTCCAAGTTAGGAGCAACTTGAAGGTTTGCAAGAAAGCCTTGCGGAACAACTTGGAGGTTGAGCTTCCTGAGTGATTCACAAAGTTCAGGCTAGAACGGTTTGAGAAGGAGACTGTTGCAATATGCCTTTCTGCTCAAGGCATCTGCAATGACATTGGCCTTGCCAGGTGTGTACTCAATGCTTGGATCATACTCTTGGACCATCTCAACCCAACGAGTCTGGCGAAGGTTCAGGTTCGGCTGTGTGAAGATGTACTTCAAGCTCTTGTGATCGGTGAAGATGTCCACTTTTCTGCCCAACAGAAGGTGTGTCCACATGATCATGGCATGTACAACTGCTGCTAGCTCGAGATCATGTGTGGGGTAATTCTTCTCATTTGGTTTCAACTAACGAGAAGTGTATGCCACAATGTTCTTGTCTTGCATGAGAACACCACCAAGTCCTTGTAAAGAAGTATCACAAAAGACTTCATAGGGTTTGGAATCATCCGGAGGAGTAAGAACCGGAGCAGAAATAAGCTTCTCTTCGAGTGTTTTGAATGCGACATCACAATCAGGAGTCCGGGAGTACTTGACATTCTTCTGCAACAGGTTGGAAAGAGGCTTGGCAATCTTGGAGAAGTTCTCAATGAACCTTCTGCAATAGCTAGCGAGACCAAGGAAGCTTCTGTAAGTGCATCTAGTGCCACCCCTAGTGGTTTTGGAGTATTGACGACAAACCTGGTTGAGGGACTAATGTGTTTGTGAGAATTGCAGGATAACACAGGTAGTAGTCCCTCATTGATTCGGTTAACCTACCGGAGATGACCCCTAAAAATGTATGAAGACATTGATATCAGTGGTGGTATATGAAGATAATCATATTGAAGACTATGACATGAGAAGACATTGTGTGAAGACTATGGAGAGCGAAGACGTATATGTTTCGTTGTTTCCTTTTCTTCTTTGTTGAGTCATAGGAACCACCGTACTGTTAAGTGGGGTCCAAGTGAACTAAGTCAGAGTGACTGAAGTGATGCTCAACCAAATCCTATGTCTTCGAGCGAAGACTGTGAGAGCAAATCTTATCCAGAGGCGGATGAGTCAGCTTTACTTGGAGCTCAAGTAAAGTTGTCGTGTGTGTTTGAAATGTGACCGTTGGAACACATGTCAGTTCCTTAGTGACCCAGGGTCACTTCGGACAAATCAGGTCGGGTTGCCCAGTGGCTATAAATAGCCCACCCCCTACACCATAAATTGGTGGCTGCTCAGAGTTATTGCACGGCTTTTGTCGTTTGAGAGCAACCCACCTCCGAAGCATTTGAGAGAGAAATCATTGCGAGGACAAAGCCCAAACACCCAGAGCCAAAGAGTGTTAGGCATCACTGAAGTCTTTCTGTCTGTGTGACCTGAAGACTTATTACACTTGAGGACTGTGTTTCCTCCAGCCGGTTAGGCGTCGCGTTCTGAGCATCCAAGAGTAATTGTGGATTGCCGGTGAACGAAGTCTGTGAAGGTTTGGAAGTCTACCTTGAAGACTTACCAGAGTGATTGGGCGATTACTAGGTGTCCTTAGCTCAAGGGGAACAAGGTGAAGACACGGTCTTCTGAGTTAAATCTCAGCCTCCCTAACCAGACGTACAGTTGTCACAGCAACTGGAACTGGTCTAACAAATCACTGTCTTCCCCGAGCTACTGGTTCTATCCTTTCCTTCCCTTTACTTACTGCTCCATGTTATGAAGACATTGCATGCTTGCCTTATCTGATTGTCTTCACTGAGTATCTACTTGTTGCGATTGGCTTCATTCCTTCTCCCTTTATGATCACTACTGCCTAGTTGCTATTAGTCTTCACGCTTTCACTTCATTGAATACTTGACTATGGCTTGTCTAGTGTAGTCCACTTTCCGCTACATACTAATAGGCTTGAGCTTATCGTTTGTCTTCGAAACTACCATGTTTTGAAGCATTTCATAAAAATCGCCTATTCACCCCCCCTCTAGTCGATATACTGCACTTTCAATTGGTATCAAAGCAAGGTACTCCCTTGTTCTGTGTGATTCGGTTTAACCACCTGGAGTTTTAGCTATGTCGACTACAGGGATAATCAAAGTCTCCGCTGTGTGCCCCGTCTTCGATGGCACCGAATATCCCTACTGGAAGAACAAGATGCGCATGCATCTTGAAGCCATTGATGTGGACCTCTGGTTTGTCGTTAAGAACGGTGTTCCCAAGACTGGTGAAGGCATCACCCCTGCTGATGTCAAGAGGCTCGTTCAATTGGATTCAACGGCCAAGAACATCATCTGTGGTCATCTGACCAAAGGACAGTACGGTCGTGTAAGTGCTCTGGACACGTCAAAGGAAGTTTGGGACTGGCTCTCAAAGGTCAATGAAGGAGTCTCTACCTAGAGAGATCAAAGGATCAACGTCCTTCGCAATCTCTTCAATCGCTTCAAGAGACATGACAATGAGAATGTCCAGCACACTTTTGATCGTCTCACTGACATCACAAATGAGCTTCAAGCACTTGGCGCCACTGAGATTACCAATCATGAAATCGTCAAGACCCTTCTGAGATCACTCGACAAATCATTTGATATCCTTGCACTGATGATTCAAGAACGCCCTGACTTCAAGACTCTCGATCCATCTAATATACTTGAGAGGCTCAACACACATGAGTTCCAGCTATGTGAGAAGCGTGACATCTATGGTCCCAACTATGGCCGATCTCGCGCCTTAAAGGCAAAAGCTGTTTCCTCATCTGAAGAAGAATCTGACTGTAGTTCTGATGATCCTGAAGACATTGGAAAGGAGCTTGCCATGCTTGTGAAGAAGTTCCAGAAATTCACTAGGAAGAAAGGCTTCAGAAAGTCTTCAAGATCCAGCTCAAGAAATGATGAAGCTTCTACTCATGACTACAAGAAGAGAACATGTCATAAGTGCAAGAGACCTGGTCACTACATCTCTGAGTGTCCTCAATGGGACAACGAGAAGAAGAAAAAGAAGAGCAAGGAATATGATTCTGATGACAAGAAAAAGAAGAAATACTCAAAGTCTTCTTCAAAGTCTTCATCAAAGTATTCATCACACAAGAAGAATTCATTTGGCAAGGCTCGCGCATTTGTTGGCAAGGAGATGGATTCTGAGGAAGAGTCTGCTTCTGAAGAAGCGGAGGTGGAGTCGGAGGAGGAGTCTGATTCTGGTGCTGCAAGTCTGGCTCTAGCCACTGCCTACGTGTGCAAGTCCATCTTCAACACTGAAGACAATGGCCCCGTCCCCAACAATGATGATGAGGACGACGACTCTGCACCCACCTTCTGCTTCATGGCACGCGGTGCCAAGGTAAAATCACGTGATGCTTACTTTCAAACATCTAGTGAAGATAACTCTGATTGTGAATCAAAACCTAGCTACAAAACGCTTGCAAAAATTGCCACTGAACAGCAAAAAGCCATGGAACATATTTAAAAACTGTTAGACAAAAGCGATGACCTGTTGGATGCGGAAATGACCCATTCTCAGTCCTTAATTGAAGACATAAAAAATCTTCATGTTAAGTACAAAGAACTTGAAGGTCTTTATGATTTGCTTTCAAAAACTCATGAAAAGCTTTCCCACGATTACATTCAAAGGAAATGAGAACTTGAGAAAGTGAAAGCGGCTCATGAAGATATTCAAAAGGAGAATGAGTCACTCCGTGCACAACTGATCAGCTCCACTCACGAAGAGTTTGAACCACCATGTCTAAAATGCATTGAACGTGATAATGCTACATCTGTTGCTGAATGCTCTACTGCTGCCACTGTTGCAATATCTTCAACTATTGATGTGGTAACTAACCCCTCTGCTGAGGAAACCACTACTATTACTGATGAAAATGCTAGGTTGAAGACTTTGCTTGAAACAGGGATGTACAAAAGCCTCAAAGGGCATTAGACTCTATGTGATCTCCTCAAAAAGCAGATACTGAACCGAAACCCTAGGAAAGAGGGTGTTGGGTTCGACAGGAAAATGAATGTTGATGGATCATACTGGAAGCTTGAGCAGTATCCCAAAACCACATGGGTTGCTGCAAAGGGACCTTCAGTTGATCCATCTACCTTATCTGGCTTCACTTGTGCTAATACTGTTATCATTGACAATTCCTTTGATGCAAACTATAATCTGTTTAAGAATCAAAATGGTGAAGTGTTGATACGTCCAAAACGTATCTATAATTTCTGCTTGCTCCATGCCACTTTTGGGTGATATTGCTATGATATTCATACACATCCATACACTTTTGATCATATTTGGACTAACCTACTAATCCAGTGCACCCCGGTGCCAGTTTCTGTTTTCGGCTGTTTTTGTATTTCAGGTTTTCACGTTACGAGAACTGCCAGGAAAAATCCAAAAAAATTATATAAAAAATCAGCGTTCCAGAACCTACCCTGCACCCGAAGGGCAGCCGGGGGGGGGGGGGGCACTAGGGCTCCCGACGCCCTGGCGGCGCGCCCCCCCCTGGGCCACGCCGGGGGGCGCCTGGGCCCCCCGAGCCCCGTCTGGTGCCCCCCTTCGGCATATATTTAGAGCGTCCTTCGAAACCCTTGGGACGGGAACTCTTTTTCGCGATCTCATCTCTGTTCCGCCGCCGCCGCCGCTTCCAAGATCGGGAGCACCAGGAGAACTCTTCCCGGCACCCTGCCGGAGGGGAGGATCACCATCGGGAGCCTCTCCACCACCATGGACGCCTCCCGGATGAGTTGTGAGTAGTCTCCCTTGGACCATGAGTCCATGACCAGTAGCTATGTGATGTTCTCCTCCCGTTCTTGTGCTTCACTAATTAGTCCTCGTGAGCTGCCCTACATGATCGAGGCACATATGTAATCCTTATGCTGTTGCTATGATGAGTTTGCTGGGATCCGATGGATTATGAGATTATGTTCAGATTGTTCTTGAGTAATATATTTGATCTACCTCTTTTATATTTATGTTCATAAGTAATTCTTGCATGTTCTCCGTTGTTATTTATTGCTTTGGCCAAGTAATACGTAGTGACTCCAAGAGGGAACGTTATGCTTGATTGTGGGTTCATGCCCCTCGATGACTAGCTTGAGTGACAGAAACATGAGTCTAGGGGATGTGCTGTTGCCACAAGGGGGAAAACAACGGTGCTTGTACCCGCGGGTGCAAGGATTGTTTACTTTACGCAAAGTTCTTTTGATGCAGTTGTCTGTTGCATTGAGTTTACACTATGGGTGGGACTCGCAACTTAATACCAGCGAGATGTTCTGGATAGATATCTCAAGGTGGATGATTAGTAGTGGATATTGATGGATTTCGGTGTACTTACTTTGGCGTACCGCCCATGCTTTGAACCTCAACCTTTCTTGTAATGTAGTCAGCATTGGTTTGCGTTCGTGGTCCTGTCAATTGCCCAGCTGTAATTCGTTTACCTCACATAGCTGTTTTATCGTCTTTTGGGAGAGAGACATCAGTAGTGAACATCATGAGACTCCGGTCCATATTACCATCATTGATCACATCCGCTATTTACTTTTCGCTTTTATTTACTATTGCAAACATTATCTATCACTACTGTCGGTGTAATGAACAGGGGGGTGTCCATTACCCCTGGACATGCACCGGGAAGTTATAGCCCCTAGGCGGGAAGGACATGGCGATGAGAAGAAATCCACTTTTAAGACACATCTACGACCCAAGAATATTAAGGAAGCGCTCAACTCAATGACCAGGAGACAACAGACTAAATGCAGGAATTACTGTAGCGCGACCCGGCGAGCCTTGCCGGGCCAAGCGGCGAGACACTAAGTATGCAAGACAGAAGCTCAAGGCCCCGGCAAGTGGAGCTTGCCGGGAAGGCCGTCCCAGGCCCAAGATTACCTCACTAGCACAAGACCCTGGCAAGAGGAGCTTGCCAGGAAGACTAGAAGATTACACATCAGAAGACATGCCTCGGCGCAGCATGCGCCCCGGCAGGGCCCGGGGAGCGACAAGCTTCAGAACCCGGCAAGCTTCCGGGCCCGGCAAGGTCAAGACCCCGGCAAGGTGCTTGCCGGGAGGGTTGCGCTGTGTGCCCGCGCTCCAGCTCATCGGCCCACGCGTCGCCCTGGGGCCACTCCAGGGACGCGTGGCGGATGGCTGTGCAGCCTGGGGGACACGGTGGCACTCCACGGCAGAGGATCCATCGCCGTGGCAGACGGAGACGCAACGGCGGGAGCTTTTGGGGTCGACGGCGACGGGTATTAAATGCCCTTGTCCCCCACTGTGAAAGTAGGTATAGACCACTGTTCTGTACTGTAGCTCCACTGTTCCCGCACTGTTACAACTACCACCTATTTTACATTTTTACCCCTTTCTCCTACGTTGACACCTGTCGGTGACCCCTTGCACTATAAAAGGAGGCCCATGCGCAACGTGGAGGGGGTTCGGTTGGGTTCGGTTGGAAACCTAGATCATTCTCACGCTCGTGTAGCTGCTTCTTCAAGCTCCGAGCGCCCAAACTCAATACACAACCAAGCAGGAGTAGGGTTTTACGCATCCGTGCGGCCCGAACCTGGGTAAAAACTGCCCGCGCGTCTGCCTCGATCTGCTCTTCGTGCTCCCTCCGCCCTCGTACCGCACAGACAAGGGGCTCCGGTCCCATAGGTGTTCGTGGTGGACAGTTTCCCCCGACATCTTTGGCGCGCCAGGTAGGGGGCGTCGAGGTTGTGCGAACCTGATCCGGCGTTCGCGCGGGCGCATTCTTCATCAACCTCTCCGAATTCGCCAGTTTCTTCATCAGCTTGATCGTCATGGCGTCCAAAGAGAAGGACCCCACAACCCTTGCAAAAGCTAAGTTTTTAAACCTTAGTATTTTCTGCTGTTTAGATATGATTTTTATTCTTCAAATCTCTACATGAACCCGTATGCTGAGGAGCCTTCCCTGCACTAGTCGCGCTCCTAATCGCTTCGAGTCCGCTCAGCGACGTGTGTAGCTGCGCTAGGGCCGGGAAGGTAAACCTTTCCGGGGCTAGTTGCGCTCCATATCGCCTCGAGTCCGCTCGGCGATGTGTGCAGCTGCACTAAAACTGGGAAGGTGTTCCGGCAAGCAAGGGAGCATTTCAGCAGAAGTCCAGATTACAGCATATTAATTGCAAGCTAGAAGCTAATCAACTTGTTGTGCTGAAACGCTGTCGAGGCATCACATGTTCGACTAGCGTTGCAGGAACACGCATGGGAGGTGAGCTCGGGGGCTGGCAGCGCCCCAGAGGATAACCTTGCACAGAGCTGCCGATCATTATCACGAGCATGGCCTCGCTATGCAAGATGCGCGGCAAGAAAAGATAAGTTTTAGAGACTAAACACAGTTACATTTCCTTTACTCTTTTTATTTGCTCTTTACCCTTGCCTGCGGAGGAGCCTTCACTACGCCAGTCGCGCTCCATGTCGCCTCGAGCCCGCTCGGCGATATGTGCAGCTGCGCTAAGGCTGGGAAGGTAAAACTTTTCCGGGAGGCGGCGTTTCTGGCGAGCCGCTAAGGACCCGTTCCTTACGCGCTGCCGGCAGAAGTGTGCGCACCGGGAAGCCCTCTGGCAGGCATGGGCCGTCTTGATTAATGTCCCGTCCTTGTACATCAATCTGCACGCGAAGGGGCTTTGTCATGGTCAGTCCGCGCCTAGTTTCGCCTCGAGTCCGCTCGGCAAACTCAGCAGCTGCGTTCTGGCCCGGCAAGTCGCCTTGCCGGTAGTAGTACCGCCAGCAGGCTGCTGACGCCCCGAATCCAGCGCTCGCGGCAAGTGTGCGCGCCGGCAAGGCTACCAGACAGCGTAGGATAAGAGATATGTGCAAGGACGGAATTAATCAAGAGGGAAGCAGCATTTATTTAGCATGGAGACGCTTGTCTTACATGCACAAAGATTGATCTAACCAAAGATAAATTGTTTCTTTGGCAGCCGGCAAGCCCAAGGCCCGGCAAGCCTCAAGCACCACAAGCTCAAGCCGGCGTCGAGAACGCCAGAGTTCTCCGCTGAAGTCGCAAGTTTAGCAAACCTTGTCGTCGAGCCACGCGCTCCGACAAGGGGGCTCTCAACCTTGTCGTCGAGCCACGCGCTCCGACAAGGGGGCTCTCAACCTTGTCGTCGAGCCATATGCTCCGACAAGGGGGCTCTCAACCTTGTCGTCGAGCCATATGCTCCGACAAGGGGGCTCTCAACCTTGTCGTCGAGCTATGCGCTCCGGCAAGGGAGCTTTAATGCACCATTCATCAGCACGCAGCTAAAGTCATAAGAGTCGATTACTGGTCGCTGCGCGTATCCCGGTGCATGTTTTTGGGCCTGGCCCGGACAGCACTATGCGCGCTTGCCCGACCCAGGCCCGGGGGCTTCTGTCGGTGTAATGAACAGGGGGGTGTCCATTACCCCTGGACATGCACCGGGAAGTTATAGCCCCTAGGCGGGAAGGACATGGCGATGAGAAGAAATCCACTTTTAAGACACATCTACGACCCAAGAATATTAAGGAAGCGCTCAACTCAATGACCAGGAGACAACAGACTAAATGCAGGAATTACTGTAGCGCGACCCGGCGAGCCTTGCCGGGCCAAGCGGCGAGACACTAAGTATGCAAGACAGAAGCTCAAGGCCCCGGCAAGTGGAGCTTGCCGGGAAGGCCGTCCCAGGCCCAAGATTACCTCACTAGCACAAGACCCTGGCAAGAGGAGCTTGCCAGGAAGACTAGAAGATTACACATCAGAAGACATGCCTCGGCGCAGCATGCGCCCCGGCAGGGCCCGGGGAGCGACAAGCTTCAGAGCCCGGCAAGCTTCCGGGCCCGGCAAGGTCAAGACCCCGGCAAGGTGCTTGCCGGGAGGGTTGCGCTGTGTGCCCGCGCTCCAGCTCATCGGCCCACGCGTCGCCCTGGGGCCACTCCAGGGACGCGTGGCGGATGGCTGTGCAGCCTGGGGGACACGGTGGCACTCCACGGCAGAGGATCCATCGCCGTGGCAGACGGAGACGCAACGGCGGGAGCTTTTGGGGTCGACGGCGACGGGTATTAAATGCCCTTGTCCCCCACTGTGAAAGTAGGTATAGACCACTGTTCTGTACTGTAGCTCCACTGTTCCCGCACTGTTACAACTACCACCTATTTTACATTTTTACCCCTTTCTCCTACGTTGACACCTGTCGGTGACCCCTTGCACTATAAAAGGAGGCCCATGCGCAACGTGGAGGGGGTTCGGTTGGGTTCGGTTGGAAACCTAGATCATTCTCACGCTCGTGTAGCTGCTTCTTCAAGCTCCGAGCGCCCAAACTCAATACACAACCAAGCAGGAGTAGGGTTTTACGCATCCGTGCGGCCCGAACCTGGGTAAAAACTGCCCGCGCGTCTGCCTCGATCTGCTCTTCGTGCTCCCTCCGCCCTCGTACCGCACAGACAAGGGGCTCCGGTCCCATAGGTGTTCGTGGTGGACAGTTTCCCCCGACAACTACTATCGTTTGCGTTTAATCCTTTGTGAACTACAAGGCCGGAGGGATTGACAACCTCTCTGTACTCGTTGGGAGCAAAGTTATTTGTATCTGTGTGCAGGTCCACGTTGATTGCTAATCCGCGCCGTTAGCAGTTGACACCTACTTGTTGAACCTAGGAGTCTCTGGGGATTCGATCCTTGGCATCTTTGCTAAGGGAAAAACTTCCACAACACTGCATCTTACACCTTCCACTTGGGGTAACCAACGAGGGGTTAGAGGCCCATCAAGGAGTTTTTCTGGCGCCGTTGCCGGGGACTCCACTCTTCAGGATAGGGGAGTTGCATGCTATCTTTTACCTTTGCTTTTTAGTCTTGTTAGTTTACCTTTCAGTTTTTGCTTTAGTACCTTTTATCGAAAATCACAAAAATAGTTATCTCGTTCTTTAGTTGTCATTATGTCGGGTCCTGTTGTCTTTGACGAGGCAGAAGTTCTCACCTTTAAACAAAGAGGTGGGGAAAGTTTGAAAGATGCTTGGTATAGAATTAATGATTCACAAAAAAGAGCCACCAAGAAGCAACCTACTACTATCTTGCTTAGAAATTTTTATGTTGGAATTACTTCTTGGAATAGGTTTATTCTAGATACTGCTATCAATGGGAATTTCCTAGAAGCCCCAGTTTGGGAGTCTCTTAGTATTATTGAAAATCTTGTTGGGAATCTCCCTGTTGTTAGCATTCGAGAGGACATCACCCTAGCTCACATTATGAAAAAACTTGAAAAGATAGAGCTAGAGATGCCAAGCATTAATAAGATAAATGAGTTGGATTGTAAGATCCAAGGGAATTTGAATAGACTTTATAGCTCCATGCATAAATTATTTAAAATTTTGGAGACCGTCAAATTCCATGACTTGGACTCTTCTAGGATAGACAAGATTGAGGAAATATTTGATACCCTAGGAACTACCTTCTCCTCGATCAAAACCAAAAAGGTAGAAACTCCAGCAAAGAGGGAGCCTAAGTTCGTTCACGTTCCAAAGGCTTCCCGTTCTAAAAGTAATTCATCTATTGCCAAAGGGGTTGAAACTGTAAAGACTTTGGAAGAAACACCTGTCTTTGATGAATTTATAAATGAGTCTTCCCTTGACTTTTATCCTTTTGGTCTTCTACCTAGAAGTATATCTATGAGGCCTTTATTTGAAAGTCCTCTTAAGACTAGTTGTATTATTGAAGAGCTTTTTGATGATCTTGATGATGGTTCAATTGATACAACTTGATCTATATGCATTATGCCTAGCTTAAAGGCATAAAAGAAAGCGCTTTTGGGAGGCAGCCCACATGAATAATTTTTTTTGCTTTTGTTGCGTCTTGATGTTGTTTACTGCCATAGAATCATCATTGTATCTTTGCTTTTCATATTTGTGCCAAGTATAGCCTCTGATTGCTAGAAAGTTCAAAAGTTGTGAGGTGCTGTCTAGGAAACAGATTCTGTCCTTGGATAGAAAAATTCGTATAAAATCACCAGATCATCTTTTTGGTCTGAATTTTTTCGACAGCGTTCTCTATATAATTGTATTTCGTGCGTCTGTTCTGAGTTTTTTTATTTGAGTTGCAGAAGTGCCCCGAACAAATCAATTACTACCTGCTGTTCTGTTTTTCACAGATTCTGTCCTGTTTTGCCTTTCCTTCATTTTGCAAACCAAGAGCTTGCTTTTTCTTTGCAAAAACCTTTTGGCAATCTTGAGAAACAGTAGAACTTCAAGAATATCTTTATTTACAGCAAGGTACAATTATTTTATTAAGGGTACTAACCTCGCTAATCAGATTATAATGAGTTATGTATGAAGGGAGTTTTCAAGTGTGCGAGGGAAGATGATAAAAAGATTCAGGAGTGTCAAGCGCTCAAGCTTGGGGATGCCCCCGTGCACCCCCAAGAAATATTCAAGGAGACTCAAGCGTCTAAGCTTGGGGATGCCCCCGTGCATCCCCTTCTCCATCAACATTATCAGTTCGTCTTTCGTTCCACTATATTTTTATCACTTCATGTGTTAAGTGCTATGCTTGGAGCGTCTTACTTTTAGTTTTCTTTTTAGTTTTTGATAACAAGTCAGAACTCAGCATTCTTTATGTGGGAGAGAAACACGCTCCACTTCTACCTAGAACATAACATATAATTTTCATGTCTATCTTTGCTGTGTGTGTTCTTTGTCTTTTAATAGCTACTATCATGCTCTGCTCTTAGTATTCATGCTTATCTTTTCGAAGAGCTTTTGTTTAGTTGGTTGCTTGAACTCTCTTTAATTATCATGCTTATCTTATTAAGAGAGTTTGCTTCCATTGCATTGGTTAATATGTCTATGATAAAGATGCTACGTGCATAATGGTGCTTAGTAGTTCAGGTTTTCTTATGGTTAGTCTCAAATAGCTGGGGGATTCCCAATGTGTTATTGGAATACCAACTTGATTTGTTTGCCTATGATGTGGTATGGTTTAGTAATATCTTCCTTCGAGAATTTATTTTAATTGACTTGGCGTATGCTCATGCATATTTAAGACTGTAAAGAAAGTCTGTCAAGCCTTGATGATCTTTTATTTCTGAGTAGCGATATAACTACCATGCCTGATTCAATGTTGCTTTGTCGCTCTGCATGATTATGACCGTCATTGCTCTCTTAGTTGGTCGCTCCCAGTCTTTTGCTAACCTCCACCTGTACTAAGCAGACTAACCTTGCAATACATAGCTCATGGGAAAGTAGCTTAAAAACTATTGTGGTAAAGAATATGTTGCTTATGTATCTTATTTATTATAAGTTGCTTGCTGAGCGGTAACCATGTTTCTGGGGACGCCATCAACTGTCACACTTTTGTTGAATATCATGTGAGTTGCTATGCATGTTCGTCTTGTCTAAAGTAAGGGTGATTTGCCATGGGTTGAATGAGTATGCATATTGTTAGAGAAGAACATTGGGCCGCCAACCAAAGCCATGTATCATGGTGGAAGTTTTAGCTTGGACATTAATCCTCAATCTCTTATGAGAATATGCTTATGCATTGAAGAGGAGTCCATCTCTATTTTCTATGTTGTCCCGGTATGGATGTCCTCAAGTTGAGATCTATCAAAAACGAGAAATCAAATGCGATTTATCTCCTTGGACCTTTGTACAGGTGGCATAGAGGTACCCCTTTGTGACACTTGGTTGAAACATATGTAATGCAATGATAACCCATGGAAATCCGAGCTAATTAGGACAAGGTGCGAGCACTATTGGTATTCGATGCATGAGGCTTGCAACTTATAAGATGTCTTATGCATGACACATATGAAGTACTACTACCGTTGACAAAATTGCTTCTATGTTTTCAAAATAAAAAGCTCTAGCACATAACCATTCTTTTACTTTTATGTTGAGTCTCCACCTTCTTTTAAAAAGCACCAACTACTGAGAGCATGATTGTCATTCTAAGTGTAATGTGCATTGTCCCAAAGTAGCATTGTCTTTTGCATGATTGTGATATCGTTTATTTTGAAATCATTGTATCTAGTCATCACTTAAACCTTGAAGGTGCCCCTGCATTTATGTTTTGCTTCACTGAAGGGGGCACGCTAGATATCACTTTATCATATTTTCACATCATGTTCATTGCAAATCTTTTTGATGCTTCAATGTCATGTTGTAAAACTTTCAGTCATTTGTGATTTTCTCATGAGGCAACTTAATTACTACAGAATCATTGTCTCAGTAAGCTTTTGTCATATGACTATAAAAAGTCCTATATGGTTAATAGCATGTCACCACAGAAATTATTCTTGTTATCATTTACCTACTCGAGGACGAGCAGGAATTAAGCTTGGGGATGTTGATACGTCCAAAACGTATCTATAATTTCTGCTTGCTCCATGCCACTTTTGGGTGATATTGCTATGATATTCATACACTTCCATACACTTTTGATCATATTTGGACTAACCTACTAATCCAGTGCACCCCGGTGCCAGTTTCTGTTTTCGGCTGTTTTTGTATTTCAGGTTTTCACGTTACGAGAATTGCCAGGAAAAATCCAGAAAAATTATATAAAAAATCAGCGTTCCAGAACCTACCCTGCGCCCGAAGGGCAGCCGGGGGGGGGGGGCACCAGGGCTCCAGGTGCCCTGGCGGCGCGCTCCCCCTGGGCCGCGCCGGGGGGGCGCCTGGGCCCCCCGAGCCCCGTCTGGTGCCCCCCTTCGGCATATATTTAGAGCGTCCTTCGAAACCCTCGGGACGGGAACTCTTTTTCGCGATCTCATCTCTGTTCCGCCGCCGCCGCCACTTCCAAGATCGGGAGCACCAGGAGAACTCTTCCCGGCACCCTGCCGGAGGGGAGGATCACCATCGAGAGCCTCTCCACCACCATGGACGCCTCCCGGATGAGTTGTGAGTAGTCTCCCTTGGACCATGAGTCCATGACCAGTAGCTATGTGATGTTCTCCTCCCGTTCTTGTGCTTCACTAATTAGTCCTCGTGAGCTGCCCTACATGATCGAGGCACATATGTAATCCTTATGCTGTTGCTATGATGAGTTTGCTGGGATCCGATGGATTATGAGATTATGTTCAGATTGTTCTTGAGTAATATATTTGATCTACCTCTTTTATATTTATGTTCATAAGTAATTCTTGCATGTTCTCCGTTGTTATTTATTGCTTTGGCCAAGTAATATGTAGTGACTCCAAGAGGGAACGTTATGCTTCATTGTGGGTTCATGCCCCTCGATGACTAGCTTGAGTGACAGAAACATGAGTCTAGGGGATGTGCTGTTGCCACAAGGGGGAAAACAACGATGCTTGTGCCCGCGGGTGCAAGGATTGTTTACTTTACGCAAAGTTCTTTTAATACAGTTGTCTGTTGCATTGAGTTTACACTATGGGTGGGACTCGCAACTTAATACCAGCGAGATGTTCTGGATAGATATCTCAAGGTGGATGATAAGTAGTAGATATTGATGGATTTCGGTCTACTTACTTTGGCGTACCGCCCATGCTTTGAACCTCAACCTTTCTTGCAATGTAGTCAGCATTGGTTTGCGTTCGTGGTCCTGTCAATTGCCCAGCTATAATTCGTTTACCTCACATAGCTGTTTTATCGTCTTTTGGGAGAGAGACATCACTAGTGAACATCATGAGACTCCGGTCCATATTACCATCATTGATCACATCCGCTATTTACTTTTCGCTTTTATTTACTATTGCAAACATTATCTATTACTATCATTTGTGTTTAATCCTTTGTGAACTACAAGGCCGGAGGGATTGACAACCTCTCTGTACTCGTTGGGAGCAAAGTTATTTGTATCTGTGTGCAGGTCCACGTTGATTGCTAATCCGCGCCGTTAGCAGTTGACACCTACTTGTTGAACCTAGGAGTCTCTGGGGATTCGATCCTTGGCATCTTTGCTAAGGGAAAAACTTCCACAACACTGCATCTTAAACCTTCCACTTGGGGTAACCAACGAGGGGTTAGAGGCCCATCAAGTGTTTGCCAGGTATATTGGTACTAACTGCAGGAATGGACCACCTATGAAGAAGATCTGGGTACCCAAAGGTTGTCTTGAGAAGCTTCCAGCAAATACTGTCATGACACCTCCTGGGATGAAGACAAACCCCAGACCAAAGGCTTCATATGGTCCTAAGGCTTCATACAGACAAAGGACTCATCTGAGTCACCCTAACGCAAATGTTTTGCAGGGAAACCATACTAAGACCCATGAATATGAGCGTGTTTCTTCAAACCGCTATGTTCATAAATCCAAGAATTTTTCTGCTTATTCTATGAGTATTATTCTCCTCCTGCAAGACTATTTGCTAGGGCCCCAAAGCCAAAATTCTCAGATGCTGCTCTAAGACTCATTGCTTCTAAGCTACCCCAGAAGATGTGGGTGGTTAAGAAGAACTAACTTTCTCTTGCAGGGAAAGGTCTCCAGCTTATGATCAAAGACTTCTGATGCTATTGCTGGGGACCTAAAACACTTGTTGGGCACAAGATCAAATGCCCAGAATAACTTACTGCTCATACTATTCATAAGTCACTTGTTGAACATCTCATCAGTCCTAACTTTCATCTAAGCTTTCGTAATCCACTTATGCATCAAATGTTTATGTTTCACAATGGCTTTTGGTGAAGCCTATCCTCCTAACTTCATTATAGGGGGAGACACCAAAGTCTTCATAATGGATTATGGATAGCGGATGCACAAATCATATGACTGGTGATCGAAATCTTCTCATGGACTCAACTTTACGTCCATCCAACAAGAGTCACATCACATTTGCTGATACTGGTAAAAGCAAAGTGTTGGGTCTAGGTAGAGTTGCAATCTCAAAAGATCAGCACATGGATAAAGTCATGCTTGTTGAATCTCTTGGCTTCAACTTAATGTCTGTCTCAATGCTTTGTGACTTAAACATGATTGTGATCTTTGGTAAATTTCGTTGCATTGTACTAATGGAATCTGACAAGTCTTTAGTATTTGAAGGATACAAAAAAGGTGATCTGTATATGGTAGATTTCTCAGCAGGACCGCAGATGGCCGTATGTCTACTAGCAAAAGCTTCAGAGTGCTGGCTCTGGCATCGAAGGCTAGGACATGCTGGTATGAGGAACTTGCACACTCTCGTAAAGAAGAAGCATGTCATAGGCATCGAGGAAGTCAAGTTCAAGAAAGATCATCTATGTGGTGCCTGTGAAGCTGGGAAGATGACTAGAGCCAAGCACCCCTCAAAGACAATCATGACGACATCTAAACCCTTCGAGCTGCTCCACATGGACTTATTTGGCCCTACTCACTACCATTGTTGAGGATATCGCTTATCGTTATCGTCTCGATCAACCTGAGATTAGAGATTAATCGGAAATCGGCCGGTTAATTGATTTTACCGGTCACCTATTAATCCTCCATTTTTCTCAAATCCCAGGTTCCCAACACTAAAATATGATATATTTAACACCAAAACAATATTGGACAGAAGTGTTACCTTGATTCCTAGCCTTTTAATCCTGGTATAATGACTAAGAAAATAGGAGAACAATACATATTGCGTAACAAGGTTCACAAAACACAAATGAATATAGTTTTTGCCAACACAATGCTACGATTAGGCCCGATTTATCGGTAGATTCCCGATAAATCAGCCCAAATGATAAATGGTGAAGAGAAGGCAAAATCTTATCGGTCACCCCAAGAGTAGCGATAAATCGGGCGATAAATCGTTGAATCGGAAGATTTCTTGAACAATGCTCACTACTCCACATTCTCTACCACAACCTGTCTCTATGGCTTCGTCATTGTTGATGATTACTCAAGATACACATGGGTGCACATAATACTCTACAAGACTGAAGTGCAAGATGTCTTCAGATGCTTCGCCAACCGTGCCATGAACAATTATGGCATCAAGATCAAACATATCAGAAGTGACAATGGCACTGAATTCAAGAACAATGGCCTCGATCTTTATCTGGATGAGATGGGAATCACTCATGAATTCTCAACCCCATATACACCTCAGCAAAATGGGATCGTTGAGCGCAAGAACATAACTCTAATTGAGATGGCTCGAACGATGCTCGATGAGTACAAAACACCAAGAAGATTCTGGCCCGAAGCTATTGATACTGCATGCCATATCATCAACCGTGTTTATCTTCACAAGCTTCTGAAGAAAACATCCTATGAACTCCTCACTGGAAAGAAGCCAAATGTAAGCTACTTCAGAGTATTTGGACCTAAGTGCTGGATCAAGGATCCTCATCATAAGTCAAAATTTGCACCCAAAGCTCATGAAGGCTTCATGCTCGGATATGGAAAGGACTCACACTCCTACAGAGTCTTCAACATTTTTCTCTATAAAACTGTTGAAACTATGGATGTGAGGTTTGATGAGTCAAATGGATCACAAAGAGAGTCCCTACCAAATGTGCTAGATGAAGCTTCACCAAATGAATCTATCAAGCTAATGGGAACTGGTGAGATCATGCCTTCTGAAGCACAACCTGACGAGGAACTCATCATCTCTGCTCCAAATCAACCTGACGACAATGCTCAGCCTGAAGACAATACTCCTGATGAAGACAATGTACAGCAAGAGCAAAATCTTCGTCCAGCTCATCCTCGTGTTGCAAATGAAGTACAAATTGAGAAGATAATTGATAGCATAAATGCTCCTGGTCCACTCACTCGCTCAAGAGCAACACAGCTTGCAAATTTCTGTGGGCACTTTGCTTTTGTCTCAATATCTGAACCCAAGAAAGTTGCTGAAGCTTTTATGGAGCCTGAATGGATTCAAGCAATGCAAGAAGATCTTCAATAGTTTGAGCTGAACAATGTGTGAGAACTTGTCAAGCGTCCTGATCCTCGAAAGCACAACATAATAGGCACAAAATGGATCTATCACAACAAGCAAGATGAGCATGGTCAAGTGGTCAGAAACAAAGCTCGTCTCGTTGCTCAAGGATACACTCAAGTTGAAGGGATTAACTTCGATGAAACATTTGCTCCTGTGGCTAGGCTTGAAGCTATTCGTATACTTCTAGCCTATGCAAATCATCACAACATACTTCTATATCAAATGGATGTAAAGAGTGCCTTTCTTAATGGAAGAATCGAAGAAGAAGTGGATGTTGCATAACCACCTAGCTTTGAAGACCCAAAACGTCCTGATATGGTATACAAGCTCAACAAGGCACTATATAGCCTCAAACAAGCGCCTCGTGCTTGGTATGAATCTCTCAAAGACTTCTTGAAGAGCAAAGGCTTCAAACCTGGATCCCTAGATCCCACACTCTTCACGAAGAAATATGATGATGAGCTATTTGTCTGCCAAATCTATGTGGATGACATTATCTTCGGCTGCACGGACAAGAAATACAGTGATGAGTTTGGTCACATGATGCAAGAGAAATATCAAATATCCATGATGGGTGAGCTGAAGTTCTTCCTTGGTCTTCAAATTCGTCAGCAAAGCAACGACATCTTCATATCTCAAGAGAAGTACCTTAAAGACTGCCTGAAGAAGTTTGGAATGCAAGACTGCAAAGGGTACTTGACGCCAATGCCTGCTAAACATCATCTAGGTCCCGACGCAAATGGTAAAGAGTTCGATCAACAGGTATACCGCTCCATGATTGATTATTTACTTTATTTATGTGCATCTAGGCCAGATATTATGCTTAGTGTTTGCATGTGTGCTCGATATCAAGCGGCACCAAAGGAGTCGCATCACTTAGCTGTGAAGCGAATACTTCGATATTTGGCTTACACTCCAACACTAGGATTATGGTATCCAAAGGGCTCAGAGTTTGGTCTAGTAGGATTTTCAGATGTTGATTATGCTGGTGACAAAGTTGATCGCAAGTCCACATCAGGCACATGTCACTTTCTTGGACGATCACTTGTCTGTTGGTCTTCAAAGAAGCAGAACTATGTATCACTCTCCACTGCTGAATCTGAATACATTGCTGTTGGATCTTGCTGCGCTCAGCTTCTCTGGATGAAGCAAACACTCAAGGACTATGGAGTCCATCTGAAGCATGTGCCACTCTACTATGATAATGAAAGCGCCATCAAGATTGCCAACAACCCAGTTCAGCACTCGAAGACAAAGCACATTGAAATTCGTCATCACTTTCTCAGAGATCATGTTATGAAGGAAGATATTGATATCATACACGTCAACACTGAAGAGCAACTGACAGATATCTTCACAAAGCCCTTGGATGAGAAAAGGTTTTGCAAGTTGCGGTGTGAGCTAAATATCTTAGAATCCTCAAATGTCCTGTAATCAGACACACATCCTAACACTTATGCATATTGATGACTTAGACGTGCAACACACGAAGTAAAGTATATCTTCAATCAATGAAGACTTACATTCTAAGTGTGAACACATTAACATGGAATTTGACTTCGGAGCGCCACGATAATTGTGCGCCGTGTCTGGGTCTAATACTTCCTATACGGTGGGTAACGCCACCACCAAATTCTTGTTTGAAGCGTTTCTCGTGGCGTTACATTTGCAAAGTCTTCGCACTTGGTTTGTCTTCATATAGGACACACACACGCACACACACACGCACACACACACGC
>LR738715.1:716855973-716868719 GCA_902687465.1 Secale cereale | reverse complement strand
ATATATATATATATATATATATATATATAATTGTGTTCTGTCCTCAACATCATTCACTTATAGCTATGTCTTCGTATTTGAATCTTTTGGACTAAGTGAATGTGATCCGACCCTAACCTCTCTATGCTTTCTCATCTCACACACTGTCTGTCCAAATCATATGCATTCTGTTGAAACAGTCGAATATCTTCTCCGCGTCCTTGTCAGCAGAAGATACGGAGACAAATTTTAAATCTGATCTTAATGATCCATCCGTTATGCCTGAGACCCGGAGAAGCCGGAACGGCCACTCCGACAGTCGTGGTGTACGTGGGATCATGGGACAACTCCCAATGCATTACATGACCGCCACGTGTCACTCGTACGTGAACCGTCAGGGGCACCTGAGTAATCACGCTGTGCCGTCTCCCATGCCTATAAATGCACGTCCCATCACGGTCAAAAGTTTCTTCTACCACCTCTCCACCTCGACCAACCCTAGCGCCTCCGCTAGCTTTCGACGACGCCGGCGACGAAGCACTTCGCTGCCGCAACTTTGTCGACGTCGTCCTCACGCCGGCCGCGGACATCCTCTACTCCGCTGTCGTCGTAGCTGTCCTCCGTCGCCAAGTTAGGGCACGGAAGACCGAACTGCTGGGCATCCAACTCCTACTCTGTCTAAGCAGTTCATCGTGTGGTAAATAAAACTTGCTTTTTACCATCTTCTAGATCCATAAAGATTCTTCTATGTTACCACAAGAGGTTTCTGCCTACTTAGATATATAGATCTATCCGTTCTGCATCTCATATCTTTCCTAGTACATTCACATATGCTTCAACTATGGTTAGATTCCTCACTTGTACTTATTCGTGGATTCGTACAAATCTGGAACCAACTCCCATGAGTGAATGTCTTCGCACTATGAGGTCAAAGTCTTCAAAACTGTTTTAATCTTCAAAACTTCTGAGAATGCATATGACCTCTTCCCCTTCCCTCGCATCTCTAATGCTGTCACAGGTACATGTCCGTGGGAGAATCCCTTGGTTCTCATAGTCTGCATTCATTTGCAGAGTTTTTGCAGCGTCACATTCATTCCCCTGAAGACAGTTCCTGTCTGACCAGCAGACCGAAGCATTTGCCTGTTTTGAAGCCATTCAATTTGAAGCCCTTCAGGTTGAAGCAAATGGCAACTGACAAGACAGTAATAAAGGGTGGCAGACAACGCCGTGGCAACACCTCCATTGATTTGCCTCCTGATCTCAGTGAGATATACAAGATTGATCCAGAGGAGGATTACAATCAGAGGAAGACACGAATCCAATGGATTCGAAGATACTGGGCTGAATAGTGGTTCAAGTATAGGTTCGTGACCCAAGAGTATGCTGAGAAAAACGCCATCAAGCATCCATGGGGAGATATCACTTATAAGAATCTCCCCCCAAGACTCGTGCTGAAGCCATTGCTCAAGGCTTCTATCCTTGCATGGTCAGAGGGCCTCAGCCTGCTGATGCTGATCCAAGCTCTCTGCTTTGGTTTCGCAACGACAATCTGTTCAAGCGAAATCTTCAATTCGCCAAGAACTCGGCCAAAGAGAACAAGAAGCTTTGGGGATTAGACTTCAATTCTGGCCCCTCTGCGCCCCGCGCTGATGGCATGCGCGAAGCTGAACCGAATCTGGTTGGGCCCTTCTACAACCTAGAGGGCCTCATCAGTCACATAAGGGTTCAAGGGGCAGATGTAGATCAACCTGAAGTAGAGGCTGACTCTGAAGAAGCACCTGCAATGCCGAAGCCCCATAAGAAGAAATTAAAGGCTTCGAAGACTACTCCTCCAAAGGCATCTAGAGTGAAGCCTTTGGCCACTGCTCCACCTGCACCAAGTGTGCAATCTGAGGAACACTCTCGTATCTCCAAGAGCAGGCAGCTGAAGAGGAAGCCAACATGCAACCCCAGTCCAGCTCTCACTCCTGATGCAATACTGAAGACTGCCAATGATGCCCTTGATCTCTCAAGTGATGAAGATCTTGGTGATGATGCTCTGGAGCTATTGATCAAGAGCAAGCAAGATGCTGAAATCTTCAATGATTTGCTGTTCTTTGATGTTGAAGTGCTCAATAACTTCATTGATGAATGGTTTGACACACCCAACCTGAGCTTCGACGATCTTCAACTTGCAGTTGGCCTCAGCGTCTCCTTCCATGGTGCCATTGCTTCTGAGCTGGCTCTGGCTCAAAGAATTGTTGAGATGAAGCAAAAGATAGATTATGAAAAAGCTCAATTCAAGAAGCATGTGGACAAGCTCAACGTGCAAGAAATTCAAAACTTCAAAGTTATGATGCACGAGCTCAAGGAAGCCTTTCACCAGCGGCGTGAAGAAGCTAAAGGTTCTCGTGAGCGAATCAAGGAATTGGCTGCAAAATGCGTTCAAGCATTCAATGAAGCTGAAAAGCACAAGGCACTTGGGCGTCCTGGCATTGATCCAAGGATGGCTGCCAAGAAGAAGAAGACGCAACCTGTGCCCGAAGCTGAAGAATCTGGGCAGGAAATGCCTCGCATAGTCTTCCCTGCTAGCATGACTGGCACGAAGCCTAAGGCAACCTCAACCGCTTCAAAGCTCAAGAATACTAAGGTGGCTGAAGCTGAAGCTCGCAAGCGTAAGCAATCTACTGATGAAGCTCCACCCACCAAGAAGCGCAAGACCAAGGGGGATAAGGCTGCTTCCAAAGAGCCTATCTTTGTCGAGCCAATCTCGGTTGCTCGCCCTGCATCTTCCTAGAGAGAACGAAGACTGACTGTTCATGAGCCTGCTCCCACAGAGGCTAAAGACATTCCAGCTGTTGACCCCACCGCAGCTGAAGACATTGGTCCTCAAGACAATGTTGAAGATGATGAAGTACTTCCTCAGATCGAATACAACATTGACTCTTCGCCTGTTCTCACGAACAGCGAACGCATCAACATTGGTCGTCCATTGACGCCAATTGCTCAGGATGACTCGTGGGCTGATCACCCATAGGATACACAAGCCACTCCCCAGCAAACTCAAGACACCAATACGGTGCTTGAAGATGAAGACTTTGAGGCCCAACAACCTCCATCTCCTTAGGTGTCGCCAGCTTTTCGCAGGCTTCGCAAAGGACCAAGGCCTCAAGTCGCTGCCCCAAGTGTTCCAAAAGGAGTCGAGCAACCATCTACACCTGATGCTGCTCCTACTGGAAACCCCTCAGAATCTGAAGCCAAAGCGGCTGAAGATATTCCGGCTGCATCAGCCGAAGAAGAACCACCCCAACAAGAAGAACAACCCCAAGTTGAAGAAGAAAGTACTGCCGCACCCCCTGTTCTCGAGGAGAACGTGTCCGACCCTCCAGCTCCTGAAGTGGAGGCTACAAATTCAGAGGCTGCCACCACCAACACTGAAGCCAATGACATGGTCATGGCTGAAGCTTATGTGGCACCTGAAGACACTGTGGCGCCTGAAGTAACTGCGCCTGAAGTAACTGCTCCTGAAGCCAGTGCTGCTCCTGAAGCCAGAGCTGTGCCTGAAGCTAATGCTGCACCTGACGCCAATCTGCAGCTTGAAGAAAATGCCTCTGCTCCTGTTCCACCTCCACGGCCTCATACCATTGAGCAAGCATACAACAAGGATGATCAGCTTGTTACTGTCCGGTGGCCCATTCTGATTCCTCCACCTACCACTGAACCACGTGCTGCTGGTCCTCAGTTTGATCATCATGTTGCGCACATGCCCCAAGTTCAGAATCCTAAGCCAAGACTGCCAAGGTTTCCAGGTATTGCAACATCTTCAGGGTCATTCAATGCCAATAGCTTCACTGCGCACAACACCTTCTTTGACAGCGCCAAGAACCCATATTCCAAGCCAAGAATATCATCAGACATGTTCTGGAGCCATCAACAGCGCAGCTACTACTCAAGAGTACTCTATGATCAAGGGTGCATTTTCCCTCATATGCGTCTTGACACTGAAGCTATTGCATGTCTGCCCTACTTGGAGGAAGCTCTTGACTGCTTCCGTGATGCTGGCCTACTCAATTTTGTCATAGATAAAGAGTATTGGAATGAAGAGCTACTTCTGCAATTCTATGCAACACTCCACATCCGAGGCTACAGCAGGGATCCGAAGACATGGGTCCTTGAGTGGATGACAGGCAATGTGCATCATGAAGCTAAAGCCTTTGATCTCATTGAGCTTACAGGCCTGCGCACTCCAGAAGATCTCTATGAACCTGGCTGTCAATTGCACACTGAAGCCTTGGAGAGTATATTTTAGAAGCGTCAGCCCAACATGAGCCAAATTCTCAGCATGATGAAGCCTCTTCCAAGTGATGATGAATATCCTAAGGAATTCTTTGTTGAAGACCTAGAGTACCTGCCACGTACCATCTATCATATCATCAGGCGTACTCTATGGCCAATAAAAGGACATTCGTCATCAGCCAAGCTTGAAGGCACTATGAAGACTTTGGTCTTCTATATCTTCAATGGCATCAGCTTCAATGCTCAAGATTTCTTCATTCGGCAAATGGCTATGTCTGGAGCTGATCTATTGGGTCTGAAATTTTATGCCCCTTGGATAATGCGCCTCATCAAGTTGCACTCAGCTGTCACTTATCAGCCCTCTGCTCGCAACCATCAGATTTTCTTGCCTGAGGTTGATATGTCAGCTGAAGCCATCTACCAAGAGCCTGCTAAAGAGCCAGTTAGTCTTCACAATGCTGATCACCAGAGCTTCACTTAGCAGATTGAAGGGGTTCCAGCAGTCTCACGCGTCTATCCTCTGGCTGGTCGTACTCGTCTACCTCGACACGCTGAAACCGAAGCCACTGAAAGCACCATCGCTCAAAGGCCTCAGAAGCGATCTCGTGTCCTGAACAACCGAGAGCTTTTGGTAGCCCTTCATCAGAAACAGGACAAGCATCACCTCTGGTTAAAGCGTCAGATGCAAAGCCTCTTGGTGGATGTCAATCACATTTGCAATCTTGCCACTAAGAATGCTTTTGTTGCTCATGAAACATGTCAGAGGTCTTGGAAGAGTTTGACCTTGCTGAGTGCTGAAGCAGATCTTCAAGACGATGGCTTCACTGAGAGACTCAAGTTTGACAACACTCCTCCAAGGACTGCTGTTATGCGTCAAACTCCATCTCTTGAAGATTCTGAATACTCCTCCTCCGCTGCAACCATTGACGCCAGGGTAATCGATGATCAGGATGATGCTACTTCACCGCCTCCTACTTCAGCGCGCATCGACACTGCACCAACCACTTCTGCACCTCCAAACAACAACACCGACCCTGCATCCTCTTCTGCTCCAACTGGGAACGAGTAGAGGCTCTATGTCTTCAAACATTTTTGGTCCTTACTGACAAAAGGGGGAGAAGCATATGAGTTGATAGTCTTCAAGCGGGTCCATATGGGCGGGTGATTTATAATTTGCCTAGTGCTTACAACTCTCGTTTTGCTACATTTGGTTCCTTGAGTTGTAACACTTAAACTGATGGTCGTATGCTACGTTTTTATGCTACTTTGTAATGCGATGATAAATTCCGCATCTGCTACCTTATATTCCGCACTTAGTCATTATTGCAGACGTCCATTTTTCATTATGCATGTCATTATCTTCGACATATCAATTATGCATGATGAATTGTCTTCATAAGTTGAAGAGGATCTCCACAAGTACAACCTGCCATGTGCATTTGCATTCAAAGGCAAATCAACCATATGCACATCTTCAGGGGGGCCTTTTGCTACTTACGAAGACAATACCTTTATCCTTTACAATCTACAATACCTAAATAGTTCATCCCCACTAACCTATTTATCTAAGCATGCAGCCTATCCACATCATCATCCATTTTCCTACTGTCACGTCAGCACTAACCCTCCACTTCACTAATCCTTCCACTTCTAGCATGTCATTTTTTTGCCCTCATAATCCAAGAAAATTTTAAACCAACGGACCTTTAGCCACAGGGTATGATCCAACAGTCGTTTGATTTGAGACGGGGTATACCAGGAGTTCATCTCCTGTACTACATGCATTCAAGTTGGCTCCGCTTTCTTGGCTCCCCGGCTCCCAGAGGGACGCATGCATCTGCCCACAAATCTCTCGGCCTCTCTCGTGCTACAGCGCAAGGGGCAAAAAAATAGTGACACCAGGGAGGCGCCCTCTGGCGGCGGATCAGGCGTTTCCCTTCTCTTCTGGCTACTGATTCAGTGCTGGGCAGCTGAGGGGAACTGGAATCCCTGCGCGGAGGTTGGGAGGTGTACACAGGGTTAGGTTTTCGTCACCGTGGCTTCCTAGATGGTGGCGAGTGGAATAAGGGATGGTCGGGCTTCTCCCCGTCCACACGACGTTAGATACGGTGCTGGCAAGGAACCAGAGGCCTTTTGTATCGCAGATCAGGTCGACCGGAGCCTATGGCGGTAGTTCTCTTCGTTGGAAACTGCGCCGACGATGGAGGCGGCTCCCAGCGAGGCGACGGTTGTTGCGGGCTTCAGTCCCTGTTTTGAGGACGAGGTTTGTGGCAGTTCTTCATCCTTTGCGTCTCCGGCGAGCTGGAGTCTTGGATGAGGCATGGAGCCATCCAATCTGTGGCGATTATCCCCGGCAGATGCGCCGGAACTCTGACCTTTGTCCCTGTTCGCTGGACAGGATATGCAGATGGATTGTTTCTCGATGGCGGCTCGAGCAGAAGGTGAGCGGCCGACCGGCTTGATTGCAGCGGTGAGCGGTCTATTTTTGTGTTTCGGTGAGAGTTCTTTATTGTTGTGTCTCATGTACGCATACGTACTGTTCTTTTTGCTGGATGCATGAATGGCGTGTTCTGTTTGCTGTATAAATACCTGGACAGCTGATGAAGGTGGCCGATTTGCTCGCATGCTGCCATCATGGGTGTTTGTTGTAGGGAGATCGGGGGATTTTGGTGTTGTTGAGAAAAGGACACATATGCTCATGTATTCATCCAGCAATACATATGCGTATATGGGAACAGTACCTTCATTGGAGGAACCGATCCGGCGATCTGTGTGTTTCCGTCTGCAATTGATTGGCTACAACAACAAAAAACTCTTGATTTTTTCGTTGCAACAAACTAAGTATAAAGCAGTCGGATGCACTGCTATTAATCTTCCTTCAGCCAGATATCTCACTCATCTTGATCCTCCAAGTCATTTTTTTCTTAGTCGGGTTTTATGTTTAGATAACTAGATTTATGTGAAATTGTACCCTGACATGTTTTTTTTGCATGAAGGTCATTGCTACAGATGTCAAATAAATATACCATGTATGTACTATAGTCTGCTCTTGCAATCATCTACCAGAGTTAGGAAACATCTGCGCCCTCAAAGCCACGTGGAACATGTTTAATGTTGGAGATATGCCCAAGAGGCAATAATAAAAGCATTATTATTATATCTCCTTGTTCATGATAATTGTCTGTTATTCATGCTTGAATTGTATTGTACGGAAACAACGATACATGTGTGAATACATAGACCACAATGAGTCCCTGGTAGGCCTCTAGTTACCAGTTCATTGATCAACAGATGGTCACGGTTTCCTGACCATGGACATGGGATGTCAATGATAACGGGATCACATCATTAGGAGAATGATGTGATGGACAAGACCCAAACTTGAGCATAACACGAGATCGTATAGTTCGTAATGCATAAGCTTTTCGGTGTCAAGTATTTATTCCTTAGACCATGAGGTTGTACAACTCCCGGATGCCGTAGGAGTGCTTTGGGTGTGCCAAACGTCACAACGTAACTGGGTGGCTATAAAGGTACGCATCGGGTATCTCCGAAAGTGTCTGTTGAGTTGGTACGAACCGAGACTGGGATGTTGTCACTCCGTATGACGGAGAGGTACCTCTGGGCCCACTCGGTAAGACATCATCATAATGAGCTCAATGTGACTAAGTAGTTAGTCACGGGATGATGGATTATGGATCGAGTAAAGAGACTTGCCATGACGAGATTGAACAAGGTATTGGGAATACCGACGATCGAATCTCGGGCAAGTACCGTACCGATGGACAAAGGGAATAACATACGGGATTGAGTGAATCCTTGACACGGTGGTTCATCCGATGAAGATCATCGAGGAACATGTGGGAACCAACATGGGTATCCAGATCCCGCTGTTGGTTATTTACCGGAGAGTGTTCTCGGTCATGTCTACGTGTCTCCCGAACCCGTAGGGTCTACACACTTAAGGTTCGGTAACGCTAGGGTCGTAGAGATAAATGCACGTGGAAACCCGAAAGTTGTTCGGAGTCCCGGATGAGATCTCGGACGTCACGAGGAGCTCCGGAATGGTCCAGAGGTAAAGATTGATATATAGGAAGTCCAGTTTCGGCTATCGGGTGATATCCGGGGGTCACCGGGAGCGTCCCGGGACCACCGGAGGGGCCCCGGGGGTCCACCGGGTGGGGCCACCCATCCTGGTGGGGCCCCTAGGCCGCAAGGGGAAGTGTCCAGCCCCTCTGGGCTGGAGCACCACTAGGGGCCCACCTCCCCATGCGCCTAGGGTTAAAACCCTAAGGGGGAGGGGGGCCACCACTTGCCTTGGGGGGCAAGGACTCCCCCTGGCCGCCGCCCCCCTTGCAGACTGGATCTGCAGGGGGCTGGCGCACCCCCTGGCCCCCTATATATATGTGGGTAGGGAGAGGGCAGCCGCACCCTTTCCTTGGCACCTCTCCCCCTCCCGTCACACCTCCATACTCCAACGCAGGGCACCCGGCGAAGCCCTGCTGCGATCTCCACTGCATCCGCCATCACGCCGTCGTGCTGCACTTGAGGACTGTGTTTCCTCTAGACGGTTAGGCGTCGCGTTCTGAGCATCCAAGAGTAATTGTGGATTGCCGGTGAACGAAGTCTGTGAAGGTTTGGAAGTCTACCTTGAAGACTTACCAGAGTGATTGGGCGAGTACTAGGTGTCCTTAGCTCAAGGGGAACAAGGTGAAGACGCGGTCTTCTGAGTTAAATCTCTGCCTCCCTAACCAGACGTACAGTTGTCACAGCAAGTGGAACTGGTCTAACAAATCATTGTCTTCCCCGAGCTACTGGTTCTATCCTTTCCTTCCCTTTACTTACTGCTCCATGTTGTGAAGACATTGCATGCTTGCCTTATCTGATTGTCTTCACTTAGTATCTACTTGTTGCGATTGGCTTCATTCCTTCTTCCTTTATGATCACTACTGCCTAGTTGCTATTAGTCTTCACGCTTTCACTTCATTGAATACTTGACTATGGCTTATCTAGTGTAGTCCACTTTCCGTTGCATACTAATAGGCTTGAGCTTATCGTTTTTCTTTGAAACTACCATGTTTTGAAGCATTTCATAAAAATCGCCTATTCACCCCCCCTCTAGTCGATATACTACACTTTCAGCTTCGGAGTTGCTTGACATTCTGCGGGGGTTCCCAGTTGACAATAGCTTCAACTTTCTCGGGGTTCACAGAAATACCCTCGACAGAGATGATATGGCCAAGATATAAGACTTTATCCAGTCAGAATTCACATTTGGAGAACATCGCATAGAACTTGTGTTCACGGAGCCTATCAAGGACCAAACGGAGGTGCTTGGCATGGTCTTCTTCATTCTTGGAGAATACCAAGATATCATCCAGATAGACGAGAACAAATTCATTGGTGTAGGGGTTGAATATGAAGTGCATCATCCTCGAGAAGGTGGGTGGAGCATTTGCGAGGCCAAAAGACATGACCGTGTATTCATAGGAGCCATAGCTTGTTCTGAATGCGGTCTTGTGAATATCCTCTTCACAGATACGAATCTGATGGTAACCCATCTGGAGATCAAGCTTCGAGAACACCTTTGCTCCTTTGAGCTGCTCGAACAATTCATTGATATCGGGGAGCAGATACTTATTCTTTATTGTCTTCTTGTTCAATGGCTGGTAATCAACGCAAAGGCGCTCCGTGCCATCCTTCTTCTTGACAAATAGAACACCACAACCCCAAGGAGAAGTGCTAGGCCTGATTAGACCCATACGTTCTTGCTCATCGAGTTGTTTCTTCAGCTCCTTCAACTCATGAGGAGAAAGCTTGTACGGACGCCGACATGCTGGCTCGGTACCAGGCTCGAGTTCAATGACGAATTCAACTTGACGATGGGGAGGCATGCCTGGAAGCTCTTTAGGGAAAACATCTTAATATTCATTGACCACCGGAATCTGAGAGATGGCATTAATCTCGCCCTTGCCATTGAGGGAGAATAGCCTGATTGTGTTATCTCGAGAGGCGAAGATAATCATGTCTTAGTCAGGATGAGTAAGCTTGACTTCCTTATTTGCACAATCAATGTTTGCATCATGCTTGGAGAGCCAATCCATCCCAAGAATAAGATCAATGTCGGAGTTGCCGAGAATGACCGGAGAAACCAGAAAACTGTAATCTCCCATATGAATAGATATATCCGGAGCATACAAGCTAGAATGCATATGTTTCCCCGGAGAAGTAATTGCTAATTCATTTGGTAAAGCCACTGTGCTCACATTATGCTTGGATGCAAATGGATATGACATGAAAGAATGTGATGCACCAGAATCAAACAAGACTTTAGCAGGTTTAAGATTGACTGGAAGGTTACCAAGTATCACATCTGAAGAATTCTCTGCTTGAGCTGCATTCATCAGATTCACTCTTGCAACCTTGGGGTTGTGCTTGACAATAGCATTGCTGACAGGTGGAGGAGGCGGATGGCGCCTTGGGTTGGGACACTTGTTAGCATAGTGACCCTTCTGAGTGCACTTATTGCAAACCACTTCTGAGAGAGGACGGTGATAAGGACCAGTTGACTACGAAACTTGAAAGTGAGTCTTGGACTGGATGCTTGGGTTGGGTAGGTGGGAGAAACCATAGCCACCAGAGTGCTTGTTGTTGTTGTTGTTGTTGTTGTTTGGAGGGCGGAGCACTGGAGGAGGCGGAAGCCAGAACTTCTGCTGCTTTGCAACCACTTGGGAAGAAGAGGAGGAGTGAACATCATCTCTGATTCTCTTTTTGGAAGCTTCAACCTTGAGCTGGGCTGCCTCTTGCTTAAGAGCCATGTTATAAAATTGATCAAATTCATCCGACTCGAACAAGGTGAGAGCTAGTTGGAGTTCATCCTTTAGACCACCACGGAACTGATAAATCTTGCTCTTGGCATCTGGGATGTCTTGCTTGGCATAGCGGGCAAGGTTCTGGAACTTGACATTCTATTGATAGACGGACATGGTGCCTTGCTTCAGGTTGCGGAATTGCTCACGCATACCTTCAATGACACTAGTTGGAATGTGGTGAGAGCGGAAATCCTTGCAGAAGTCAGTCCACGAGATTTCACGTCCACCTCTGGAATCTTTGTACTGTTGCCACCAATCAGCGGCTTGGTCCCTGAGTTGGAAGGCGGAAAACTTGACATAATCCTCAGGTCTCAAGTTACCGCATTCAAAGTGCTTCTTGATGTCTGTGATCCAGTCCTCGGCATCTAGCGGATCCACACAGTAACTGAAAGACTTCGGTTGGTTTGCCAGGAATTGGTTGAGAGTTGCAAAGTGAGGTTGATTGAACAGATTGCCTTGGCCTTGGTTCCCATGACCACCTTGATTTGCTTGGTTGGCTTGAATGTTCTGCATCATTTGCAAAAGCATCTGGGTGTTCTGGTTGGTCACTTGCATAATTGCTCTCCAGGCCTCAGACGGAGGAGGAGGGGAAGGAGAACGATCAGGAACTTCTTCACCCTCTGGGTTAGCATTGGGAACCTTCTTAGGAGCCATCCTGAAGGAGATGACAACTATTAGCCATTGATTGAAATATATAAGCTGAATCAACGGCTAGAACTTGCAACATAAGTCTTCACAAGAACATTCGAACAAAATGAACGAATGTAATCCACAGTTTAATGGTACAACAATCTTCTCGAGAAGCCACTTGGGAGAACAAAAGGTAAATAAAAACAACAAGGAGCAGATAGAACAAATACAATATAGAAGCTTCGTTCCACATGTTCGTGCTGAAAGCTCATGGAATGTGTTACAAAAGGGTTTTGCAATCCCCGGATCAGCATAACCAAGGACCCTTTAAGATACAACTCCCGATCGGAACTACGCCCATAAAACCACTTCACTCAATATAGAACCCCGAACTCCATATCATGCATTCGCTGGAAGAATGCCTACGAGCTACTAGATGAACCCACCTATTAATTTCCAAAGGTTTCCGATTATGCAATCGGGTGTTGGGGATACAGGGGAAGCACCGCACACTCAACTCTAATCCTACATCCAGCCGTATCCATCCTTCAACACATAACCAGTCATTTTCGGAAACCGTTTACCTCGGACCTTCGAAACGCATCTTCTATACAAGCTGTGGCAATAATCCTGAACTACCTCCCCAGTACTGGGTGATGTCGGGGTTATCTCACCACTAACCGCATAGAAGAGTTTTCGATGTCAGCCGTCTTAAGTATTCTAGAACTGATGTGATAGATTTGTGACGACAACACCTCGGAGCTCAACTCCCCGGGACACTGCCACAACCCCTAAATGACAGGAGGCATTGAGAACAATGTTCTCGTCACAAAGATATCAGAACAGTCCAAACAATACTCGCGTGATCCTAAAAAAAATTAGTGAATTTTTTAGAGTAGAAGAGATAGAGCAATCGTCTGGAGTCCTCACCAGAGTGATAGAGCGATGAGGAGTAAAAAGAAAATCCTACTCTCTGATATATATATATAT
>LR738715.1:716838251-716854431 GCA_902687465.1 Secale cereale | reverse complement strand
AGGAGGCATTGAGAACAATGTTCTCGTCACAAAGATATCAGAACAGTCCAAACAATACTCGCGTGATCCTAAAAAAAATTAGTGAATTTTTTAGAGTAGAAGAGATAGAGCAATCGTCTGGAGTCCTCACCAGAGTGATAGAGCGATGAGGAGTAAAAAGAAAATCCTACTCTCTGATATATATATATATATATATATATATATATATATATATATATATATATATATATATATATATATATATATATAGGACTCAAAACATTTTCATGTGTGTGTGCCTAGACTCAACCGTCAACGATTCGATCAATCAGTGGGGGCTCCTAGGTCGGAGAAGGCTCTGATTACCAACTTGTAATGCCCAGTATGTGACTATACCTGCCACATGTCGAGGCACGACTTAAAGGTATACTCACATACTAGAATGATCTCATGTATGGTATCTTTGCACGACTCATGTAAAAGAGGGGATGAAAATGTAAAAGAGTAGTTGGCTTACATTCGCCATGTCACACAATGCATTACATAAACATTCATCATCCAAATAACATCACAGTCCGACTACGGATGAAGATCCAAATGAAAGATACCATAAATAAAGCAACACAAGGTCCCGATCATCCTAGTAAGAGCCCTACTGATCCTCGGGATAAGACACGTAGTATCGCAAACGTTATTCATCGAACTCCCAGTACAACTCTGAACCACCAGCTGTGTAGTTCTCATCGGTACCTGCATCTGGAGTTGTGTTGAATCTGTGAGCCACAGAGGACTCAGCAATCCCGAACCCGAGTAGCAATACTATCAAAGCCTTAGGTGTGGAAAAGGCTTAAAAGAAGGTTGCAGCAGCACTAGCACTAGCTTACGTTTTTAGAGCGAGAAGAGAAAGTGCCAACAATCGTCAAAGTGATCACGAAGTGATCCTAACTAAGCACGTCAATCACAATCCCACCGTGTTCACTTCCCGAACCCCTTCGGAAAGAGACCATCACGGTTACTCACGCTGGTAGTGTATTATGAAGATAGTGTCAAGTTTTCTACAACCAGATATTAACAAATTCCCATCTGCCACATAGCCGCGGGCACGGCTTTCGAAAGATCAAACCCTGCAGGGGTGTCCCAACTTAGCCCATCATAAGCTCATGATCTGCGGAGTCGCAACTCTAAGGTGGGAAGACCCGAGTATTCTCCGAATCCCGTGCTCAAGATATCCCGACAAAGGTAAAACTAATCCAGCAAGACCTCCCGGCGTGCCGACACCCTGATAGTAGCCGCGTGTATCTCGTCTCAGGCCACGACCGGATGGGCGATTCTACAGGTTTTTACTAGCCCTTGAGTTTCCCCGAGGTGGCCCCGCAGAACCCCTAGTTTGGACCAACACTCATGTGGAGCACTGGCCTAGGGTGTTGGAGATATGCCCTAGAGGCAATAATAAAAACATTATTATTATATCTCCTTGTTCATGATAATTGTCTGTTATTCATGCTTGAATTGTATTGTACGGAAACAGCGATACATGTGTGAATACATAGACCACAATGAGTCCCTGGTAGGCCTCTAGTAGCCAGCTCGTTGATTAACAGATGGTCACGGTTTCCTGACCATGGACATAGGATGTCAGTGATAACGGGATCACATCATTAGGAGAATGATGTGATGGACAAGACCCAAACTTGAGCATAACACGAGATCGTATAGTTCGTAATGCATAAGCTTTTCGGTGTCAAGTATTTATTCCTTAGACCATGAGGTTGTACAACTCCCGGATGCCGTAGGAATACTTTGGGTGTGCCAACCGTCACAACGTAACTGGGTGGCTATAAAGGTACGCATCGGGTATCTCCGAAAGTGTCTGTTGAGTTGGTACGAACCGAGACTGGGATGTTGTCACTCCGTATGACGGAGAGGTATCTCTGGGCCCACTCGGTAAGACATCATCATATTGAGCTCAATGTGACTAAGTAGTTAGTCACGGGATGATGGATTACAGATCGAGTAAAGAGACTTGCCATGACGAGATTGAACAAGGTATCGGGAATACCGACGATCGAATCTCGGGCAAGTACCGTACCGATGGACAAAGGGAATAACATACGGGATTGAGTGAATCCTTGACACGGTGGTTCATCCGATGAAGATCATCGAGGAACACGTGGGAACCAACATGGGTATCCAGATCCCGCTGTTGGTTATTGACCGGAGAGTTGTCTCGGTCATGTCTACGTGTCTCCCGAACCCGTAGGGTCTACACACTTAAGGTTCGGTAACGCTAGGGTCGTAGAGATAAATGCACGTGGAAACCCGAAAGTTGTTCGGAGTCCCGGATGATATCCCGGACGTCACGAGGAGTTCCGGAATGATCCGGAGGTAAAGATTGATATATAGGAAGTCCAGTTTCGGCTATCGGGTGATCTCCGAGGGTCACCGTGAGCGTCCCGGGACCACCGAAGGGGCCCCGGGGGTCCACCGGGTGGGGCCACCCATCCCAGTGGGGCCCCTAGGCCACAAGGGGAAGTGTCCAGCCCTTCTGGGCTGGCGCACCACTAGGGGCCCACCTCCCCATGCGCCTAGGGTTAAAACCCTAAGGGGAGGGGGCCACCACTTGCCTTGGGGGGCAAGGACTCCCCCCTGGCCCCCGCCCCCCCTTGCAGATTGGATCTGCAAGGGGCTGGCGCACCCCCTGGCCCCCTATATATATGTGGGGAGGGAGAGGGCAGCCGCACCCTTGCCCTGGCGCCTCTCCCCCTCCCGTCACACCTCCATACTCCAACGCAGGGCGCCCGGCGAAGCCCTGCTGCGATCTCCACTGCATCCATCATCACGCCGTCGTGCTGCCGGATCTCTGACGACTTCTCCTCCCCCCTTGCTGGATCAAGAAGGAGGTGACGTTGCTGCACCGTACGTGTGTTGAACGCGGAGGTGCCGTCCGTTCGGCGCTAGATCATCGGTGACGAAGAACGCGAAGAGTACGACTACTTCATCCACGCTTCTTCGAAAGCTTCCGCTCGCAATCTCCATAACGGTATGTAGATGCACTCTTACTCACTCGTTGCTAGATGTTTCCATAGTTGGATCTTGGTGAAACCGTATAATTTTTTTGAATTATGCTACGTTCCCCAACAGTGGTATCAGAGCCAGGTTTTATGCGTAGCATCTTGCACGAGTAGAACACAAAGCAGTTGTGGGCGTTTGGTTTTGTTCAACTTTCTTACCGTTACTAGTCAATCTTGATTCGGCGGTATTGTGGGATGAAGCGGCCCGGACCGACTTTACACGTACGCTTACGTGAGACTGGTTCCACCGACAGACATGCACTAGATGCATAAGGTGGCTGGCGGGTGTCTGTCTCTCCTACTTTAGTCGGATCGGATTCGATGAAAAGGGTCCTTATGAAGGGTAAATAGAAGTTGACAAATCACGTTGTGGTTTTGGCGTAGGTAAGAAACGTTCTTGCTAGAAATCCTATAGAAGCCACGTAAAACTTGCAACAACAATTAGAGGACGTCTAACTTGTTTTTGCAGCATGTGCTATGTGACGTGGTATGGCCAAAACGAAGATGTGATGAATGATATATGTGATGTATGAGATTGATCATGTTCTTGTAATAGGGAATCACGACTTGCATGTCGATGAACTTGACAACCGGCAGGAGCCATAGGAGTTGTCTTAATTATTGTATGACCTGCGTGTCACTGAATAACGCCATGTAATTACTTTACTTCATTGCTAAACGTTAGCTATAGTAGTAGAAGTAATAGTTGGCGTGACGACTTCTTCAAGACACGATGATGGAGATCATGATGATGAAGATCATGGTGTCGAGCCGGTGACAAGATGATCATGGTGCCCCGAAGATGGATATCCAAGGAGCAAGATGATATTGGCCATATCATGTCACTTTAATTGATTGCATGTGATGTTTATCATGTTTATGCATCTTGTTTACTTAGAACGACGGTAGTAAATAAGATGATCTCTCACTAAAATTTCAAGTATTGTGTTTCCCCTAACTGTGCACCGTTGCTAAAGCACGTTGCTCCGAAGCACCACGTGATGATCGGGTGTGATAGGTTCAAACGTTCGCATAGAACGGGTGTAAGACAGATTTACACACGCGATACACTTAGGGTTCACTTGACGAGCCTAGCATGTACAGACATGGCCTCGGAACACGGAAGACCGAAAGGTCGAACACAAGTCGTATAGAAGATACGATCAACATGAAGATGTTCACCGTTGATGACTAGTCCGTCTCACGTGATGATCGGACACGGACTACTCGATTCGGATCGTGTATCACTTAGATGACTAGAGAGATGTCATTCTAAGTGGGAGTTCATTAAAATTTGATTAAGATGAACTTAATTATCATGAACTTAGTCTAAATTCTTTACAATATTTGTTGTAGATCAAATGGCCCACGCTCAGGTTTCCCTCAACTTCAACGCGTTCCTAGAGAAAACCAAGCTGAAAGACGATGGTAGCAACTATAGGGATTGGGTCCGTAACCTGAGGATTATCCTCATAGCTGCCAAGAGATCATATGTCCTAGAAGCACCGCTAGGTGATGCACCTGCTCCCGATGCGGCCCAAGACGTTTTGAACGTCTGGCAGTCGCGTAGTGATGATTACTCCCTGGTTCAGTGCGGCATGCTTTACAGCTTAGAGTCGGGGCTCCAAAAACATTTTGAGCACCACGGAGCATATGAGATGTTCGAAGAGCTGAAAATGGTTTTCCAAGCTCATGCCCGAGTTGAGAGATATGATGTCTCCGACGCATTCTACAGCTGTAAGATGGAGGAAAACAGTTTTGTCAGTGAGCACATCCTCAAGATTTCAGGATTGCACAACCGCTTGTCTCAGCTGGGAATGAATCTCCCAGATGAAGCGGTCGTTGACAGAATCCTCCAGTCGCTCCCACCAAGCTTCAAGAGCTTCGTGTTGAACTTCAATATGCAGGGGATGGAGAAGTCCATTCCCGAGGTGTATTCGATGCTGAAATCAGCGGAGGTGGACATCAAGAAAGAACATCAAGTGTTGATGGTCAATAAAACCACTAAGTTCAAGAAAGGCAAGGGCAAGAAGAACTTCAAGAAGGACAGCAAGGGAGTTGCCGCACTTGGCAAGCCTGTTGCCGGGAAGAAGCCAAAGCATGGACCCAAGCCTGAGACAGAGTGCTTTTATTGCAAGGGAACGGGTCACTGGAAGCGGAACTGCCCCAAATACTTAGCAGACAAGAAGGCCGGCAACGTCAAAGGTATATATGATATACATGTTATTGATGTGTACCTTACCAGCACTCGTAGTAGCTCCTGGGTATTCGATACTGGTGCAGTTGCTCATATTTGTAACTCAAAACAGGAGCTGCGGAATAAACGGAGACTGACGAAGGATGAGGTGATGATGCGCGTCGGGAATGGTTCCAAGGTCGATGTGATCGCCGTCGGCACGCTACCTCTACATCTACCCTCGGGATTAGTTTTAAACCTCAATAATTGTTATTTAGTACCAGCTTTGAGCATGAACATTGTTTCTGGATCTCGTCTTATGCGAGATGGCTACTCTTTCAAATCGGAGAATAATGGTTGTTCTATTTATTTGAGAGATATGTTTTATGGTCATGCCCCGCTGGTCAATGGTTTATTTTTGATGAATCTCGAACGTAGTGATACACATATTCATAGTGTAGATACCAAAAGATGTAAAGTTGATAATGATAGTCCCACATACTTGTGGCATTGCCGCCTTGGTCATATTGGTGTCAACCGTATGAAGAAGCTCCATTCAGATGGACTTCTAGAGTCTCTTGATTATGAATCATTTGACACGTGCGAACCATGCCTCTTGGGCAAGATGACCAAGACTCCGTTCTCCGCAACAATGGAGCGAGCAACCAACTTGTTGGAAATCATACATACCGATGTGTGCGGTCCGATGAGTGTTGAGGCTCGCGGAGGCTACCGTTATGTTCTCACCCTCACGGATGACTTGAGTAGATACGGGTATATCTATTTGATGAAACACAAGTCTGAGACTTTTGAAAAGTTCAAGGAATTTCAGAATGTGGTTGAGAATCAACGTGACAGAAAAATAAAGTTCTTGCGATCGGATCGTGGGGGTGAATATTTAAGTCATGAATTTGGCACACACCTTAGGAGCTGTGGAATTGTTTCACAATTGACACCGCCCGGAACACCTCAACGTAACGGTGTGTCCGAACGTCGAAATCGTACTCTGTTGGACATGGTGCGATCTATGATGTCCCTCACAGATTTACCACTATCCTTTTGGGGTTATGCTTTAGAGACTGCCGCATTCACTTTAAATAGGGCTCCGTCGAAATCCGTTGAGACGACTCCGTATGAACTTTGGTTTGGCAAGAAACCGAAGCTGTCGTTTATAAAAGTTTGGGGTTGCGATGCTTATGTCAAGAAACTTCAACCTGAAAAGCTCGAACCCAAATCGGAGAAATGCGTCTTCATAGGATACCCAAAGGAAACAATTGGGTACACCTTCTACCACAGATCCGAAGGCAAAGTCTTTGTTGCCAAGAATGGATGCTTTCTGGAGAAAGAGTTTCTCTCGAAAGAAGTGAGTGGGAGGAAAGTAGAACTTGATGAGGTGACAGTCACCCCTCCTGTACCGGAAAGTAGCGCAGCGCAGGAAACTGTTCCTGAGGTGCCTGCACCGACAAGGGAGGAAGTTGATGATAATGATCATGAAGAAACAGATCAAGTTACTACTGAACTTCGAAGGTCCACAAGGGCATGTTCCGCACCAGAGTGGTACGGCAACCCTGTCCTAGAAATCATGTTGTTAGACAACGGTGAACCTTCGAACTATGAAGAAGCGACGGCGGGACCAGATTCCAATAAATGGCTTGGAGCCATGAAATCCGAGATAGAATCCATGTATGAAAACAAAGTATGGACTTTGGTGGACTTGCCTGATGATAGGCACGCCATAGAAAACAAATGGATATTTAAGAAGAAGACAGACGCGGATGGTAATGTGACCATCTATAAGGCTCGGCTTGTCGCTAAGGGTTATCGACAAGTTCAAGGGATTGACTACAACGAGACTTTCTCTCCCGTAGCGATGCTGAAGTCAGTCAGAATCATGTTAGCTATTGCCGCATTCTATGATTATGAGATATGGCAAATGGACGTCAAAACAGCATTCCTTAGCGGCTTCCTCAAGGAAGAGTTGTATATGATGCAACCGGAAGGTTTTGTCGATCCAGAGAACGCTAACAAGGTATGCAAGCTCCAGCGCTCGATTTACGGGCTGGTGCAAGCATCTCGGCGTTGGAATATTCGCTTTGATGAGGTGATCAAAGCGTTTGGATTTATACAGACTTATGGAGAAGCCTGTATTTACAAGAAAGTGAGTGGGAGCTCTGTGGCATTTCTCATATTATATGTGGATGACATATTGCTGATGGGAAATGATATAGAATTCTTGGAAAATGTAAAGGCCTACTTGAATAAAAGTTTTTCAATGAAGGACCTTGGAGAAGCTGCTTACATATTAGGCATCAAAATCTATAGAGATAGATCGAGACGCCTCATTGGTCTTTCACAAAGTACGTACCTTGACAAAATATTGAAGAAGTTCAATATGGATCAGTCAAAGAAAGGATTCTTGCCTGTTTTGCAAGGTATGAGAATGAGCAAGGCTCAGTCGCCGACCACGGCAGAAGATAGAGAAAAGATGAGTGTCATTCCCTATGCCTCGGCCATAGGTTCTATCATGTATGCCATGCTGTGTACCAGACCTGATGTGAACCTTGCCATAAGTTTGGTAGGGAGGTACCAAAGTGATCCCGGTACGGAACACTGGACAGCGGTTAAGAACATCCTGAAGTACCTGAAAAGGACTAAGGATATGTTTCTCGTTTATGGAGGTGACGAAGAGCTCGTCGTAAAGGGTTACGTCGATGCTAGCTTCGACACAGATCTGGATGACTCTAAGTCTCAAACCGGATACGTGTATATTTTAAACGGAGGGGCGGTCAGCTGGTGCAGCTGCAAATAGAGCGTGGTGGCAGCGTCTACATGTGAAGCGGAGTACATAGCTGCTTCCGAAGCAGCGCAGGAAGGAGTCTGGATGAAGGAGTTCATCACTGACCTAGGAGTCATTCCAAGCGCGTCAAGCCCGATGACTCTCTTCTGTGACAACACTGGTGCTATTGCCATTACCAAGGAGCCCAGGTTTCACAAGAAGACCAAGCACATCAAGCGCCGTTTCAACTCCATCCGGAATTATGTTCAGGATGGAGACATAGATATTTGTAAAGTGCATACGGATCTGAATGTAGCAGACCCGTTGACTAAACCTCTTTCACGAGCAAAACATGATCAACACCAGAACTCTATGGGTGTTTGATTCATCACAATGTAACTAGATTATTGACTCTAGTGCAAGTGGGAGACTGTTGGAGATATGCCCTAGAGGCAATAATAAAAGCATTATTATTATATCTCCTTGTTCATGATAATTGTCTGTTATTCATGCTTGAATTGTATTGTACGGAAACAGCGATACATGTGTGAATACATAGACAACAATGAGTCCCTGGTAGGCCTCTAGTAGCTAGCTCGTTGATCAACAGATGGTCACGGTTTCCTGACCATGGACATAGGATGTCAGTGATAACGGGATCACATCATTAGGAGAATGATGTGATGGACAAGACCCAAACTTGAGCATAACACGAGATCGTATAGTTCGTAATGCATAAGCTTTTCAGTGTCAAGTATTTATTCCTTAGACCATGAGGTTGTACAACTCCCGGATGCCGTAGGAATACTTTGGGTGTGCCAACCGTCACAACGTAACTGGGTGGCTATAAAGGTACGCATCGGGTATCTCCGAAAGCGTCTGTTGAGTTGGTACGAACCGAGACTGGGATGTTGTCACTCCGTATGACAAAGAGGTATCTCTGGGCCCACTCGGTAAGACATCATCATAATGAGCTCAATGTGACTAAGTAGTTAGTCACGGGATGATGGATTACGGATCGAGTAAAGAGACTTGCCATGACGAGATTGAACAAGGTATCGGGAATACCGACGATCGAATCTCGGGCAAGTACCGTACCGATGGACAAAGGGAATAACATACGGGATTGAGTGAATCCTTGACACGGTGGTTCATCCGATGAAGATCATCGAGGAACACGTGGGAACCAACATGGGTATCCAGATCCCGCTGTTGGTTATTGACCGGAGAGTTGTCTCGGTCATGTCTACGTGTCTCCCGAACCCGTAGGGTCTACACACTTAAGGTTCGGTAACGCTAGGGTCGTAGAGATAAATGCACGTGGAAACCCGAAAGTTATTCGGAGTCCCGGATGAGATCCCGGACATCACGAGGAGTTCCGGAATGGTCCGGAGGTAAAGATAGATATATAGGAAGTCCAGTTTCGGCTATCGGGTGATCTCCGGGGGTCACCGGGAGCGTCCCGGGACCACCGGAGGGGCCCCGGGGGTCCACCGGGTGGGGCCACCCATCCCGGTGGGGCCCCTAGGCCGCAAGGGGAAGTGTCCAGCCCTTCTGGGCTGGCGCACCACTAGGGGCCCACCTCCCCATGCGCCTAGGGTTAAAACCCTAAGGGAAGGGGGCCACCACTTGCCTTGGGGGGCAAGGACTCCCCCCTGGCCGCGGCCCCCCCCCCTTGCAGATTGGATCTGCAAGGGGCTGGCGCACCCCCTGCCCCCCTATATATATGTGGGGAGGGAGAGGGCAGCCGCACCCTTGCCCTGGTGCCTCTCCCCCTCCCGTCACACCTCCATACTCCAACGCAGGGCGCCCGGCGAAGCCCTGCTGCGATCTCCACTGCATCCGTCATCACGCCGTCGTGCTGCCGGATCTCTGACGACTTCTCCTCCCCCCTTGCTGGATCAAGAAGGAGGTGACGTTGCTGCACCGTACGTGTGTTGAACGCGGAGGTGCCGTCCGTTCGGCGCTAGATCATCGATGACAAAGAACGCGAAGAGTACGACTACTTCATCCACGCTTCTTCGAAAGCTTCCGCTCGCAATCTCCATAACGGTATGTAGATGCACTCTTACTCGTTCGTTGCTAGATGTCTCCATAGTTGGGTCTTGGTGAAAGCGTAGAATTTTTTTTGAATTATGCTACGTTCCCCAACACAGGGTTGTTAATTAAGAACTCGGGTTTGCAACGCCCTATGCAAGTTTTAGTTATTAGGAAAATGTAAAAACAAAGTTGGGCCTTGCTGGAAAAGCTTTAGCGCTAAGCGGGTTATCAAGGGGGGCCCATAAACCCCAACCGTGTTAGGGACGCAAAATCAAGGAACATAACACCGGTTTAACGGTTCCTAGGGCGGCATGAGTGGAACAAAACACCAAGCAAGAGGCTTAGCCTTCCACCCATTACCAATATATAGATGATTTAGTTTAAGAGTTTATATATTGTCATATCCCAACAATAACTTCATCATGAAGCAAGAATCTTCAAGTCTTCGCCTGCATCTAACAACGCTATAAGAGGGGCTGAGCGATGCGTACCTAGCCAAACAACGGTGTGCTAGGAGGGTGGTTAAAGAGTTTCATGGCAACAACAGGGGGCTGACAAACAGACATAGGCATCGAGGCAATAACTAAAGAGCGAGACATCTAGCATAGGCAAAGATAAGAGTGATATCTGGGTAAGGTCATCTTGCTTGTTGTTTCCATGGAGCGATCGTAACCTTGCTCCTCAAACTCAGCCTCGGTAGGGACCTCGAACTAGGACTCGGCTCCTGGCTCTACTCAACACAAGAACACAACACAACACAATATCTAACACGGTGCAATGCACAATCAACATGATGCAAGTATGATGTGCGTATGCATGTGGAAGCACTTGAGCCTAAGGAGAAGATGATGGAAAAGGCCTCATCTTGGAAAACCAAGCAAGCCACTGGATAGAGGGGAAGATTTCGGTTGAAATCGATATAAAGATCACCGGAAACGGATGCACAGTTTGCAAATGGCAAGCAAAACAATATTCAAGCAAAACTGCAGTTTACAGCAACATGGCATCTTTGGAGCAAGAAATAATTATGCTACAACACTCAAACATGGATACAAAGGGCATGGATGTGAAGTAGACATGAAACTTAACAAGCATGAACTTAGAACACACCCAAAAACCTACTGGAACACAATTAACCAAGCATGTCAAGTTGCAATAAAACATATTGACATGTGACATGAAGACAAACACATCAATAGCAATGAGCAAGTCAAAACAGCATCTCACAACAAGTATCAGCACTTAACAACCACATGCACTTTTGCAACAGAGATTAACATGGCAATATGACACCTAACATGAATGCTACAGCAACAATCATGTAGAGCACTTCACAATGAACATTTTGACATATCATATGCTCCATTTGGACAAACATGCACAAAGTTATCAACACCACAAGCATGCAACAAAATTACAGATAACACCAGTTTTAAACATATAGCACTCTTGCAACGATGATTAGGTCATCAAGATGAACTCAAACAAGCATGTCATAGTGGAACAAAATGGAGAGCACATCACAACGAACATCTGGACACATCATTCACTCCATTCGGACCAACATGCACAAAGTTATCACATCTCAAACATGGCAACAAATTTACACAGATAACTAGTTACAGTCAGATGCACTCTTTCCACGAAGATTAAGTCAACAAGATGAACTCTAACATGCATGAAACTGGTACTAACATGTAGAGCACGACGTGACGAACGTTTCGACATATCATACACGCAAAACGGAGTTACGAGCACGAAGTTGTTGCATGGCAAAGGAGGCAAGAAATTTACAGAGATCTGGGACTTAGTGGAAATTTCACCTCCGAAAAGTCAACGGGACGGAGGCATGCGGGACGAGAAGATCCGGGACGGGGACAGGCGTTTGGACGAGATCCCGGTGGGTCTCGTCCCACCGGATCTGGATCGGGACGGAGGGATCCGGCTCGCCGGAGAAAACGACGGGCGGCCGGAGGGGCTCGCCGACTGGAGGTGGCGCGGTGGCGGCGGACGACGGGGCCGGCGGCGGTGCGGGCGCTAGTTGCCGGAGGCGGTGCGGGAGGCAGTGGCCGGAGGCGGTGCGGAGGCGGTCGGCGGCGATGGGCTGAGGTGGCGCGGTGATGGTGGTGGTGTCGGCGGCGGCGACGGCGGCGGGCGCGGTCGCCGGCGCCGGAGGCAGAGGCGGAGGCGAGGGAGGCGACGGGCGCGGGGCGGCGGAGGCGCGCGGGCCGGGCGGGCCGGCCTCGGGCCGCTGCGGGCCCGGCGGCGCGGGGAAGTGGGGCGGCGGTGACGGCGAATCCGGTGGCGACACGTTGCGGCGGCGATGCAGGTCGGACACGTCCTGTAATGCCCAGGATGGGACTATACCTCCTACGTGTCGAGGCACGACTTAAAGGTATAATCCCATTCTGGAATGATCTCAAGTTTGGTATCTTTGCTCGACTCATGTAAAAATAGGGATGAAATTTCAAAAGGATAGTTGGCTTACACTCGCCACGTCACACAATACATTACATAAGCAATCATCATCCAAATAACATCACAACCCGACTACAGGTGAAGATCCAAATGAAAGATATCAAATACATAAAGCCACAAGGTCCGAATCACCCCTAGTAGAAACCACTACTGAACATCGGGATAGTCAACATAGGATCGACTACGTTCTTCATCGTACTCCCAGTACAGCTCTGTGCCGTCACCTGAGTAGTTCACCATGGTACCTGCATCTCGTGTGGTGTAGAATCTGTGAGCCAGTGAGGACTCAGCAATTCCGTTCCCGGGTAGCAATACTATCTAAACCTTGGGTGTGGAACAAGGCTGAAGAAAGATAAAAGGTTGCAGCTGCACTAGCACTAGCTTACGTGTTAAGAGCGAGAAGAGAAGTGCCACGAGCCTCAAAGTGATCACGAAGTGATCCTAACTAAGCACGTCAAACATAACCCCACCGTGTTCACTACCCGAACCCCTTTCGGAAAATGACCGTCACGGTTACTCACGCTGGTAGTGTGTTCTGAACAAGGTGTCAAGTTTTCTACAACCGTATATTAACAAATTCCCATCTGCCACATAACCACGGGCACGGCTTTCGAAAGCTTAAAACCCTGCAGGGGTGTTCCAACTTAGCCCATGACAAGCTCACGATCTACGGAGTCGCAACTCCAAGGTGGGAAGGCCCGAGTATTCTCGGAATCCCGTGTTCAAGATATATCGACATAGGTAAAACTAATCCAGCAAGACCTCCCGGCGTGCCGACACCCTGACAGTAGCCGCGCATATCTAGTCTCAGGCCATGACCGGATGAGTCATCCTACAGGTGAATACCAAATACCTCGAGTTTCCCCAAGGCGGCCCTGTAGTCTGCTCAGTTCGGACCAACACTCATGTGGGGCACTGGCCCCGGGGGGTTGATTAATAAAAGGGGATATCTAGTCCCTATGCAAGTTTTAGTTATTAGGCAAATGGAGTACCAATGTTGGGCCTTGCTGGAAAAGGTTTAGCACTAAGCGGATTATCGAGGGGGTCCCATAACCCCAACCGTGTTAGGAACGCATAATCAAGGACATAACACCGGTTTATACGGTTCCTAGGGCGGCATGAGTGGAACAAATCACCAAGCAAGAGGCTTAGCCTTCCACCCATTACCGATATATAGATGATTTAGATTAAGAGTTTATATAGTGTGATATCCCAACAAACTTCAACATGAAGCAAGAATCTTCAAATCTTCTCCTACATCTGGCAATGCTATAAGAGGGACTGAGCGAAGCTTACGTAGCCAAACAATGGTTTGCTAGGTTGGGTGGTTAGACAGATTCATGGTTACAATAGGAGGCTGAAAAACAAACATGGGCATCGAGGCAAAGAGCTAAAGAGCGAGACATCTAGCAATAGGCAAAGACAGTAATGATATCTAGGTCAGGTCATCTTGCCTGTCGAGTCGTCGATGGGATCGTAAGACGGCACCTCGTCCTCAACCTCGGTAGTAACCTCGTTCTCGTACACGGTCTCGACTTCCGGCTCTACTCAACACAAGAAAACAACGAGGCACGAAATCAAACAAGGTGCAATGCATAATCAATAGGATGCACGTATGATGCACTTATGATGCATGACAAGTCTATATATGATGCAATACATGGCAAGGTAGGAAGCACAGAGAAACAACACAAGAACATGACAATGTGCTCAAGCAAGTATGATGCAAAACAATTCTATATATGATCCAAAACATGGCAAGTCAGGAAGCACAGAGAAACAACACAAGAACAACACGTTTAAATGAGGCCGGAATCCACATATAGTGAATCCGGTAAGTCCTCATATGCATAAGTTGAAAATGGTCCAGATCTGAATAAACCTTAAGTTAGAGTTGTTAAACAGCAAGTTAACATGCACCATGATGTTCTACACGAAATTCTAGTCAAGTTTCATATAAAGTTTGTTTAAAACGGAGCTACGGTCTAGAAGATATGAGCAAAACAAGTTAAGCATGGCAACGGTGCAAGATGCACCCAAACACCAAGCAAGCATACTCCAACCATGTAAACAAGATGATATTATGAATCTACATGCAAAATCACACAAGTTTTATGTAGGGCACGCTCAAAACGGAGCAACTGATCAATACATACACTCGAAACAAGAAACAATGCAAAGCTGAGATCAACAGCCACATAGCAACTTTGGAGCAAGAAATATATACTCTACAGCACTCAAACATGGTGACAAGAAACATGGACATGAAGTAGACATATCCTACAGAAAACAACTCCATTGGAGCAACTCCGTAGGAGGCATGGATCAATAGCAACAAGCTACAACATTTTGATCATGACGTTAAAACCCAACAGTAATATTTTATAGCATCTTGGGAGCAAGAATTAAATAAGCTACAACAACCCATATGATCAAGTGAGGACATGGATGGATAGACAACAACATGCACAACAAGGAATGATCAATGGCCAGCCCAAAACTAACATGGATTTGCCTAGGGCATCAAGCAAACATAGCATCAGGATATGACAGATCCCAGACTTAGTGAAATTTCAGTAAGTGTTAAAACAACTAAGTTGGCAAGGCATGCTTGCAAGCATGTTTAAGGCACCTCAAGGCGTATCATGGAAAATGGTTTGCACCACATCAAAGACCACATGATGGAGATTCTAAAACATATGTGCATGTGACATGGGGACAAACACATCAATAGCAACGAGCTCCTCAACTAGGCATCTCCTAACAAGTTACAAAACCTAACAGCCACATGCACTTTTGCAACAGAGATAAACATGGCAATATGAACTCTAACATGTATTCTATAGCAACCAACATGTAGATCATCTCATGATGAACATTTTGACATATCATTTGCTTTATTTGGATAAACATGCACCAAGTTATCACATCTCAAACATGGCATGAAAATAACAAGTAGCAGCAGTTTATATCAAGTAGCACTCTTGTCATGATGATTAAGACATCTAGATGGACTCAAACAAGCATGACACAATGGAACAAAACGTAGTACACATCACCACGATCATTTTGACATATCATATGCACAAATCGGATTAGCACACTAAAAGATATAGCCATCACAAAATGACATCAGACTACAAAATTAAAAAAAGACTTAGCAAAAAAAAAACAAGGGGGTCACCTCGCGGATCGGGTCTGAACTGCGGATCGGGCGCGGGCGCGGAGCGGGTCGCGGGCGAAGCGGGTGCGGCCCGTTAGGGTTTTCGGGGCAGCCGGCCGATCTGGATCGGGCGATCGGGCGCTCGGCGGCGGCCCTCGATCCGGCGGTGGCAGATGGACAGTGCCGGCGACGGGCGCAGGATCGGCGCGGCGAGCGGGAGGACCGGGGGAGGCCGGAGCGGTGGCCGGAGGAGGCCGGCCGGCGGCTCGGCGAGGAGGAGGCCGGCGGCGGGGGAAGACGAGGCTGCAGCGGCGAAGGCGATGCGGGCCGCGGGGGCCCTAGCTGGGCCTGCGGGCCGGCGCGGTGGGGCACGGCGGCGGGACACGTGGCAGGAGGCGGTTGGTCCGGCGCGTCCGGGCGGACGTGTCCGGTCCGTCCGGACGTGTCCGGCGGCGGCAGGTGCGGTGGAACTAGGGTTTTTGTACGAAAAATGACAT
>LR738715.1:716807305-716838137 GCA_902687465.1 Secale cereale | reverse complement strand
GGGCATTTTTATAGGCACAAGGAGCTAGGAGACTCCAAATGAGGAGCGGTTTTCGGCCACGCGATCACAATTCGACAACCGAGATGATGGGAAGGGTTGTGCTGGTTTGGTCGGCTGTTGTGGAGGGGGTCTTGGGCCTCAAAGAAGAGGTTCTTTTAGCCCACTAGGTCTTGGACCAAACGAAGTCCAAACGCGACGAAACTTGACAGGCGGCCTACACGTACCAAAGCAACATCGCACGAGGAGTCTCACGTCATTCCGGAAACGTTACACGGCCACACACGAAAGAAGGACTCGGGGATACCACGGGCACGTGTGAGAGCATCGGAACTCGAAACGGACAACGGGAAGAGACGAGTGGGACCGGATGCAAGTGATAACACAAATGCAATGCAATGCACATGACAACATGACATGGATGAAATGCACACACGCACAAGACAAAATGACGAAACCCGAAAAGAAAGAAGAGCCCAGAAAGGAATTGATGAAGCCAATGTTTATATATTGCCATATTGGGAAAGTGTTACATCTGGGGCATTACAAACTCTCCTCTACTACGAAAAGATCTCGTCCCGGGATCTAGGACTGGAAGAAGGAAGGATACTCGGAACGAAGGTGATCTTCTCGTTCCCATGTAGCTTCTCGATCGGTATGGTGTGACCACTTAACTTTCAAGAACTTGATTGACTTGTAGCGGGTCTTGCGCTCGGTTTCTTCAAGAATAGCAATGGGGTGCTCCCAATAGGACAAGTCTTGTTGAAGATCAATCTCCTCAAACGGAATGGTGCGTTCAGGTGTCTTGAAGCACGTGCAGAGTTGAGACACATGAAACACATCATGAACATTTGCAAAGTTGGATGGAAGCTCGAGTTGATAGGCTAGATCGCCTCTTCTGCCAAGGATCTTGAAAGGGCCCACTTATCTAGGAGCAAGCTTGCCTTTGATACCGAATGTTTGGGTGCCTTTCATAGGAGAAACACGGAGATTGACATGATCCCCAAAGTTGAAGGCCAAATCACGATGCTTGCCGTCGTAATATCTCTTCTGACGCGACTGAGCGGCCTTGAGATTCTCACGTATGACTTTGCACATTTCTTCGGCTTCTGAGATCAAGTCATTGCCAAGAAGTTGACGTTCACCAGTCTCGGACCAGTTGAGAGGAGTACAACACTTTTTTCCATAGAGGATTTCAAACGGAGCTTTGTCGGCACTTGCTTGGAAACTGTTGTTATAAGAGAACTCGGCAAACGGGAGACAATCTTCCCACTTCATGCCAAAAGAGATGACACAAGCTCTGAGCATGTCTTCGAGGATCTGGGTCACTCTTTCGACTTGACCACTAGTTTGAGGGTCAAACGCAATGCTGAAACGGATCTTAGTGCCCATGGCAGACTGAAAGGAGTCCCAGAACTTGGATGTGAACAAACTTCCACGGTCTGAGGAGATAACTTTAGGAATGCCATGTAAGGACACAATTCTAAAAGTGTACAACTCTGCTAGCTGAGCTGCATTGATGGATTCTTTGACTGGAAGGAAGTGAGCTACTTTGGTTAGCTTGTCAATCACCACAAAGATAGAATCATTCCCTTTCTTGGACTTGGGAAACCCAGTGACGAAATCCATTTCAATGTGGTCGAATTTCCACTCGGGAATAGGAAGAGGTTGGAGAAGACCGGCTGGATGTTGATGCTCTGCCTTCACTCTTCTGCAGACATCACATTCATTCACGAATTGGGCAATCTCCCTTTTCATGCGAGTCCACCAGTAAGATTGCTTTAGGTCTTGGTACATCTTGGAACTTCCAGGATGAATAGAGAGGAGGGAGTGATGTGCTTCGTTCATTATGAGCTTCCTGAGATCACCCTTGGGAACCACAAGTCTGTCCTCAAATAACAAGGTATCTCTCTCATCAACGCGATAACACTTGTATTTGGGAGTACCCTTTTCAATACCATGTTTCACTTTCTGCACCATGGCATCACTGAGCTGGGCCTCACGGATCTGATCTTCCAAGGTAGGAGCAACTTGAAGATTTGCAAGAAAGCCTTGCGGAACAACTTGGAGGTTAAGCTTCCTGAATGCTTCACAAAGCTCAGGCAGAAACGACTTGATAGGGAGACTATTGCAATATGCCTTTCTGCTCAAGGCATCTGCAATGACATTGGCCTTGCCAGGTGTGTATTCGATGCTTGGATCATACACTTGGATCATCTCAACCCAACGAGTCTGGCGAAGGTTCAGGTTCGGCTGTGTGAATAGGTACTTCAAGCTCTTGTGATCGGTGAAGATGTCGACTTTTCTGCCCAACAGAAGGTGTCTCCACGTGATCAAGGCGTGTACCACAGCTGCTAGCTCGAGATCATGTGTGGGGTAGTTCTTCTCACTTGGCTTCAATTGACGAGAGATGTATGCCACATTTTTCTTGTCTTGCATTAGAACACCACCAAGTCCTTGAAGAGAAGCATCACAGAATACTTCGTAGGGCTTGGACTCATCTGGAGGGGTAAAAACCGGAGCAGAGATGAGCTTTTCTTTGAGAGTTTTGAATGCCACATCACAATCCGGAGACCAGTTGTACTTGACATTCTTCTGCAGCAAGTTGGAGAGAGGCTTGGCAATCTTGGAGAAGTTCTCAACGAACCTTCTGCAATAGCTAGCAAGACCAAGAAAGCTTCGGAGTTGCTTGACGTTCTGAGGAGGTTCCCAGTTGACAATCGCTTCAACTTTCTCGGGGTTGACAGAAATACCCTCCGCAGAAATGATATGGCCAAGATATAAGACCTTATCGAGCCAGAATTCACACTTGGAGAACTTGGCATAGAACTTATGTTCACGGAGTCTGTCGAGAACCAAACGGAGGTGCTTTTCATGATCCTCTTCATTCTTGGAGAATACCAAGATGTCATCCAGAAAAACAAGCACAAATTCGTTGGTGTAAGGGTTGAATATGAAGTGCATCATTCTCGAGAAGGTGGGTGGAGCATTAGCAAGGTCAAAAGACATGACTGTATATTCATACGAGCCGTAGCTTGTTCTGAATGCAGTCTTGTGAATATCTTCTTCACGGATGCGGATGTGGTGATAACCCATCCGGAGATCGAGCTTAGAGAACACTTTTGCTCCTTTGAGCTGCTCGAACAATTCATTGATGTTGGGGAGCAGATACTTGTTCTTTATTGTATTCTTGTTTAATGGCCGGTAATCAACGCAAAGGCGCTCTGTGCCATCCTTCTTCTTGACAAATAAGACACCACAACCCCAAGGAGAAGTGCTAGGCCTGATTAGACCCATACGCTCATGCTCATCGAGCTATCTCTTCAATTCCTTCAACTCTTCAGGGGAAAGCTTGTACGGACGCCGGCATGCTGGCTCAGTACCAGGATCGAGTTCAATGACGAATTCAACTTGACGATGCTGAGGCATGCCTGGAAGCTCTTCAGGAAAAACATCTTCATATTCATTGACCACCGGAATTTGAGAGATGGCATTAATCTCGCCCTTGTCATTGAGAGATAATAGCCTGATTGTGTTATCTCGAGAGGCGAAGATAATCATGTCTTCGTTAGGATGAGTAATCTTGACTTCCTTATTTGCACAATCAATGTGAGCATCATGCTGAGAAAGCCAATCCATCCCAAGAATAAGATCAATGTCGGAGTTGCCGAGAACAACCGGAGAAGCCAGAAAGCGGTAATCACCCATGCGAATAGAAACATTCGGAGCCCTCAAATTTGATGTGATGCACTTTCCCGGAGAAATAATTTGCAACTTCTCATCCAGAAAGGCCGAAGTGAAATTATGCTTGGTGAAGAATGACCTTGATATGAAACTGAGAGATGCACCAGAATCAAACAATACTTTTGCCGGAATAGAGTTAACTGAGAGGTTACCAAGTATCACATCTGAAGAATTCTCTGCTTGAGCTGCATTCATCAGATTCACTCTTGCTGTCTTAGGATCGTGCTTGACAATAGCAGTGCTGACAGGTGGAGGAGGCGGAAGGCGCCTTTGAGTACACTTGTTTGCATAGTGACCCTTCTTGCCACACTTGTTGCAAACCACTTCTGAGAGAGGACGGTAAAAAGAAGCACTTGACTTTGAAGCTTGAAAGTGGTTCTTTGACTGATTGCTTGGGTTGGGTGGGTGGGAGAAACCACGGCCACCAGAATTCTTGTTGTTGTTGTTGTTGGGAGGTCGGATCACTGGAGGAGGTGGAAGCCAAAACTTCTGTTGCTTTGCGACCACTTGGGAAGAAGAGGAGGAGTTAACAACGTCTCTGATCCTCTTTTTGGAAGCTTTCATCTTGAGCTGGGCTGCCTCTTGCTTAAGTGCCATGTTATAGAATTGATCAAACTCATCAGGCTCGAACAAGGTGAGAGCTAGTTGGAGTTCATCCTTCAGACCACCTCGGAATTGATAGATCTTGCTCTTGGCATCTGGGATGTCTTGCTTGGCATAGCGGGCAAGGTTCTCGAACTTGACATTATATTGGTAGACAATCATTGAGCCTTGCTTCATGTTGCGGAATTGCTCACGCATACCCTCGATGACACTTGTTGGAATGTGGTGAGAGCGAAAGTCCTTGCAGGAGTCATCCCAGGAGATTACACATCCCTCTCTGGAATCTTTGTACTGCTGCCACCAATCAGCAGCTTGGTCCTTGAGTTGGAAGGCTGCAAACTTCACAAAGTCCTCAGGCCTTACGTTACTGCACTCCAAATGCTTCTTGATATCTGTTATCCAGTCTTCAGCATCTAGAGGGTCCACACAGTAACTGAATGCCTTTGGTTGGTTTGCCAGAAACTGGTTGAGCGTAGCAAAGTGAGGTTGGTTGAAAAAATTGCCTTGGCCTTGGTTCCCATGAGCACCCTGATTTGCTTGATTTTCTTGAATGTTCTCCATCATTTGCATAAGCATCTGGGTGTTCTGGTTCGTCGCTTGCAAAATTGCTCTCCAGGCCTCAAACGGAGGAGGGGAAGGAGGACGATCAGGAACCTCTTCACCCTCTGGGTTAGCGTTGGGAACCCTTTTAGGAGCCATCCTGAATGAGATGACAACTATTAGCCATTGATTGAAAGAATATATAAGCTGAATCAACGGCTCGAAATTGCAACATAGTCTTCACAAGAACATTCGAACAACAATGAACGAATGTAATCCACAGTTTAATAGTAACAACAATCTTCACGAGAAGCCACTTGGGAGACCAAAAGGTAAATAAAAACCAACAAGGAGCAGATAGAACAAATACAAGATAGAAGCTTCATTCGACAAATTCATGTTGAAAGCTTATGGAACGTGTTCAAAGGGGTTTTGTAATCCCCAGATCAGCATAGCCAAGGACCCTTTAAGATGCAACTCCCGATCGGAACAATGCCCATAAAACTACTTCACTCAATGTAGAATCCCGAACTCCATATCATGCATTCGTTGGAAGAATGCCTATGAACTACAAGATGAACCCACCTATTAATCTCCGAAAGTTTCTAGTTATGCAATCAGGTGTTGGGGATACAGGGGAAGCATCGCGCACTCAACTCTAATCCTACATCCAACTGTATCCATCCTTCAACACATAACCAGTTATTTCCGGAAACCGTTTACCTCGGACCTTCGAAACGCATCTACTATACAAGCTATGGCAATACTCCCGAACTACCTCCCCAGTACTGGGTGATGTCGGGGTTATCTTGCCACTAACCGCATAGGAGAGTTTTCGATGTCGGCCGTCTTAAGTATTCCAGAACTAACGCGATATATTTGTGACGACAACACCTCGGAGCTCAACTCCCCGGGACACTGTCACAACCCCTAAATGACAGGAGGCATCGAGAACAATGTTATCGTCACAAAGACATCGGAACAATCCAAGCAATACTCGCGTGATCCTAAATTTTTTTTGGTGAATTTTGAGAGTAGAAGAGACAAGAGTAATCGTTAGGAGTACTCACCAGAGAAAAAAGAGATGAGGAGCAAAAGAAATCCTACTCTCCGATATATATATAGGACCCAAAACATTTTAAGTGTGTGCCTAGACTCAACCGTCAACGATTCGATCAATCAGTGGGGGCTTCTAGGTCGGAGAAGGCTCTGATACCAACTTGTAATGCCCTGGATGGGACTATACCTCCTACGTGTCGAGGCACGACTTAAAGGTATAAGCCCATTCTGGAATGATCTCAAGTTTGGTATCTTTGCACGACTCATGTAAAAATAGGGATGAAATTGCAAAAGGATAGTTGGCTTACACTCGCCACGTCACACAATACATTACATAAGCAACAATCATCCAAATAACATCACAACTCGACTACGGGTGAAGATCCAAATGAAAGATACCAAATACATAAAGCCACCAGGTCCGAATCGCCCCTAGTAGAAACCACTACTGAACATCGGGATAGTGCACATAGTATCGACTACGTTCTTCATCGTACTCCTAGTACAGCTCTGTGCCGTCACCTGAGTAGTTCACCATGGTACCTGCATCTGGTGTGGTGTAGAATCTGTGAGCCACGAAGGACTCAGCAATCCTGTTCCTGGGTAGCAATACTATCTAAGCCTTGGGTGTGGAACAAGGCTGAAGAAAGATAAAAGGTTGCAGCTGCACTAGCACTAGCTTACATGTTAAGAGCGAGAAGAGAAGTGCCACGAGCGTCAAAGTGATCACGAAGTAATCCTAACTAAGCACGTCAAACATAACCCCATCGTGTTCACTTACCGAACCCCTTTCGGAAAATGACCGTCACGGTTACTCGCGCTGGTAGTGTGTTGTCAACAAGGTGTCAAGTTTTCTACAACCGGATATTAACAAATTCCCATCTGCCACATAACTGCGGGCACGTCTTTCGAAAGCTCAAAACCCTGCAGGGGTGTATCAACTTAGCCCATGACGAGCTCACGATCTGTGGAGTCGCAACTCCAAGGTGGGAAGGCCCAAGTATTCTCGGAATCCCGTGCTCAAGATATACCGACATAGGTAAAACTAATCCAGCAAGACCTCCCGGCGTGCCGACACCCTGACAGTAGCCGCGCGTATCTAGTCTCAGGCCACGACCGGATGAGTCATCCTACAGGTGAATACCAAATACCTCGGGTTTCCCCAAGGCGGCCCCGCAGTCTGCTCAGTTCGGACCAACACTCATGTGGAGCACTGGCCCGGGGGGTTGATTAATAAAAGGGGATAGCTAGTCCCTATGCAAGTTTTAGTTATTAGGCAAATGGAGTACCAATGTTGGGCCTTGCTGGAAAAGGTTTAGCGCTAAGCGGGTTATCGAGGGGGTCCCATAACCCCAACCGTGTTAGGAACGCATAATCAAGGAACATATCACCGGTTTATATGGTTCCTAGGGCGGCATGAGTGGAACAAATCACCAAGCAAGAGGCTTAGCCTTGCACCCATTATCGATATATAGATGATTTAGATTAAGAGTTTATATAGTGTGATATCCCAACAAACTTCAACATGAAGCAGGAATCTTCAAATATTCTCCTGCAACTAGCAATGCTATAAGAGGGGCTGAGCGAAGCATACGTAGCCAAACAATGGTTTTCTAGGTTGGGTGGTTAGACAAATTCATGGTTACAATAGGAGGCTGACAAACAAACATGGGCATCGAGGAAAAGAGCTAAAGAGCGAGACATCTAGCAATAGGCAAAGATAGTAATGATATCTGGGTCAGTTCATCTTGCCTGTCGAGTCGTCGATGGGATCGTAAGACGGTTCCTCGTTCTCAACCTCGGTAGTAACCTCGTTCTCGTACACGGTCTCGGCTTCCGGCTCTACTCAACACAAGAACACAACGAGGCACGAAATCAAACAAGGTGCAATGCACAATCAACAGGATGCACGTATGATGCACTTATGACGCATGACAAGTCTATATATGATGCAATACATGGCAAGGTAGGAAGCACAGAGAAACAACACAAGAACATGACAATGTGCTCAAGCAAGTATGATGCAAGACAAGTCTATATATGATGCAAAACATGGCAAGACAGAAAGCACAGAGAAACAACACAAGAACAACAAGTTTAAATGAGGCCGGAATCCACATATAGCGAATCCGGTAAATCCTCATATGCATAAGTTGAAAATGGTCCAGATCTGAACAAACCTTAAGTTAGAGTTGTTAAACATCAAGTTAACATGCACCATGATGGTCTACACGAAATTCTAGTCAAGTTTCATATAAAGTTTTATTTAAAACGGAGCTACGGTCTAGAAGATATGAGCAAAACAAGTTAAGCATGGCAACGGTGCAAGATGCACCCAAACACCAAGCAAGCATACTCCAACCATGTAAACAAGATGATATTATGAATATACATGCAAAATCACACAAGTTTCATGTAGGGCACGCTCAAAACGGAGCAACGGATCAATACATACACTCGAAACAAGAAACAATGCAAAGCTGAGATTAACAGCTACATAGCAACTTTGGAGCAAGAAATATATACTCTACAACACTCAAACATGGTGACAAGAAGCATGGACATGAAGTAGACATATCCTACAGCAAAAAACTCCATTGGAGCAACTCCATAGGAGGCATGGATCAATAGCAACAAGCTACAACATTTTGATAATGACGTTAAAACCTGACAGTAATATTTTATAGCAACTTGGGAGCAAGAATTAGATAAGCTACAGCAACCCATATGAGCAAGTGAGGACATGGATGGATAGACAACAACATGCACAACAAGGAATGATCAATGGCCAGCCCAAAACTAACATGGATTTGCCTAGGGCATCAAGCAAACATTGCATCAGGATATGACAGATCCTAGACTTAGTGAAATTTCACTGTGTTAAAACAGTTAAGTTGGCAAGGCATGCTTGCAAGCATGTTTAAGTCACCTCAAGGCATATCATGGAAAATGGTTTGCACCACAGCAAAGACCACACGATGGAGATTCTAAAACATATGTGCATGTGACATGGGGACAAACACATCAATAGCAACGAGCTCCTCAACTAGGCATCTCGTAACAAGTTACAAAACCTAACAGCCACATGCACTTTTGCAATAGAGATAAACATGGCAATATGAACTCTAACATGCATGCTATAGCAACCAACATGTAGAGCATCTCATGATGAACATTTTGACATATCATTTGCTTCATTTGGATAAACATGCACCAAGTTATCACATCTCAAACGTGGCATGAAAATAACAAGCAGCAGCAGTTTATATCAAGTAGCACTCTTGTCATGATGATTAAGACATCTAGATGGAATCAAACAAGCATGACACAATGGAACAAAACGTAGTATACATCACCACGATCATTTTGACATATCATATGCACAAATCGAACTAGCACACTAAAAGATATAGCCATCACAAAATGACATCAGACTACAAAATTCAAAAAAGTCTTAGCAAAAAAAACTGGGGGGGGGGGGTCACCTCGCGGATCGGGTCTGAACCGCGGATCGGGCGCGGGTGCGGAGCAGGTGCGGCCCGTTAGGGTTTTCGGGGCAGCCGGCCGATCTGGATCGGGCGATCGGGCGCTCGGCGGCGGCCCTCGATCCGGCGACGGCGGATGGACGGCGCCGGCGACCGGTGCGGGATCGACGCGGCGAGCGGGAGGACCGGGGGAGGCCAGAGCGATGGCCGGAGGAGACCGGCCGGCGGCTCAGCGAGGAGGACGCCGGCGGCGGGGGAAGACGAGGCGGCGGTGGCGAAGGTGATGCGGGCCGTGGGGGCCCCGGCTGGGCCTGCGGGCCTGCGCGGTGGGGAACGGCGACGGGACACGTGGCAGGCGGCGGTTGGTCCGGCGCATCCGGGCGAATGGGTCCGGTCCTTCCGGACGTGTCCGGCGGCGGCGGTTGCGGTGGAACTAGGGTTTTTGGACGAAAAATGACATGGGGGGACGTTTTTATAGGCACAAGGAGCTAGGAGACTCCAAATGAGGAGCGGTTTTCGGCCACACGATCACAATTCGATGACCGAGATGATGGAAAGGGTTGTGCTGGGTTGGTGGGCTGTTGTGGAGGGGGTATTGGGCCTCAAAGAAGAGGCTCTTTTGCCCACTAGGTTAACCGTTGAAGTACCAAACGAACTCCAAACACAACGAAACTTGATAGGCGGCCTACACATACCAAAACAACATCGCACGATGAGTCTCACGTCATTACGGAAATGTTACACGGCCACACACGAAAGAAGGACTCGGGGGACCACGGGCACGTGTGAGAGCATCAGAACTCGAAACGGACAACGGGAAGAGACGAGTGGGACCGGATGCAAGTGACGACACAAATGCAATGCAATGTACACGACAACATGACATGGATGAAATGCACACACGCACACGACAAAATGACGAAACCCGAAAAGAAAGAAGAGCCCGGAAAGAAATTGATGAAGCCAAAGTTTATATATTTCCATATTGGGAAAGTGTTACATCTGGGGCATTACACGTCCGGCCGGGTTGGACGTGTCCGGCGGTGGTGGAGGAGGAGTCTGGCTAGGGTTTGCCCGAAATTTCGGGGGAGGGGGCTAATTTATAGATTTTGGGAGCTAGGAAGGTCCAAATGGGGTGCAGTTTTCGCCCGCACGATCACGATCCGACGACCGAGAGGATGGGAGTGGTTGTGCTGGGTTAGTTGGCTGTTGTGGAGGGTGTCTTGGGACAAAAGGAAGATGAGCTTTTAGCCCACTTGGTTAACCGTTGGAGTACCAAACGAACTCCAAACACGAAGAAACTTGACAGGCGTCCTACACGTACCAAAATAACAATGTACGACAAGTCTCACGTCATTCCGGGAATGTTACACGACCACACACGAAAGAAGGACTCGGGGGGTGCCACGGGCACGTGTGTGAGTGTCGGAACTCGAAACGGACAACGGGACGAGGCGAGCGGATCCGGGTGCAAGTGACAACACGAATGCAATGCAATGCACATGATAACATGACATGGATGAAAAGCACACACGCACGCGACAAAACGCAGAAACCCGAAATGAAAGAAGAGCCCAGAATGGAATTGTTGAAGTCAATGTTTCATATATTGCCATAAATGGAAGGTATCACATATGGGGTGTTACAACAACAGTACCTAAGTGGTGATTTATTTTCTTATACAAACGGAGCTTACGGATTTTCTATTGAGTTTTGTGTTGTGAAGTTTTCAAGTTTTGGGTAAAGATTCGATGGACTATGGAATAAGGAGTGTCAAGAGCCTAAACTTGGGGATGCCCAAGGCACCCCAAGGTAATATTCAAGGACAACCAAGAGCCTAAGCTTGGGGATGCCCCGGAAGGCATCCCCTCTTTCGTCTTCGTTCATCGGTAACCTTACTTGGAACTATATTTTTATTCACCACATGATATGTGTTTTGCTTGGAGCGTCATTTTTTTCTTTCTGTTTGAATAATATCCCAAGATCTGAAATTCTTAAATGTTAGATAATCTTCACATAGTTACATAATTATTCGACTACTTATTGATCTTCACTTATATCTTTTGGAGTAGTTTGTCGTTTGCTCTAGTGCTTCACTTGTATATTTTTAGAGCATGATGGTAGTTTTATTTTTGATGAAATTGATGAACTCTCAGTTCTTCACTTATATTATTTTGAGATTCTTTTAGACCAACATGGTAATTTGCTTTGGTTATGAATTTAGTCATAATATGATGGGCATCCAACAGGGATATAATTAAAAAAATTCATATAAAGTGCATTGAATACTAAGAGAAGTTTGATTCCTTATGATTGTTTTGAGATATGAAGATGGTGATATTAGAGTCATGCTAGTGAGTAGTTGAGAATTTGAGAGATACTTGTGTTAAAGGTTGTGATTCCCGTAGCATGCACGTATGGTGAACCATTATTTGATGAAGTTGGAGCATGATTTATTTATTGATTGTCTTCCTTGAGAGTGGAGGCCGGGATCGCGCGATGGTTAACTCCTACCAACCCTTCCCCTAGGAGCATCCGTGGAGTACTTTGTTTTGATGACTTGTAGATTTTGCAATAAGTATGTGAGTTCTTTATGACCAATGCTGAGTCCATGGATTATATGCAGTCTCACCCTTCCACCATTGCTAGCTTCTCTTGTACCGCGCAACTTTCTCCGGTACCATACACCCACCATATAACTTCCTCAAAACAGCCACCATACCTACCTATTATGGTATTTCCATAGCCATTTCGAGATATATTTCCATGCAACTTTCCACCGTTTCGTTTATTAAGACACGCTTCATCATTGTCATATTGCTTTGCATGATCATGTAGTTGACATCGTATTTGTGGCAAAGCCACCTTTCATAATTCTTTCATACATGTCACTCTCGATTCATTGCACATCCCGGTACACCGCCGGAGGCATTCACGTAGAGTCATATTTTGTTCTAAGTATCGAGTTGTAATTCTTGAGTTGTAATTAAATAAAAGTGTGATGATCTTCATTATTAGAGCATTGTCCCAGTGAGGAAAGGATGATGGAGACTATGATTCCCCCACAAGTTGGGATGAGACTCCGGACGAAAAAGAAAAAATAAAAGAAAAAAGAGGCAATAAAAAAAGAGAAAAGGCCCAAATAAAAAAAATAAAAAAAATGAGAGAAAAAGAGAGAAGGGGCAATGCTACTATCCTTTTACCACACTTGTGTTTCAAAGTAGCACCATGATCTTCATGATAGAGAGTCTACTATGTTGTCACTTTCATATACTAGTGGGAATTTTTCATTATAGAACTTGGCTTGTATATTCCAATGATGGGCTTCCTCAAATGCCCTAGGTCTTCATGAGCAAGCGAGTTGGATGCACACCCACTTAGTTTCTTTTTGAGCTTTCATAAACTTATAGCTCTAGTGCATCCGTTGCATGGCAATCCCTACTCACTCACATTGATATCTATTGATAGACATCTCCATAGCCCGTTGATACGCCTAGTTGATGTGAGATTATCTTCTCCCTTTTTGTCTTCTCCACAACCACCATTCTATTCCACTGTAGTGCTATGTCCATGGCTCATGCTCATGTATTGCGTGAATTTGAGAAAGTTTGAGAATACTAAAGTATGAAACAATTGCTTGGCTGAAACTGGGGTTGTGCATGATTTAAACATTTTGTGTGATGAAGATAGAGCATAGCCAAACTATATGATTTTGTTGGGATAAGCTTTCTTTAACCATGTTATTTTGAGAAAACATAATTGCTTTGTTAGTATGCTTGAAGTATTATTATTTTTAGGTCAATATTAAAACTTTTGTTTTGAATCTTATGGATCTGAATATTCTTGCCACAATAAAGAGAGATTACATTGATAAATATGTTAGGTAGCATTCGACATCAAAAATTCTGTTTTTATCATTTACCTACTCGAGGACGAGCAGGAATTAAGCTTGGGGATGCTGATACGTCTCCAACGTATCTACAATTTTTGATGTATTCATGCCATGTTTATAACATTTCTACATGATTTGGTATGATTTGGTTAGAACTAACCCGGACTGACGTTGTTTTCAGCAGAACTACCATGGTGTTGTTTTTGTGCAGAAATAAAAGTTCTCAGAATGCGCTGAAAAGCAACGGTGTTTTTTCTAGAAAATGTAAAAAATATTGGAACGAAGAGTTACTAGAGGGGAGGCCCGTCGGCCCCACGAGGGTGGAGGGCGCGCCCACCCCCTAGGGCGCGCCACTGTGCCTCGTGGACTCTCCGTGGGGCCCCCTGGCTTGTTCTTGACGCCAACCTCTCCTATAAATCCCCAAATCTCTAGAAAATAACCTAGATCAGGTGTTCCACCGCCGCAAGCCTCTGTAGCCACCAAAAACCAATCGGGCCCCTGTTCCGGCACCCTGCCAGAGGGGGGATCCATCATCGGTGGCCATATTCATCATCCAGGCGCTCTCCATGACGAGGAGGGAGTAGTTCACCCTCAGGGCTGAGGGTATGTACCAGTAGCTATCTGTTTGATCTCTCTCTCTCTCTCTCTCTCTCTCTCTCTCTCTCTCTCTCTCTCTCTCGTGTTCTTGATTTGGAACGATCTTGATGTACCGCGAGCTTTGCTATTATAGCTGGATCTTATGATGTTTCTCCCCCTCTACCTTCTTGTAATGGATTGAGTTTTCCCTTTGAAGTTATCTTATCGGATTGAGTCTTTAAGGATTTGAGAACACTTGATATATGTCTTGTGTGGGATACCTGTGGTGACAATGGGGTATTCTATTGATTCACTTGATGTATGTTTTGGTGATCAACTTGCGGTTTCCGTGACCTTGGGAATCTGTGCATAGGGGTGGGCACATGTTTTCGTCTTGACTCTCCGGTAGAAACTTTGGGGCACTCTTTAAAGTTCTTTGTGTTGGTTTGAATGGATGAATCTGAGATTGTGTGATGCATATCATATAATCATACCCGCGGATACTTGTGGTGACATTGGAGTACCTAGGTGAAATTAGCACTACTAGGAAAAGGCCTACTAGTGGCGCACCACTTTTTCCTACTAATGGCGCACTACTGGTGCGCCACTAGTACCACGCCACTAGTATTTTTTACTAATGGCGCACCAGAGGTGCGCCATTAGTACAGCCCACGGTGCGCCATTAGTATGCCTCCCAGGGGGCCATATATACCCAGGTGCTTTGGCATACTAATGGCGCACTCTTGTGTGATGCGCCATTAGTAACTTTGGCATACTAATGGCACACTGTGGGGTGATGCGCCATTAGTATCCTTTGGCATACTAATGGCGCATTGTGGTGTGATGCGCCATTAGTATGAATATTAAGTTTTTTTTTTACTTTTCTGATTTTTGCACAGGTTACAAAATGTATTATTGGACAGAATATAGACAGCAGCACACAGCAACAACAGATTCATCGAATACAATAGAAGATTAGTCTCTGAATACAATTCATCATATTAGTCTCCGAATACAATTCATCATATTAGTCTCCGAATTCAAAAGACCGAACAAAGATAGAACATTATATTACAAGTCTCCAGACCGCGAGTAGCGAGTTTGTCTTCACATTACAAGTCGATATCGATCATCTAAACTACCATCACATAGAAGAGAGTTGCGGTCATCAAGATGAGCATCATCCCGATGAAACTCGTCTTCATCCGGTTCCTCCAACGCTCCCTCCCCTCTCCCGCTAGATAGCACGCGTATCTAGATTCCACCTCCGCCCTAGTGGTGTACCCTTTGTAACTATTACCGCCGAAATGGTGAACCTGTCTCCGACACTCCTCCCAGTCATCATAGACTCCGGGAACCTTACCCTTGTACACGACATACGACGGCATCGCTATGCACTAGCCAAACGAAACGTTAGTACCAATTCACAGACAATACATAAGCAATATATAAGTATGCAACAAAACGATCGGAAGAGAAAAGCAAGACATTAATAGCATCGATTACATCTAAGTTGAACGACTGTCGAAACGAAAGAGACACACTACAAGTTCATTAAAGTTTAATTACAACATGAGCCAATCGATGTTTCAGAACTAGACACATCATCACTACTTTCGACTCGACTCAAGGGACCGGAGCTTGGATGAAGCCGCCGTCTATCGTGGGAGTCATGAAATCGCGGGCGTTGTCAGCCTGCATTTGTAGCATTGTGTCTATGTGACTGTTGGACGGTTGATTTCTGAGGTAGAACTGCCCCGAGGTACGAAGGACATCTTGATGGATGATTTCCGCAAACTCCGACTAGATGCGAAAGAATTCTTGTCTGATGTCCGCGTCCTGGATTGCCGACACACTCGCGGCCCAATCTTTGAGTTTATCTGGTAGCAGAAGGTGATGATGGTCCCGTACGATCGCCCGCATGTGATGGATAGCGTAGTAGGCACCCTTCTGACCGCCAGGCGGCTGCTTGACGCAACAGAACGTCGTATTGTGGGCGAACACGTGCTTACCGTACTTACAAACTGTCCTGGTGAAGGTGCCTCCAGATTTGGCATAGCCGGGGAGAACATCATCAAGAACTTTCTTGACATTTGTGTAGTCTACCTTCAACTGACGATCCGAGTCGAAATACGTGGCCATGGAATATTTCGGGCTTAGGAGGATGAGTGTGCAATGTGTGTCACTGCACAAAACACGGAATGTTAAAAGAAAACGATTGAAATCTAAGAAATCATATGTTACGGGGCGGTTCAGGGGACGACTTACTCGGGAAAGTAAGGCACGAGGAAGTTATCCTTATCTCGGTTTGCCAGAATGACGCCTTCGAGGTAAGAACTCGCGACTTGTCGGTCCCCAGCGCTGCCCAAGATCTTGGCACGCATGTAGAAGGGGTCGACTATCACGATGTCCGGGGTTTTGTCTCTAATGATCCGCATCTCCATACTCAGTGAAAATAGCCGAACGAAGGTGTAGTGCAACGGATGAAGGTTAAACATAGCGAAGATGTCATCAAACCGCAGGACGATCGTACCCCCGATGGAGTTATCCACAAAGCCCTTGCCCTCTGGCACCTTGGCCGCGAAAACCAGGTATGCCACATCCTTCTCTCTGAGACGCCGCTTCTCCAAAGAAAGAAAATTGTCATGCAGACTCCGCATAGCACCGGTTGCAGCATTGAGCATATTAGTCGGTAGCATCGGCCTACCCGCCACATGCACCCTCCTCATTATATCCTCAGGTGAAGGTGGCCCGTCCTGAGCACGGATCGCACTCGGTGCCGGCTGGCTCGCACCCTTGTTACTCTTTCTTTTCCGTGCCTTCTTCTTCTCCTGTAATGGGACCGAGTTCTGCTCACAGACCGCCTTCTTGAGTGTGTTGGGGCTGATCATATTTCGCACCTCGGCTATCTGAGGCTCGGTGAAGTCGGCAGCTGGAGGCGTCTCCTGAGAACTGAACGCTAGACGACGGCTGTTGCAACTTGGTTTCTCCGTGGTACCAGCTAGATCGCGCACGTCTTTTGTAGGGTTGGGTTCTTGAGAAGGAGGCCCCATGAATTCGCCATCGTACCCATGATCGGCAAAGTACTTATCGACATTGGCAAATGTATCATCATCGTTTTCGTCGTCGTTGTTCGAATCATGTGCCATATGCATGTTCGGATCTAGTGCCATAGGGATGTCCGGCAGCGTTGCGGCGGTCTTGCCATGGCTTGGCGCCGGCATGACTGGCGGTGTTGTCTTTGGGGTGGTGTCCCCCGCCCCCAAACGAATCTGGCTCTTCGTCCAAAGCAGGGGCTAGCTTAGGCAGGCGTTGAGGGTCATCACATCATCTTCATCAGCCCCGACGGGTCGAATCGGAGGTAACAACTCGTCGTAGCCTGGCAGCACCCGAACCAGTTGAACCCTATACACGGTGGGTGGCATCGGATTACCGTGGAACACGGGGTTGCCCGGTTGAACGATTTTGCCCTTGGCGACATCGACCAACTCGTTGTTCACGAAGTGCAGGAGAGTGCACGGAACGTCGGCGGCGCCCTGTGAAAACATGTAGGGTGTCAGGGATGCCCAGTCAAAGGCAAGGAGATGAAGTCCTCGGCCGATAGGCTTAATTAGTTACCGTGATGATGGCGTCGAGCTTGGCTAATGTCGAGGCACCGCCAACGGCGGGCGTGCAATTGACGGAGGGTCCGCTTGCTGCCGAGGTGCTGGCCGGCGTACACCCGGGTGCATTAAGCTCCAAAGCCCGTGCTGGCGTCGGAGACACCAATACCGGCTTCGCCAGAGACACCAATGGCGCCGCCTGCGCGTTGTGCGAGTTGCTGTCCCTGAAGCTGGGAATTGGGGGCGGCCCCTATTGGCCGCCCACAATCCACGCCGTCAGCCCATGAATCAAGGTAGGCATAATGCCGGTGAGCGTCGATCCCAGTTGTTGTTGCACTTGCTCTTGGACAATCTCCGGAATCCGCACCACTTGTGCCTTGAGTTCTTGAACCTCGTGCGACTGGCTTTCCAAGCTGCTCTTTCTCTCCTTTCGCCCACCATTGTTATAGTATGACGACCATTTTGTGGACCAGCCTTTGCCGGCCACACGACCAGCTGACGACGGCTTACTGAGCCTATCCTTGTTTTTCATTATGTTCAACGCCCTATTTAGAGTGATGTCCCAAGCAGGGGTGCTCTGAGACGACCCCGCGCTACTGCTTTCAGTCTCCTGCGCCAGAACAAGCTCAAGCGCCCTGGTCTTCGGATTCGTGGTAAGCTCCTTTGCTTTCGGGTCACCTTGTACCGGGCCCTGACATAGTTCCTGGTCTGCTTGTCACAGTATTTCTCGAAACGGGGCGGTAGGCCTTGCTCGGCACGCTCCGCGTCCTCCTTGTCCCATATAGGCTCCGCCACTCTGTAACCGCTGGGACCGAGTGTGTGTTCCCCTAAGTTCAACTCCCGCATTTCTTTCCCCCACTGACTTGATTCGGAGGTTGCGGTGCTCTCGCACTTGATCTTGAACTCGTTGTAGTCATCTTCGGTGATCGAATGATTTTTCTCCTTGACCTTCTCATAACTAAAACCTTTGTCAATCATTCTCTTCACCGAGCTTCTCCAAGTAGACAGGGCCATTGTTCACTTTATTCCCTGTGAGGCGTGTGTTTTCAAATTCAGCGGGGAACTTGTATCGTTCGTGCAGCTTTGTGAAGAGGAGGTTGCGCAAATTCCCTTGGTCCTTATGCCTTAGGTTCTCGGTGTTGATAGAGACGATGCTCCAGAGAATGCACCTGAGCTGAAGCGAGTACCCCTTGACTATTTGTTTGGGCGCCGTTGGATTCCCGTCGGAGTGCACTTCAGTAAATTCCTCCTTGACGGTGCGGAGCACGGTCAGGCGCCGGTCCTTCCGTTGCCTCTTCGGTTGGCTGCCATCTGTGCATGCGCCGCCATCATCAGTGGTGGCATCCTCGGCGGCACCATCAGTGGTGTCATCCCCGATGGCACCATCAGTGGGGTCATCCTCGGTGGCACATCAGTGGTGTCAGGATCGGTGTCTTTCACGGCGTCCTCATAGAAGTGAGATTGTTCCTCCATCTCCTAGGACAGCTCCCAGAATGCCTTGCCGCCCGAACCGCCGACCTCATCGTTGTGGGCCATGTTTCTCTCTAAATAGGAAAAAAGTTTGGTCAAAATGTTGGTTATTGTCAAGGAACAAGATCACGGTCTCATCATTTAGGGTTTGTCGACACCGAGGCATCCTAAAAGCTAAGCTTTTATCATTTAGGGTTTTTCGACGCCGAGGCACCCTAAAAGCCTAAGCTTTCATCATTTAGGTTTTTATCGACACCGAGGCACCCTAAAAGCCAAGGTTTTATAATTTATGGTTTGTCAACACCGAGGCATCCTAAAAGCTAAGCTGGGAAGGAGAATTCTATGTTGGGCCTAATCACTTGGCTCTATTGCCGCCTATGGTTTAATGCAGCAAGAATAAAGGGGCAGTTGATCCTACCTAATTAAGTACTAAGATACCCCGGCCCATGCATTAGTCACAAGTACCCCATATGTCCTATTTTTAGCAAAGTCATGCTAAAATTCACGGAAAATTTCAGCATGACCTTTGCTGAAAATAGGACATATGCAGTACCCAAATTTGCCGGAATGGAAGTTAATCGACATTCCAGCAAACTCAAGGGCCTCTCGGGGTACCTGCAAAATCATCACGACACGATGGTCGGAGACAAAACCCAGCAAAAATCTGGATGGAGTGCATCGAGCTTTCAACTCCACTTTAGACTATTCAAATTCCAGTTTGCATAGGCTTGAGCATATCATTTCAAATAGCTGTGTATAGCTTGCAAAAGCATATATTGTCTGGTACTAAAGCTTCATAAAGACAAGCACTAACATTGTATAAGAGAAAATAAAAGCGGACATATTGGAATAACAATGATCCTATAAGAGAAAACATAAGCACCAACACTGGATGGATCAGTTAATAAAAATTGAAATAACAACAAGACTATCGAGACTTCTACAACCAAGTTAGCATTTCGACACTACCACATAAGACCACTCTCTTAGGTGACTTTTAGTGATCCTATATGATATATTGAACATACAAAACCAGATCATGAAACTACTTCAACTAAATGCATATGTTACAAATTATCTATCTATTTAAATTATCTAGCAGTGCCATATCATTTTTAATTATCCATATATTCAGATCATATAACACTGCCATACCTAAATGCAGTTTCTACACATGCAAATTATCCAGCTAAATGCATATGTTTCCTACTCACTTCACTATCCAGCACTTGGCATTTTTACAAATGCATGTACCCACTATTTTCAAGACAGACTGTAGCAAGTCAATTTTTTCATCAATTTTTTCAAGACAGGCTGTAATAAGTATATAGTGAACTAAACAGACTAGCGCAATTTTTTCAAGAAAGACCAGGTCAATTCATCGATTCATTCAGCATATAGTGAACTACAAAGTATATCCTACAAAGTATATAGTGAACTAAACACGGAAACGTATGGAGGAGACGATGAACAGAAGCTTACAAGGGTTTTTGATACACCCACTATTAAGAAGTAATAATAAGTCTATATTCAGATAAGTCTAAGCAGTACAGTAGCTTTCAGCCTCCAAGAAAGACTAGTAGCGTCTCAATCCTCACTGTTCTTGTGTTCACTAGTTCTTCAGATAAAAAATTGGCTATTAGTTGGTTGTTTGGCTTTGCTATCCGATGAATGAATGGGTCTGACTAGACGGTGTCCCGCAAAATTTCAGGGGGTGCTTCTTGGGCTGTCGAACACCGCCGGTGTGCTTGCATGAGTTTTTGGTACTGCTGCCACTGGCTACATCCTACAGAAAGGTGAAACACCTATTTTCACACAGAATAATTTAACTCTTTCATATGCTAACTTCCTACTGTATATGTTTTACTCTACTTAATTACCTAGATTAGTTAGTTGATGATGAGAGAATTATATATAAATGCATCCATCCATCATCATTCAATTCAATTAAAGAGGATGACAATGTCTCAAAAGATGCACCGACAAACCAGAATGCAAGAAATATATGCACAAGCAATCCTCTTGAACTTGAAGCCAGTTTCAGATGGGTAATTAAGTAGAGTAAATTAAGTGGCAGTTCTTCATACATACTGATACGTCCAAAACGTATCTATAATTTCTGCTTGCTCCATGCTTCTTTTGTGTGATATTGCTATGATATTTATGCACTTCTATACACTTTTGATCATATTTGGACTAACCTATTAACTCAGTGCACCCCAGTGCCAGTTTCGGTTTTCTGCTGTTTTTGTATTTCAGGTTTTCCCATTACTTAAATTGCCAGAAAAATTCCGGGAAAAATATATAAAAAATCAGCGCTCTAGAAGCTTCCATGCGCTAGAAGTAGGGCCAGAGGGGAGCCAGGGGCAGCCCAGGCAGCCTGCCCACGCGGCCCCCCTCTTGGCCGCGCCGGGGGGCGCCTGGGCCCCCCTCTCCGCCTCTGGTGCCCCCTTTTGGCATATATTTACCTCGCGTCCCGAAACCCTCGAGGACGGAACCCTTTTTCGCGATCTCATCTCTGTTCCGCCGCCGCCGCGCTTCCAAGATCGGGAGCACCAGGAGAACTCTTCCCGGCACCCTACCGGAGGGGAGAACCACCACCGGGAGCTTCTCCACCACCATGGATGCTTCCCGGATGAGTTGTGAGTAGTCCCCCTTGGACCATGGGTCCATGACCAGTAGCTATGTGATGTTCTCCTCCCCTCTTTGTTCTTCATCGATTAGACCTCGTGTGCTGCCCTACATGATCGAGGAACATATGTAATCTTTATGTTGTTGCTATGCTGAGTTTGCTGGGATCCGATGGATTATGAGATTATGTTCAGATTGTGTGTGAGTAATATATTTGATTCACCTCTTTTATATTTATGTTCTTGAGTAATTCTTGCATGTTCTCCGTTGCTATTTATTGCTTTGGCCGAGTAGTAGGTAGTAACTCCAAGAGGGAACGTTATGCTTGATTGTGGGTTCATGCCCCTCGATGACTAGCTTGAGTGACAGAAACATGAGTCTAGGGGATGTGCTGTTGCCACAAGGGGGAAAACAACGGTGCTTGTACTTGCGGGTGAAAGGATTGTTTACTTTACGCAAAGTTCTTTTAATGTAGTTGTCTGTTGCTTTGAGTTTACACTTTGGGTGGGACTCGCAACTTAATACCAGCGAGATGTTCTGGATAGATATCTCAAGGTGGATGATTAGTAGTAGATGCAGATGGATTTCGTTCTACTTGCCTTGGGTACCGCCCATGCTTTTGAGCCTCTACCTTTCTTTACATCATAGTTAGCATTGGTTTGCGCACATAATCCTGTCAATTGCCCAGCTGTAATTCATTTACCTCGCTTAGCTGTTTTATCGTCTTTTGGGAGAGAGACATCACTAGTGAACATCATGGAACCCCGGTCCATATTACCATCACTGATCACACCCGCTGTTTACTTCCTGTTCTTATTTCCTAGTTGCAGTCATATCTATCACTATTATCTCTTGCGTTTGATCCTTTGTAAACGACAAGGCCGGAGGGATTGACAACCTCTCTGTACTCGTTGGGAGCAAAGTTATTTGTATCTGTGTGCAGGTCCTGTCAAGCGAAAGTTTCTGGCGCTATTGACACCTTCTTGTCGACCCTCGGAGTCTCACGGGATTCGATCCTTGGTATCTTTGCCAAGGGAAATTTGCCGCTACGCTACATCTCAAACCTTCCACTTGGGGTAACCAACGAGGGGCGAGAAGCCATCAAGTAAGTTTCTGGCGCCGTTGCCGGGGACTCCACTCTTCAAGATAGGGGAGTTTCACGCTATCTTTTATCTTTGCTTTTTAAGTCTTGTTAGTTTACCTTTCAGTTTTTGCTTTAGTGTCTTCCATCAAAAATCACAAAAATAGTTATCTTGCTTGCTGCTGCTATGGGTTCCACCGAGAACACCAAGTTGTGTGACTTCACTAGTCATAACAACGATGACTTTATCTGCACGCCTATTACTACACCTCCACTTCAACACCTTCTTATGAAATTAAACCTGCTTTACTGAACATAGTTATGAAAGATCAATTCTCCGGTGCTGGAGATGATGCTGCTTTGCACTTAAATAATTTTGTTGAACTCTGTGATATGCAAAAGTACCAAGAAATAGATGGTGATATTGTTAAGCTTAAGCTTTTTCCTTTCTCCTTGAGAGGAGGAGCTAAAATCTGGTTTCAATCCTAGCCTAGGAATAGCATAGATTCTTGGGGCAAGTGCAAGGATGCCTTTATTGGGAAATACTATCCCCCTGCTAAAATTATCCAACTAAGGAGTAACATAATGAATTTTAAACAATTGGATAATGAACACGTTGCCCAAGCTTGGGAACGCATGAAATCTCTTGTCAAGAACTGCCCTACTCATGGTTTGACTACTTGGATGGTTATCCAAACTTTTTATGCAGGCTTGAACTTTACCTCGCGGAACTTGTTAGATTCGGCCGCGGGAGGAACCTTTATGTCAACTACACTTGGTGCTGCCACGAAGCTTCTCGATGAGATGATGACCAATTATTCCCAATGGCACACCGAACGCGCTCCAACAGGTAGGAAGGTAAACTCTGTCGAGGAGATTTCCTCCCTAAATGAAAAAGTTGACTTGATCATGTCTCTACTTTCCAAGCAATCTTCTATTGATCCTCGTGATGTTCCTTTAAATTATTTGATTGCTCAAGATCAAGTAGATGTGAACTTTATCTCTAGAAACAATTTCAATAACAATGCTTATAGGAGTAATTTTGGTAGCAACCCTAGACCGTTCCCCTCTAATTCCTATGGGAACAACAATGCTTATCCTAGCACCAAGAACTCCACCTCTGAACTAGAGATTATGCTTAAAGACTTCATCACTACCCAAAAAGCCTTCAATAAGAATGTAGAAGAAAAACTAAACAAACTAGATAATCTCTCTTCGAAGGTAGACAATTTAGCCCATGAGGTAGAATTGCTTAAAATTAGAACTTCCCCTCTTGAGGAGAGGAAGACCACTCCTATGAATGCTATTCAAGTGCAAATTAATGAAAACATTAGGATGTTGGCTAAACTTAAAGAGAGATGGGCTAGAGAAAAGGAGGAAGAAGATAGAATTAAGAGCCTTCCTACCCACCACACTGTTGCTACGATCCAAGTTGTTGAGGATATCCAAACTCTTAGCACCCAATGCACTCCTGGTCCCATTGGACCTATTAATGGTGATGCTATGACCTCAACCGTAGAAACTCCTATGACCATAGAAGCTACAAAACAAGTGAGCCTAAAGGACACCACTACCACTTTACTTGATAGTAGTGACCTTGATTTTGATAATTGCACCCTTTGTGAAGTTATTGATTTCCTTCACAAGATGTCTAGAGATCCCCGCACTAGCACGCTTAATCTTGCCTTCACGGAGCATATCACTAATGCTCTCGTCAAAGCTAGGGAGGAAAAGCTTAGGGTAGAAGCCTCCATACCTAGAAAGCTAGAATATGGTTGGGATCCTATGATTAAAATTAAGTTGAATAACTTCTCTGGCTATGCTTTATGTGATGTTGGAGCTAGTACCTCCGTTATGCCCAAAAGAATATATGATATGCTTAAATTGAAACCTTTTGATTCTTGTTCTTTTGGTGTTCGTCTTGTTGATTCTTCCATAAAGAAACCCTTGGGGAGGATCGACGATGTTCTTATCATTGTCAATGAAAATTATGTTCCCGTTGATTTTACTATTATGGATATTGAATGTGAACCTTCTTGTCCAATTATTTTGGGACGTCCTTTTCTTCGCACCGTTGGTGCTATCATTGACATGAAAGAGGGGAATATAAAATTCCAATTTCTTCTCAAGAAAGGGATGGAACACTTCCCTAGAAAGAAGATTAAGTTACCTTTTGAGTCTGTCATACGGGCTAGCTATTCTTTTACTCTTGATAAAACTTGATCCTCTCTTTTTGCATCATGCCTAGCTTAAAGGCATAAAAGAAAGCGCTTTTGGGAGGCAGCCCACAACGAATAAAGTTTTATTTTGCTTTTGTTGTGTCTTGATGTTTGTTACTACAGTAGCATCATCATTGTATCTTTTCTTTCCAGCTTTGTGCCAAGTTTAGCCTCTGATTGCAAGAAAGTTCAAAAGTTGTGACATGTTGTCCAGGAAACAGATTCTGTCCTTGGACAGAAAAATTCGAATAAAATCACCAGTTCATCTTTTTGATCTGAATTTTTTTGACAGCGTGCTCTATACAATTGGCTTTCCGGCGTGTGTTTTGAGTTTTTTGATTTGAGTTGCAGAAGTGCCCTGAAAAAATTGTTTACTACCTGCTGGTCTGTTTTTCACAGATTTTGTCCTGTTTTGCCTTTTCTTCGTTTTGCAAACCTTGAGCTCGCTTTTTCTTTGCAAAAACCTTTTGGCAATCTTGAGAAACAGTAGATCTTCAAGATTATCTTCATTTCCAGCAAGGAAAAATTATTTTATTATGGGTACTAACCTCGCTAATCAGATTATGATGAGTTATGTATGAAGGGAGTTTTCAAGTGTGCGAGGGAAGATGATAAAAAGATTCAGGAGGGTCAAACGCTCAAACTTGGGGATGCCCCCGTGCACCCCCAAGAAATATTCAAGAAGACTCAAGCATCTAAGCTTGGGGATGCCCCCGTGCATCCCCTTCTCCATCAACAATTATCAGTTCGTCTTTCGTTCCACTATATTTTAATCACTTCATGCGTTATGTGCTATGCTTGGAGCGTCTTGCTTTTAGTTTCCTTTTTAGTTTTCTTTAGCTTTGCTTGCTGTTCATAACGAGTTAGAACCCAGATTTCTTTGTGTGGGAGAAAAACACGCTCCACTTCAACCTAGAACACAACATAGGATTTTCATGCTTATCTCTGCTGTGTGTGTTCTTTGTCTTTCCATAGCTACTATCATGTTTAGCTCTTAGTTTTCATGCTTTTCTTTTTAAAGAGCTTTTGTTTAGTTGGTTGCTGAACTCTCTTGAGATTTCATGTTTATCTTGTTAAGAGAGTTTGTCTGTTGCACTGAGTTGTGTGTCTTAACTTAAAGTAGGTAATTGAGGTTGCTATTTAATTTTAGTAGTAACTTGCAATAGTTTTGAGGTATTGCCATGAGTAATGTCTGAACTTTTGGTGACAAGAGCTTTAGCCTATTAGTGATAGATGTCGTATTTTGGGCAATCCGTGTTTAGTTTCGAAAACCTACAAAATAGTTGAGAACTTTAGCTACTAAATGGATCACTAATCTTTGGAGGGATCGAATATTAGAGTACACTCACGTACCATGGGTCGAGGATGCGCAAGGGTAACCAAACCCCCATACACACCTCCTCGGGGTACTTGTCTCTTTGTGAACCTCCTAATTAGATTGAGAGTTACCGATAATAAGTGCATGAGTTCTTCGGACTAATGTGAGTATTCGAAAGTTGACACTTCCACCTATCCATATTTTTCTAGCCTCTTCGGTACCGTGCATTGCCCTTTCTCACCTCGAGAGTTGGCGCATACTTCGCCGGTGCATCAAAATACTTGGCATGATACGCTCTGTCATCATAAGCCTCATTATATCCTTCCTCAAAACAGCCACCATACCTACCTATTAAGGCATTTCCATAGCCTTTCCGAGATACATTGCCATGCAACATCCATCCTCTCATGACTTGATCTTCATGTCATACATGCTTTTTGCTTGATCGATGAGCCGCATGCTAGTTGGGCCTTGCCCTAATCATTGCTACATGGCGCGCTAGTATCATTGCATATCCTGCTACACTGGCAGAGGCATACATTTGCATACATCATGATAGTTTCATTTTCTTTATGTTGAGTACTTTTGTAAAGTGTGAAAGATCTTCTATACTTCTTGTAATATATAGAGTGTTACCCCTAAAGTGAGGAAAAGATCCCAAAGACGAAAAAATCAAAAGATCCCAAAGAGGACAAATGAGAGATAAATAGAAAGAGCCATTGAGGCCAAAAAAATAAAAAAAATAGAAAAAGAGAAAAAGAAATAAAAAGACAGAAGGGGGCACACTACTATTTCCTCTTGAGAGATCCACACTCGTACTCCATCTTATACCTTGTACTCCATAGAGATTATCATTTATGCATATAGCTATGTGGGGACCTTTACACTATAGAACTTGGCTTGTATATTCCAATGATGAGCCTCCTCAAAAGAGCTCTAGGTCTTCTTGAGCAAGCGAGTTGGATGCACCCCCACTAGTTCCATTGGAGAGCTTACCTTAGCTCATATGTGCATCCGTTGCATGGCAATCCCTACTCCTCGCATCATATCTATCATTTGGCTTTCTCTCGCCGATGATTGTCCTCATTGATGTGAGCCTTTCACACCTTTTTTGTCTTCCCCCTCTATCATCCTTATCTTTTTGCCATCCTAAGTGTCGACTTTCTTGCTTACGCTCATCCATTGCATGAGTGCTCAAAATATCGAAAGGGAGTGGATCATTTTGACTTGTACCTGGCTGACGGTCTGGGGATGAGTCAAGATAAGATTCCAAAGAAGACCAAGTGTGAAACTTTAGTAGATTAAGTTCTCAACAATACAAAAACTATGTTTTACTCTCTCATATATCCCATTCCCTTTCTTGCACGCAAACACCATTTGGAGACATTCGAGTCACGGACAGCGAGAGCTATTGCACCTTTATGTTCTTATGTTACTTGTTACAATGCTAATATAGACTCTTGCTTGTTATGACTTGAATTGGATTACATGCCTTGATTGCTTTACTTAAAAGTTCTTATATGGTTAATAGCATGTCACCACAGAAATTATGCTTGTTATCACTTACCTACTCGAGGACGAGCAGGAATTAAGCTTGGGGATGTTGATACGTCCAAAACGTATCTATAATTTCTGCTTGCTCCATGCTTCTTTTGTGTGATATTGCTATGATATTTATGCACTTCTATACACTTTTGATCATATTTGGACTAACCTATTAACTCAGTGCACCCCAGTGCCAGTTTCTGTTTTCTGCTGTTTTTGTATTTCAGGTTTTCCCATTACTTAAATTGCCAGAAAAATTCCGGGAAAAATATAAAAAAATCAGCGCTCCTGAAGCTTCCACGCGCCAGAAATGGGGCCAGAGGGGAGCCAGGGGCAGCCCAGGCGGCCTGCCCATGCGGCCCCCCTCCTGGCCGCGCCGGGGGGGCGCCTGGGCCCCCCTCTCCGCCTCTGGTGCCCCCCTTTGGCATATATTTACCTCGCGTCCCGAAACCCTCGAGGACGGAACCCTTTTTCGCGATCTCATCTCTGTTCCGCCGCCGCCGCGCTTCCAAGATCGGGAGCACCAGGAGAACTCTTCCCGGCACCCTACCGGAGGGGAGAACCACCACCGGGAGCTTCTCCACCACCATGGATGCTTCCCGGATGAGTTGTGAGTAGTCCCCTTGGACCATGGGTCCATGACCAGTAGCTATGTGATGTTCTCCTCCCCTCTTTGTTCTTCATCGATTAGACCTCGTGAGCTGCCCTACATGATCGAGGCACATATGTAATCTTTATGCTGTTGCTATGCTGAGTTTGCTGGGATCCGATGGATTATGAGATTATGTTCAGATTGTGTGTGAGTAATATATTTGATTCACCTCTTTTATATTTATGTTCTTGAGTAATTCTTGCATGTTCTCCGTTGCTATTTATTGCTTTGGCCGAGTAGTAGGTAGTAACTCCAAGAGGGAACGTTATGCTTGATTGTGGGTTCATGCCCCTCGATGAATAGCTTGAGTGACAGAAACATGAGTCTAGGGGGTGTGCTGTTGCCACAAGGGGGAAAACAACGGTGCTTGTACTTGCGGGTGCAAGGATTGTTTACTTTACGCAAAGTTCTTTTAATGCAGTTGTCTGTTGCTTTGAGTTTACACTTTGGGTGGGACTCGCAACTTAATACCAGCGAGATGTTCTGGATAGATATCTCAAGGTGGATGATTAGTAGTAGATGCAGATGGATTTCGGTCTACTTGCCTTGGTGTACCGCCCATGCTTTTGAGCCTCTACCTTTCTTTACAGCATGGTTAGCATTGGTTTGCGCACATAATCCTGTCAATTGCCCAGCTGTAATTCGTTTACCTCGCTTAGCTGTTTTATCGTCTTTTGGGAGAGAGACATCACTAGTGAACATCATGGAACCCGGTCCATATTACCATCACTGATCACACCCGCTATTTACTTCCTGTTCTTATTTCCTAGTTGCAGTCATACCTATCACTATTCTCTCTTGCGTTTGATCCTTTGTAAACGACAAGGCCGGAGGGATTGACAACCTCTCTGTACTCGTTGGGAGCAAAGTTCGTTGTATCTATGTGCAGGTCCTGTCAAGCGAAAGTTTCTGGCGCTATTGACACCTTCTTGTCGACCCTCGGAGTCTCACGGGATTCGATCCTTGGTATCTTTGCCAAGGGAAATTTGCCGCTACGCTACATCTCAAACCTTCCACTTGGGGTAACCAACGAGGGGCGAGAAGCCATCACATACTCCTATATTATACAGTAGCAAGCATCACATGTTTCAGATGGTTTTCTAGCAAGTATCTTGACATACATCTGTACATCAACAAGTGCTGCTCTAGCCCTCTAACTGATGATATGGCCAGGGGCATTAAAATGTTGTTGAGAAGTTTCTCAAAGTGTGCGATTTTCTTTCTTTCTTCCATTCCATTGCTTCTCTCAAACCGGGGTCAGCGCATCCAAAATCGCAAAGCTAGCTGATGTCGAAACCTCAATCTACTCTAAATCTATCACTATTTTAGGTAAGCAGAGTGCATCTTACAGCAGAATCCACTAAAACATCCAACCAAGAAGTGGAGCCGATTCATCCAACCAAGAACCAGCTAGGGTTTCGGCGCAGGGGTGAGAGGGGGAGAGCGAACCTCACGGGTGGGGTGGGGAAGCAGACGGAGATGCCGTTGCGGATGTCGATGCGGTCACCGACGTCCTCTTCTCCAGGGGTGTCGGGTCGCCGCCGCCTCGCCAGGATCTGCTGCTCTCTCGGGCTGTTCCTGTTTCTGAAGAAGCACACTGGCGTGACGGAGCAGAGTGAGACGACAGCAGGGAGCGAACAGGAAGGAGAGGAAAGGCAGATCCTTTAGTACCTGCTCGTCCGGGTCCTCGCTCGCCGCGGTCGAAGGAGAGCAGGGGCCGGTGGCGGAGGACGGCAGGGGCAGGCGGGGTGGGTGCGTCGGGGCCGCGCTCGCCGGCTGCTGCAGGGGCCGGAGGAGGCCCTCGCTCGTCGGAGGGAGGAGGAGAGGAGAGGAGCGGGCGGCGCACATGCGCGGCGGACGGAGGGGGCGGCGGCGTACGGTTGGGGTCGAGTGGGGGATCTGGCGAGGGAGGGAGGGAGGCCACAGTGCGAGGGGAATAGGTGGAGTGGGGGAGGGTTCTAATGGTGCACCTCCCCCTAGTGCGCCATAAGTAAGACGATTCTAATGGCGCACCTCCCCCTGGTGCGCCATTAGTATTTTGTTTTAGTTACTAGCCCGACTGGTCAGGTTATATTCCACCTAACCCTATCTCCATCAGAACACGCCCACTAGCCCGACTGGTCAGCACGCAGTACACACATTAGGAGGTTCTTGGTTCGATTCCCAGGCTCCACAATTTTTTTATGCATTTAAAATGATGTTTGATACTTATTTGTGTTTAAATATGTTCAAACTTGTTTAAATCATAACAGTAATATTTTTTATAAAACAGTAATAATTATTTTAAAAATATCATCAAATTTGTTATTTGAAAATATTTATGAATATCAAAAAATATCATAAAATTTATTATTTGAAAATATCATGAGTTCATGGGTCGGCGGCGGCGGCCGGTGGAGCGGGGGAGGGTGCGGTGGG
>LR738715.1:716678438-716807158 GCA_902687465.1 Secale cereale | reverse complement strand
GGGGGGTCAGCGGCGGCGGCCGGTGGAGCGGGAGGTGCTCGGCGGCGAGGGGGACCGGATCTGGCGAGGTGGGATAGCGATCGAGATGGAGGGGGATCGAGATCGAGTGTCCATGAAATTTAAAAACATTCAAGAGTTCAAAAAGTGCCCATGAAATACAATCGAGAAATGAAGGCTACGATTTAAATAAAATCGATCTTAGCTAGCTATCTGTTCACAATCTTCTTGCCCTTCTTTTTCGCAAATGGAGTTCTTTTGTGGAACGGACGTCCTTTAGGTAGGGTGGTCCTGCTTCTTCTTGTGGTGTATGCTGCTACTTCATCATCGTCGTCATGTTCGATCTTCGGGTCTCTGTACTTGTCGAAGTCTTGCTCATTGGCTACTCCATCCATTCCGATGATCTTCCTTTTGCCTCTCCTCACGACAACACGACTGGGCTTTGACGGGTCGGTAATGAAGAAGCATTGGTCAACTTGGGAAGCCAGTACCCATAGCTCATTTTTTGCGGTGACGTTTGCGCCCGCGGTCTTGGATTTGGCTTCGGGTATAACCATGGTGGTGAAATACCGGTCTTCTTTTAGAACGCTCTTGGGCCATCTGACACGGAACATCGGGACCTTCTCTCCAGCGTAGCTTAGCTCCCAGATCTCCTCGATCCTTCCGTAGTATATGTCCTTGTCATTACCGGTGTAGGCTTCCATCGTTACCCCGGAGTTCTGATAACCATCGCTCTTAATGTCCTTGTCCTCGGTGTAGAATGTGTAGCCGTTGATATCGTACGCCTCATAGGTCATCAGGTTGTGGTCGGCGCCCTGTGACAAGGCGAATATGAGTTGTTCTTCCGCGGAGAATCCTCATGTAAAGGGTACGACAAAAGCTTCTGCTTGAACCAACGCGTGAAACATGAGTTGTGCTCTTTGATTATATCTCCGTCCGTCCTCTGTTGGCCTCGGTCATTGTACGTCTTCTCAATAAAGGTTTTGTGCTCTACCACCCAAGGATCGACCACGTCTATGTTTTGTAGCGCGACTAGGTTTGCTCTTTCAAAGTCGGCGAGTCGACCCTCGAAGTCGACATGCATTTCGCGGCGACCCTCACGGTGACCCCATCCAGCGAGCCTGCCGAGGTGCCTGTTGACGGGCAGACCAACGGGGTTCTCGATGCCTAGATAATTCGTGCAGTAGGAGATGCACTCTTCGGTCAGAAAGCCCCTGGCTATGCTTCCCTCTGGACGTGACATGTTGCGAACGTATCCTTTGATGACACCATTCATCCTTTCGAGCGGCATCATGCTGTGCAGGAACGTCGGCCTGAGTTGGATGATATCCTCCATGATATGGACCAGCAGATGCACCATAACGTCAAAGAATGCGGGCGGGAAGTACATCTCAAGCTCGCATAGTATCACCACGATCTCTTCCTGTAGCCTTCTGAGTTGCCTCAAGCCAACCGACTTCCGAGAGATGACGTCGAAAAAGTTGCATAGGCCAAATAGTGTTTCACGGACGTGCGCGTCCATGATCCCATGGATTGCAACTGGAAGTATCTGCGTCATCAGCACGTGACAGTCGTGAGACTTCATCCCGCTGAACTTCTTCTTCGCTAGGTCTAGGTATCTGCTTATCTTCGCCGCGTAACCGTAAGGAAGTTTTACTCCTACGAGGAAGGTGAAAAACTGCTCGATCTCCTCATGGCTTAGAGTGAAGCACGCGGGAGGGTAGTCATTTCCGGTCTTCTTGGCTTTTTTGCCTTTGCGACGACTTTCTGTGTCCTGCTTCGCCTCATCATCATCATCACTAGCGTGAAGCTCCTCCCTGATGCCCATTGATTTCAAGTCTGCCCTTGCTTTTGGCCCATCTTTGGTCCTCTCTGGCGTGTTGACCAGGGTACCAAGCAGACTCTCGCACACGTTCTTCGTGATATGCATGACATCAAGGCTATGAGGCACACGGTGGATCTTCCAGTACGGCAGGTCCTAGAAAACAGACCTCGTTTTCCATACCTTTAGCAGCGGCTCTGGCGCCTTTCGCTTCTTTCCCGGCTCTGGCGCCTTTTGCTTCTTTCCCAGCAGTGGGCAATTGTCGCGACCGGTCCTTCAGTAAAATAATTACCGGAAGACCGATCTCTTTATTAAACCAACGAGGAATAATATTCCTGCTGGCAGATAATTCCTTGATACAAAATTTCCAGTACACTGGATATTATACAAGGTTGAGCTAGGGGTGGCTCAACAAATTTTATTACAAGCACGCCAATATATTACATAGAGGCGGATATGGCACAAGGCAGGGTGGCATACTACTGACTCGTAATAAAAGGCGGTGGAAAATGTCACAGTGAAGTGGGTGGTGTGACTCCAATATTTTACAGTTCATCGAGTGTCGGAGTGAGACCCGATGAATTTATTGGGTGGTAGGCGGAAGCGGTTATAAAACAGTGATCAACTCCAGGATCGCAAGGGACTGACTGGGCTCCTCAAAGCGTCGGACTCGCTATCGAACTCTTCATTCATGAGATCGCCTTCGTCCACATCTGGCCAAATCAACAAGCCAGGTGAGTACTTTGAATGTACTCGCAAGACAGTTCGGACTTAAGATATAACAAATGCCAACATGAATGCACATGAGTATTCCAGCAAAATGCGACCGGAACAGAATATGAATGCACTGAAAGTAAAGAATGGAAGTCGGGCGGTAATCCTCCCGAAATCCAAAGATGAAAGTAACGAGACAAAACGAGGGTCTGGGTGACACCTCGTAGGAAAATAATAAATGATAACAGGCCATAGTCGGGCGTTTGAGCGACACCACATAAAGGGCTTATAACAAAAATAAATAACAAGAATGCCACAGTCGGACGTCTAAGCGACATCACATAAAGGGCTTATAACGTAAATAAATAACAAGAATGCCACAGTCGGACGTCTAAGCGACATCACATAAAGGGCTTATAACAAAAATAAATAACAAGGATGCCACAGTCGGACGTCTAAGCGACATCACATAAAGGGCTTATAACAAAAATAAATAACAAGGATGCATGCCACAATGGGACGTCTAACCGACCTCACATAAAGGGCTTATAACAAAAATAAATAACAAGAATGCCATAGTCGGACGTCTAAGCGACATCACATAAAGGGCTTATAAATAACAGCATATAATGATGAAATACTTCGGAAAGCAAAATCAATACAAAGATAGTGGTGAGTTCATTTACTATTTTGGTTACTCACAAGAATATACTAGAGACGGTCACCGGGTTGACATGAATATTGATCCTAGGCCATAAACATGGCTACTGAAGGAATTTAACTCTGCAGAGCTTGTACTAGTAACTCATAGCCAACGGGTTCTACTAGACACGTGGGCTAGTCCCGTCTACTGTGTTTTAGTAGAAACCGAACTAACTAGTACACACCCATTTAACATCCTGTCGTCCGGAATCACCCGCGACGACATTCACGGAAAACTTTAAGACGAGGAGGCTACAACCTCGAATAGCATGGGATCAGATTTATATATGCGCGCTCTAAGGGGTGCCCCCCTCTCGGTCCCAACCGGAAACACCCATGCCCCCTGACCGGATGACGGGCTTTAATCCAGGGCCACGGAACCCTCATCCCGGCCCCTCTACTTGGTGTGTACTCAGAAAGTGGTTTATAACCGACTAGACCGTAATCCCAACGGACGGCCTATGATAGTACAGAAAAAGGAGACGAACGGAATCATGACATGATCTCCGTTGATACTGAGTTGACCAACTACTGGCATGCTCCAACAATACCAGCATTCCACCCCATCGTATCACCATATGATCGGGGTGGTTCAACATTTTCCTTCGGGACTCACCCGAAGCTTACTTGCATGAATTATGCCATACACATATGCCCATATGTTCATGCTTATGAACGAGCTACTCGAGCAAACATGCAACACACTCATCATATCAAGAGTTCAAACATGCTTGCCTGGTTCTGAAAAGTCGGAGCTTAACTCGACGTGATTCGCGTCTCCGTCACGGCCTCCGGTATCTATGTATTCAAACAAAAATATATACTAACATAAATACCGCGCGTGCAATTAAAGTTGCTCAAAATATTTCCACAAAAATATGACAAAAAACTAGACAGAAAACCAAGGTGGACAGAAAAAGAATCAACTCAAAATCACTTTTAGTTTAAAAGATATTAAGGTTTCTGTCCAGGGACCCATCTGTAATGAAACAGAAAAGATCCAGGGTCTAGAACAGAAAGTAACGAAACGAACCGGTACGCAGTACGTCACCCGCAGAGGGAAAACGCACTTTGCTAAAATACGCCAACAGAAAACGGTTCGAGGGAGAGATGTGAGAGACTGACAAAGGGACCCCACCTGTCAGGTTTGAAAAAAGAAACAGAGCCGCGCCAGCGCCGGTGCTGCGGTGATCGCCGACGTCGATCCACAGCGAGATAGGGGAGGGGAGTGGTACCTATGGCTTCACGGTGGTCTTCCGCGTCGAACGGTGGTGGAGTTGGGTGCCGGCGAGTCCCACGTCGACGGCGAGCTTATCGCCGGCAGACGGCGGCTCGGGTGTTCGTGGACCTCGTCGGAGAAGGTTTCTGCAGAGAAATTGGGTTGGGGGTTAGGACTAGGTGGATGCCAGGGTGCTAAGTTCAAGTTCACGGCGACGGAGAAGCCCTCACCGGAGTGAACGGAGCTGGAGCCCGCGGCGGAGGCAGCTGGCCGGAGCCGAGGAAGAAGGGCCTCCCGGGGCTCTTCCAGAGGTTGGGCGCGGTCTAGGGAAGTAGTGGAGGCGTGTGTGCTCGAGCACGAGCTCGGGGGTGCCTTTTATAGGCGGCTCGAGGTGGCTGCCGCGAACGGATAAGTCTGGCGAGCAAATTACGGCGCTGCAGTGGTCGGACGGCGGGGCTAGGGGCTGGAGCATCATCTATGATCTGTAGGAGCTCCATTCCCGCGCTTAACTTAGCAGTAGAGGTGGTGTTACGGCCTGTCCTCGACGGAACAGCCGCACGGCTGGTCGGCGGCAGAAACGGCGCTCTGCGCGTGCCAGGCCACGACGACGGTATGCCAGGCGTGCGTTGGCTATGGGGAGGGACACACGGAGCACTGGGATGGTCTGGGTGGCGCGAAACGGCGTGGAGCTGCGGCGTTGCTTCTGTCAGCCGCCATGGGCGGCGCTGTGGCCGTGGCAGTCGCCGGCGCGGTCGGGCCAGGGCGCCACCGACGCCCAAAAACGGCCAAGTGACCGTGCGGCGCATGGATAACGAGAAGCTGCAGTGCAGCGTCGAGCCAAGGAAGCACAGACGAGTTTTGTCGCTGCACTGAAGGATCTGACGAAACTGACGAAGTGTAGGCAGTATTAGTTAACAGTTCTGAATTTGATAGAACAGTGTAGGCTAGGTGTTTGATGAATTGATTCTGGTATTTGTGCAATTTCCCTGGAGCTGATTTTTGGTGGAGTGGCCTCTTGATGCATCTAGAGGCTGCATGAATTTTCATAGAATTTTTGGATGAAGATAAATATGAATTTCACGAAATTTTGCAAACCTGGTCCAAACTTACAGCAGGTGAAATTTGAAAATTTTGAACTATGGACCACTGAAACAAGATGGATCTAGGTTGTGGCTACTAAGGACTATCTAGGAGTGTTGGTTTGGAGTCAAATAGGTTGATGAAAATGGTGGTTCCTTTGTAAATCACCAAGGTCCACTATAAAAGACAGAATTGTTTTTGGAATGAAATAAATAGGAGAAAAATCCCCATAAGCTCACAACTTGCTGGAATTGATGGAATGCTTGTCCCATGGTGTGAAGAGAGTCTTGGAGAGGATTGTCCATGTTGGGATCATGGCAAGATGAAGGTTGGAGGGGAGATAAGTCAAGGTTAAACTTGAGAATTTTAAAACAAGAAGTGGTGAACTCAAAGAACTCCTTTTGAATCTCAACTTGTGCTTGAGCCAAACACAAGAGGAGAACTTCAAGGCCAAAAACCAAGCTTGAGAAGACACAGAAACTTTGGCAAAAAGGGATTTTAGAAGGGCAAAAGAAAGGATCAAACAATTCCCCTTTCAAAAGGCCAAAAGTTTGCAAGAAAAACCAACTCAAATTTCGGGTGTTACAACACCTACCCCCTTAGGAAAAATCTCGTCCCCGAGATTTCAGCTGATCCTCAAATAGGTGTGGATGTTCTGTCCGAAGGAAATCTTCCCTTTCCCATGTTGCCTCATCCTCTGAGTGATTACTCCAGTAAACTTTGAGAAATTTAATAGTTTTCTGATGGGTCCTCCTTTCAGACTCCTCCAAAATCTTCACTGGGTGTTCTCGGTATGTAAGATCTGGTTGCACATCAAGATTTTCATGTGACACATGTTTCTCTGGGTTGCTTACACACTTCCGTAGTTGCGACACGTGGAACACGTCGTGGACGTCGAACAGTTCCTTGGGAAGGTCCAGTTGGTAAGCTACTGTGCCTCTTCGTGCAACTATACAGAAGGGTCCGATGAATCGTGGTGCTAGTTTCCCTTTGACTTTGAATCGTTGTAGTCCTCTCATCGGTGACACACGTAGGTATACGTCGTCACCGGGCTCAAAACTTATTTCCCGATGCTTTTGATCGTAATAGCTCTTTTGTCGGCTTTGGGCGGTCTTGAGTCGATCCTGTATCATTTTTACTCTCTCCTCGGCTTCCTTTAACATATCGGGGCCGAATATGCGGCTGTCCCCTGTTTCCGACCAATTCAAGGGAGTACGGCATCTTCGTCCGTACAAGGCTCCGAAAGGTGCCATCTGCAGGCTAGCATGGTACCTATTGTTATATGCAAACTCTGCATATGGTAAACTTTCCTCCCAGCTGTCCCCATAGGTGAGGACACATGCCCTTAGCATGTCTTCGAGTATTTGATTTACTCGTTCCGTTTGTCCTCCAGTCTGGGGGTGGTAAGCCGTACTGAATGTTAGCTGTGTCCCGAGGGCTTGCTGCAACTGGTCCCAAAATTTCAAGACGAACTGAGTGCCCCTGTCGGATATTATAGTCTTGGGCACACCATGTAGGCATACTATCCGGGCGAGGTAAAGCTTGGCGAGCTTTTGAGTGGTGTGTGTTGTCTTGACGGGTATGAAATGTGCCACCTTGGTCAGTCTATCTGTGATGACCCATATGGCATCGTTACCGTGTTGTGATCGTGGTAGTCCTACAATAAAATCCATTCCGATATCATCCCATTTCCATTCTGGTATCTTATTTGGTTGTAATAGCCCTGCGGGTTTTTGGTGCTCGGCTTTAATGCGTTGACATGAATCGCAGCTTGCAATAAATGTGGCTATATCCCTCTTCATGCCGTGCCACCAAAATCTTTCCTGAATATCTTTGTACATTTTCGTACCCCCTGGGTGGATGGAGTATGGAGCGGTATGACTTTCCGCTAGAATTTGCTGTTTGAGGTCATTGCTGTTGGGTACGCAAAGTCTGTCTCTGAACCATAATATTCCTTCACGGTCTATGGTGAATTCTGAAGCCTTGCCTTGACTTACTTTTCTTTTTATTCCTTCGATGCTGGGGTGTCCGAGTTGAGCCTTCTTTATTTGCTCTATCAGTGTAGGCTGTATTTCTAGCTTGGATACTTCGCCCTCCGTGACCATCATTAGGTTGAGTCTGGCGAATTCTCGCTGAAATTCGGGTCTCAGGTTCTGTATGCTGCCGCTGTTCGGGCTGGGGTAACGGCTGAGAACATCGGCTACTACGTTTGCTTTCCCGGGGTGATAGTGGATACCAATGTCGTAATCTTTTACCTGTTCTAACCAGCGTCATTGTCGTAAATTTAGATCTGGCTGTGTGAAAATATAGCTGAGGCTCTTATGGTCCGTATATATTTCACAGCGATTTCCAAGTAAGAAGTGCCTCCATTCCTTGAGTGCATGAATGACTGCTGCCAACTCCAAATCGTGAGTAGGATAATTTTCTTCATGTTTTCGCAGTTGCCGGGAGCGTAGGCGACTACTTTGCCTTCTTGCATCAGTATGCATCCGAGACCTTTCCGAGATGCGTCGCAATATACTTCAAAGCTCTTGTTTATGTCTGGCACAATTAATACTGGGGCTGTCGTTAACCTCTTTTTGAGCTCTTGGAAGCTTTTCTCACATGCTTCGGTCAACTCGAATTTCTTATCCTTCTTGAGTAGCTGGGTCATTGGTTTGGCTATGGTGGAAAATCCTTCAATAAACCTTCTGTAATATCCGGCCATACCGAGGAAACTGCGTATATCCGTCACACTGGCTGGCGACTTCCAGCCAAGTACAGCCTTGACTTTATCTGGGTCCACAGCAATTCGTTCTTGCGTTAATACGTGTCCTAGGAAACCCACTTGTCTCAACCAAAATTCACATTTGCTGAATTTGGCGTAAAGCTGGTGTTTCCTTAATTCTCCCAGTACAATGCGGAGGTGTTCAGCATGTTCTTCCGGTGTCTTGGAATATACCAAAATATCATCAATAAATACCACCACAAATTTGTCCATGAATTTCATAAATACTTTGTTCATGAGGTGGACGAAATATGCGGGGGCGTTAGTCAGTCCGGACGGCATCATTGTAAATTCATAAAGTCCGTATCTTGAGGTGAATGCTGTTTTCGGGATATCTTCTGTGCGTACTTTTAGTTGATGATAACCTGACCTTAAGTCAACTTTTGAGAAAACCTTGGCTTGCGCGAGCTGGTCAAATAAATCATTTATCCGTGGCATCGGATATTTATTTTTGATTGCGACCATGTTGAGTGCTCGGTAGTCTATACACAACCTCATGGTCCCATCCTTATTTTTGGCAAATAATACCGGCGAGCCCCAAGGTGAGGAGCTGGCCCATATAAATCCCTTGTCCAGCAGTTCCTTTATCTGTTTCTTTAATTCAACCAACTCGGATGGCGCCATTCTGTATGGTTTCTTATATATGGGTGTGGTTCCCGGTGCTAGCTCAATAATGAACTCTATTTCTTTGTTTGGCGGCATGCCTGGTAATTCCTCGGGAAATACGTCCGGAAATTCACATACAACTGGAACCTTGCTTAACTCAGATGCATCAACTTTGTTTAATTTTGCTTGCCGAGATACTGGTCTCTCCTGAGCTGCGACTCTTATTGTTTTTCCATGATGATGAGTAAGAATCACTATTCTGTTGAAGCAGTCGATAAATCCTTTATTGGTGGTTAGCCAGTCCATACCCAGGATAACATCCAGTCCTTGGTTTTCCAACACGATGAGGTTTGCGTGGAATTTTAACCCCTCAATCTCAATGGTCAAACCTTGGCAGTAATTCTGAGTGATCTGCTTACTTCCGGGGGACTTGATGGTCATTGATTTTCCCAAGGGAAGCATCGAAAAACCATTTTGCAAAGCAAAACTCTTCGAAATGAACGAATCAGAAGCTCCAGAATCAAACAAAACCGTGGCAGGTATTGTGTTGACAGGGAACGTACCGAGTACGATATCCGGTGCCTCCTGTGCCTGTTCCTTGGTCATATGGTTCAGGTGGCCTTTCCTGTGATTGTTATTGGGGTTGAAATTGTTACGCTTGGGCGCAGAATTGTTCCCGTTGTTGTTCGGCTTTGGCACCGAGTTTCTTGGATTAGGGCACTATTTAGAATAGTGTCCTTCTTCTCCACATGCATAGCAGGTAACACCCGGGCGATAGGTGAACTCCTTGTCTCTTGCATGAAAATTATTATTGGGACGTGTGTCGTTGGTCGTGGGTCTGTTCACAACGTTCCTCTGAAAATTCATTTTATTCTTGTTGTTGCGGGGGTGGTTGGTCTGATCCTTTTTTCTCTTGCGAATATCCTCCAGACTGCGACGTTCATTTTCTAGTGTAATAGCTTTGTCTACCAGTGTCTTGAAATCTAGAAAAGTATGTACGACTAACTGGCATTTTAGTGTTGGTGCCAGTCCGTCCAGGAATTTCTCCATCTTTTTATTTTCCGTCATTCGCTCTTCATTGGCATAACGTGATAATTGCGCAAACTGACTGTTGTACTCCTGTACTGTCATGCCTCTTTGCTTGAGATCATCAAATTCTCTTTTCTTGATTTTCATGATACTCTTAGGGATGTGTGCCCCACGAAAGCCTTCCTTGAAATCTTCCCAGGTGATATTATTTATGTCGGGATGCATAAGCAGAAAATTTTCCCACCATGACGCGGCTGCTCCCGTGAGATAATGCGGTGCGTACAACACTTTTTCGCGGTCTGAGCATTGTGCCACAATTAATTTCCTTTCAATATCTCGAAGCCATTCATCGGCCTCAAGAGGCTTGTCTGTGTGTGAAAATGTTGTTGGACGCGTCTTCTGAAATTCAGATAATTTTGAGTGCGGCTGGTATGGTTTGCTGTGATTTCCCATGTTAATGACATGGTTCATCATTTCTTGGTGTTGTTGCTGACTTTGCTCGTAAAGGCGGCATACTTGAGAAAATGCTGTCTCACAGCCCTGCTGACTTGACTGCCCCTGTGAGAAATTGTTGTTTGTCTGTGTGCCATAATTTTCCTCCGGCGGACTTGGCATGGAACGTGTCCAGGGACGAGTCATTTCTTACTCTGGGGTAACAAAGCAGAAAACCTGAGAAGAACCGAGCAGCAAAATAAACCAAGATTTTGCAAAAGCGGTCAACACGAGATCAAAAAAGATTTTTGAAATAAACTGGTCGTTTACGCACGGAGAAGGCTGCTAGTACATATGTTACACGCAGATCCTAATTATACATACGTCACTCAGGGTGTGTGTACACATCCTGACATGTTATTTGAAACTAGTGCACTCCTCCAAGGTCCTACATGATGCGCAAACAGACTACTCCCATCAACCTATTTTACATATCACACAAATATTACAAGCGAGCGCGGCGCGTCGCGAAATGACGCGCTAGTCGGAGATGTTGAAGATTTCCCTCGGCCTGCCGAGGGTAAGGCCCAGTGGTGCTGGAGACTCAACTTCATCCTCACTGATGGGCTCCAGGCGCGGTGTATGAGTACGAGGTGTCGAAGCAGGTGCAGCAGGCGGTGCAGCTCTGACTGGAGTAGGAGCAATGACTTGGTCAAACTCCTCAGTGGTAGGCAGACGGCGAGCGGTGGCTACAATGGAAGGTGCATAGGATGCGGCGGACGAGACAAAAGTCATCGGTGGTGCGGTATGGAGCAGCTCCCTCCTACTGGCGGAGCCACTCTGGACCATCTCCATACGGGCGGCCACCAGGTCGTCCACCAGGTTATCAAAGGCTGCCTCAAGAGCCTTGAGGTATTCAACCATTGATTCAATGGCTTCGTCACGCTCCCCATTTGCGCATGCAAATGCATAGTGGCACGTATAAGGCACGTGGCATGGGAGGTGACGAAAGCGACGAGTCTTCATCAAAGGCAGAATGTCCCGGAGACGAGCTATCGCCTCACGGGTAGCCATCTGCATAGCATGCCTCTCCGTAGGCATGGCTCTGCCCACAAATCGAAGGCGGCGTGCTTCAGAGCGCCCACCTTTGAAGTGTACCACAGCCTGATGCATAGACACGCTGTCGTTGAGCTTGTGACGGTAGAGTGTAAATTCGGGACGTGTGGATGGCCCGATGGCGACTTTGGTGATGGCGATGAGGAGCTTGACAAACCCCTCAGGAATGTTGGCGAACACCTGTGCATCACAGTCGTTGCTGGCCATCTACAAAAGTAGACAAAAATTCCGAATAGTCAGGCCATAAATTTATGCTGACCAACAGGAAATTGCTACATATGTAAAAATGCTGAAAAGCAGATTTTTTCGCTAATAACCGATTAGCGAGCGCACCTAGTGGCTTCCTACAGTCAGCCTGGCTCTCATACCAAGATTGTCGCGACCAGTCCTTCAGTAAAATAATTACCGGAAGACGGATCTCTTTATTAAACCAGCGAGGAATAATATTCCTGCTGGCAGACAATACCTTGATACAGAATTTCCAGTACACTGAATATTATACAAGGTTGAGCTAGGGGTGGCTCAACGAATTTTATTACAAGCGCGCTAATATATTACATAGAGGCGGATATGGCACAAGGCAGGGTGGCATACTACTGACTCGTAATAAAAGGCGGTGGAAAATGTCACAGTGAAGTGGGTGGTGTGACTCCAATATTTTACAGTTCATTGAGTGTCGGAGTGAGACCCCATGAATTTATTGGGTGGTAGGCGGAAGCGGTTATAAAACAGTGATCAACTCCAGGATCGCAAGGGACTGACTGGGACTCCTCTAAGCGTCGGACTCACTATCGAACTCTTCATCCATGAGATCGCCTTCGTCCACATCTGGCCAAATCAACAAGCCAGGAGAGTACTTTGAATGTACTCGCAAGACAGTTCGGACTTAAGATATGACAAATGCCAACATGAATGCACATGAGTATTCTAGCAACATGCGACCGGAACAGAATATAAATGCACTGAAAGTAAAGAATGGAAGTCGGGCGGTAATCCTCCCGAAATCCAAAGATGAAAATAACGAGACCAAACGAGGGTCTGGGTGACGCCTCGTAGGAAAATAAATAAATGATAACAGGCCGCAGTCGGGCGTCTGAGCGACACCACATAAAGGGCTTATAACAAAAATAAATAACAAGAATGCCACAGTCGGACGTCTAAGCGACATCACATAAAGGGCTTATAACGTAAATAAATAACAAGAATGCCACAGTCGGACGTCTAAGCGACATCACATAAAGGGCTTATAACAAAAATAAATAACAAGGATGCCACAGTCGGACGTCTAAGCGACATCACATAAAGGGCTTATAACAAAAATAAATAACAAGGATGCCACAGTCGGACGTCTAAGCGACATCACATAAAGGGCTTATAACAAAAATAAATAACAAGTATGCCACAGTTGGACGTCTAAGCGACATCACATAAAGGGCTTATAAATAACGATATATAATGATGAAATACTTCGGAAAGTAAAATCAATACAGAGGTAGTGGTGAGTTCATTTACCAAATGAACTTGATGACAACACTATTTTGGTTACTCACAAGAATATACTAGAGACGGTCACCGGGTTGACATGAATATTGATCCTAGGCCCTAAACATGGCTACTGAAGGAATTTAACTCTGCAGAGCTTGTACTAGTAACTCATAGCCAACGGGTTCTACTAGACACGTGGGCTAGTCCCGTCTACGGTGTTTTAGTAGAAACCCAACTAACCAGTACACACCCATTTAACATCTTGTCATCCGGAATCACCCGCGATGACATTCACGGAAAACTTTAAGACGGGGAGGCTACAACCTCGAATAGCATGGGATCAAATTTATATATGCGCGCTCTAAGGGGTGCCCCCTCTCGGTCCCAACCGGAAACACCCATGCCCCCTGACCGGATGACGGGTTTTAATCCAGGGCCATGGAACCCTCATCCCGGCCCCTCTACTTGGTGTGTACTCGGAAAGTGGTTTACAACCGACTAGACCGTAATCCCAACGGACGGCCTATGATAGTACTGAAAAAGGAGACGAACGGAATCATGACATGATCTCCGTTGATACCGAGTTGACCAAATACTGGCATGCTCCAACAATACCAGCATTCCACCCCATCGTATCACCATATGATCGGGGTGGTTCAACATTTTCCTTCGGGACTCACCCGAAGCTTACTTGCGTGAATTATGCCATACACATATGCCCATATGATCATGCTTGTGAGCGAGCTACTCGAGAAAACATGCAACACACTCATCATATCAAGAGTTCAAACATGCTTGCCTGGTTTTGAAAAGTCGGAGCCTAACTCGGCGTGATTCGCGTCTCCGTCACGGCCTCCGGTATCTATGTATTCAAACAAAAATGTATACTAACATAAATACCACGCGTGCAATCAAAGTTTCTCAAAATATTTCCACAAAAATATGACAAAAAACTAGACAGAAAACCAAGGTGGACAGAAAAAGAATCAACTCAAAATAACTTTTATTTTAAAAGATATTAAGGTTTCTGTCCAGGGACCCATCTTTAATGAAACAGAAAAGATCCAGGGGCTAGAACAGAAAGTAACGATACGAACCGGTACGCAGTACGTCACCCGCAGAGGGAAAACACACTTTGCTAAAATACGCCAACAGAAAACGGTTCGAGGGAGAGATGTGAGAGACTGACAGAGAGACCCCACCTGTCAGGTTTGAAAAAAGAAATAGAGACGCGCCGGCACCCGTGCTGCGGTGATCTCCCGCGTCGATCCACGGCGAGATAGGGGAGGGGAGTGGTACCTATGGCTTCACGGTGGTCTTCTGCGTCGAACGGTGGTGGAGTTGGGTGCCGGCGAGTCCTACGTCGACGGCGAGCTTATCTCCGGCGGACGGCGGCTCGGGTGTTCGTGGACCTCGTCGGAGAAGGTTTCTGGAGAGAAATTGGGTTGGGGGTTAGGACTAGGTGGATGCCAGGGTGCTACGTTCAAGTTCACGGCGGCGGAGAAGCCCTCACCGGAGTGAACGGAGCTGGAGCCCGCGACGGAGGCAGCTGGCCGGAGCCGGGGAAGAAGGGCCTCTCGGGGCTCTTCCAGAGGTTGGGCGCGGTCTAGGGAAGTAGTGGAGGCGTGTGTGCTCGAGCACGAGCTCGGGGGTGCCTTTTATAGGCGGCTCGAGGTGGCTGCCGCATACGGATAAGTCCGGCGAGCCAATTACGGCGCTGCAGTGGTCGGACGGCGGGGCTAGGGGCTTGAGCATCATCTATGATCTGTAGGAGCTCCATTCCCGCGCTTAACTTAGCAGTAGAGGTGGTGTTACGGCCTGTCCTCGACGGAACGGCCGCGCGGCTTGTCGGCGGCAGAAACGGCGCTCTGCGCATGCCAGGCCACGGCGATGGTATGCCAGGCGTGCGTTGGCTGTGGGGAGGGACACGCGGAGCACTGGGATGGTCTGGGCGGCGCGGAACGGTGTGGAGCTGCGGCGTTGCTTCTGTCAGCCGCCACGGGCGGCGCTGTGGCCGTGGCAGCCGCCGGTGCGGTCGGGCCAGGGCGCCACCGACGCCCAGAAATGGCCAAGTGACCGTGCGGCGCATGGATAAGGAGAAGCTGCAGTGCAGCGTCGAGCCAAGGAAGCACAGACGAGTTTTGTCACTAAGCTGAAGGATCTGACAAACTGACGAAGTGTAGGCAGTTTTAGTTAACAGTTCTGAATTTGACAGAACAGTGTAGGCTAGGTGTTTGATGAATTGATTCTAGTATTTGTGCAATGTCTCTGGAGCTGATTTTTGGTGGAGTGGCCTCTTGATGTATCTAGAGGCGGCATGAATTTCCACAGAATTTTTGGATGAAGATAAATATGAATTTCACCAAATTTTGCAAATCTGGTCCAAACTTGCAGCAGGTGAAATTTGAAAATTTTGAACTATGGACCAGTGAAACAAGATGGATCTAGGTTGTGGGTACTAAGGACTATCTAGGAGAGTTGGTTTGGAGTCAAATAGGTAGATGAAAATGGTGGTTCCTTTGTAAATCACCAAGGTCCACTATAAAAGACATAATTGTTTTTGGAATGAAATAAATAGGAGAAAAATCCCCATAAGCTCACAACTTGCTGGAATTGATGAAATGCTTGTCCCATGGTGTGAAGAGAGTCTTGGAGAGGATTGTCCCTATTGGGATCATGGCAAGATGAAGGTTGGAGGGGAGATAAGTCAAGGTTAAACTTGAGAGTTTTAAAACAAGAAGTGGTGAACTCAAACAACTCCTTTTGAATCTCAACTTGTGCTTGAGCCAAACACAAGAGGAGAACTTCAAGGCCAAAAACCAAGCTTGAGAAGACACACAAACTTTGGCAAAAAGGGATTTTAGAAGGGCAAAAGAAAGGATCAAACAATTCCCCTTTCGAAAGGCAAAAAGTTTGCAAGAAAAACCAGCTCAAAAATTTGGGGTGTTACAGCAATCTTTCCAATTTTTCAACAGCTCGTCTATTTCCTCGCCGCTCCTCGTACGCGGGCGTCTTCGGGGTTCGGTTTCACCATCGAACAGATCCTTGCGTTTTCTCCACAGGTCATCGTCGCGAAGCCACCTTCGATGTCCCATGAACACGGTTTTCGAAGACCCAGGATCTCTATCTAGCTAGCGATACGTTGTTTCATCCATGCACCTGACGCATCCAGAAAATCCGTGGACCACCTGCTCCGTGAGATATCCGTTACCGAGATAGTCGTGCACCGTCGTGAGCAGTGCGGCTCTCGTAGGGAAATATTCTTTCTCTGTGGCGTCCCACGTATTGGCTGGCGTTTTCCACAGCGTGTCTAGCTCCTCTTTCAGCAGCCCCAGATACAGATTGATGTCGTTCCCTGGTTGTTTCGGTCCTTCAATTAGCATACTCATGTGAATGTACTTCCTCTTCATGCACAACCAGGGGGGAAGGTTGTACATCCACACAAACACAGGCCAGGTGCTATGTGTGCTTCCCTGGCTGCCAAACGGATTGACTCCATCGGTGCTCGCGCCCAGCACGATGTTCCTTGGATAGTTCCCAAATTCTGCGTCTTCGAAGTTCAACGCTTGCCACTAGCTCGCATCCTTAGGGTGACTCGGCATCTTGTCTTTTTTATTTATCTCCGGATCATTTGCGTCATCTTCTCGCTGCTTCTCCTCCCTATCCGCGTGCCAATGCAGGAGCTTTGCTACCTTAGGGTCCGCGAAATACCGCTGCAGACGAGGAGTGATCGGAAAGTACCACACCACTTTTCGAGGAGCTTTCTTCCTCTTCTTGTATCGAGTGACGCCGCACACCGGACATATGGTAGACTCCGCGTGCTCGTCCCGATAAATGATGCAATTGTTCATGCACACATGGTATTTCACGTGTGGTAAATCCAGAGGACACACGATTTTCTTCGCCTCCTTGAAACTGGTCGGGCACTTGTTCCCCTTGGGAAGACGTTCGTGCCAGAATGACATGTTCTCGTCGAAGCATGCGTCGGTCATTTTCTGTTTTACCTTCATCTCCAGAGCCATGAGCGTTACTTTCAGGCGGGTATCCTCGGGCCTGCATCCTTCATACAATGGAGTAACCGTGTTCTTTGTCTTCTCACCCGCCCGAGCCGCGGTGGTTGTCTTGCTGCCCTTCCTCGTTTCTTGCCCGGCCCCCATGGACGACTTCGTAGTCATCTTCATCACCTTGCCACAGATAGCCATCCATGAAACCACGCAAGAGCTGGTGGTCCCGCACCTGCCCGAAATCCGGGTCCGCAATAAGGCTCTTCAGCTTGCATCTTCGACACGGACATCTTATCTCTGTCTTGTTCTTTTGAAGCATCTCGGCCTTCGCGGAGCTCAAAAACCTATTCACAATGCCTTCGGTCATTGTGCGGACCATAGTCGCCTGCGGGGTAGAGCAAAACAATATTTTAGAACCAAGAAAAAAATTTGGCATGACTTTCCCTAAAAATATGACCAAAAAGAATGCATAGTGCCAAAATTCTCGCCGAAACGAAAATGAATCAACATTCCGGCAAAATATTGGCAACTATCGCATTTCAAATACTGGTACCCGCAAACACAAACATATATGCAACACCACAAACATATGCAACACCACGAACATACATAGATCTAGATAGGCCATAAAAAGTGCATGTGCACATTGTTGGAGGGAGAACAACATAAAGATAGCTTCCCACCTTACTTACCTATCAAAAAATGGTAATTCAACCACTTAATTTGGATGAATCTATGGTGGAAATGAGGTGACAAGGAGGAGGCAGCCGAGACAAGCTTGGAGGAGGAGGTGGAGAGAATGAAGTGGGGAAAGTGAGTGGGTAGGTGTGGCTGTCCAAAATATCTTGTTGGTCCCAGGTTACTAATGGCGCACCACCTCCAAAGGCGCCATTAGTAACCCAGGTTACTAATAGCGCACCTGCTAGTGGTGCGCTATTAGTAGTTTTGCAATATATATATATATATATATATATATATATATATATATATATATACTAATGGCGCACTGTGGAATAGTGCGCCATTACTAGTTTAAACTAGTAATGGCGCACTATGGCACGGTGCGCCATTTGTAGTTTTGCAAAAAAAAGAATAAAAAGAATATAAAAAAAAGAATAGTAGTGGCGCACTCTGTGGCTGGTGCACCATTACTAGTTAGAACTAGTAATGGCGCACTGTGCCTGGATGCACCATTAGTATGTTTGGAAAAAAATTGTTACTAGTGGCGCACCATGTGCCTGGTGCGCCATTAGTGTATTCCACACTAATGGCGCACCTGCACATGGTGCGCCACTGCTATATAGTAGTGGCGCACCACATGTCAGGTGCGCCATTAGTATCCATTTCATCTATAGCCCTTTTCCTAGTAGTGTAGGGTTTTGGTTGATTTGTGTCTTAAGGTGTTATTTTACTACGAACTCTAGGGCTGTTTGTGACACTTATAGGAATATCCCAATGGATTGATCGGAAAGAATAACTTTTAGGTGGTTTAGTACCCTACAATAATCTCTTCGTTTGTTCTCCGCTATTAGTGACTTTGAAGTGACTCTTTGTTGCATGTTGAGGGGTTGTTATATGATCTAATTATGTTATTATTGTTGAGAGAACTTGCACTAGTGGAAGTATGAACCCTAGGCCTTTTTTCTAAGCATTGCAATACCATTTTCGCTCACTTTTATTACTTGTTACCTTGCTGATTTTATAATTTTAGATTACAAAAACCTATATCTACCATCCATATTGCACTTGTATCACCATCTCTTTGCCGAACTAATGCACCTATACAATTTACCATTGTATTGGGTGTGTTGGGGACACAAGAGACTCTTTGTTATTTGGTTGCAGGGTTGTTTGAGAGAGACCATCTTCATCCTACGCCTCCCACGGATTGATAAACCTTAGGTCATCCACGTGAGGGAAATTTGCTACTGTCCTACAAACCTCTGGACTTGGAGGCGCAATAACGTCTACAAGAAGAAGGTTGTGTAGTATACATCACCTACTTGTGTTCTTGTCTACAATTGCTCAAAATGACGCAAGAGAACACTAAGTTGTGTGATTTTTCTAATACCAACAACAATGATTTTATAGGCACTCCGATTGCTCCTCCCGCCACTAGTGTGGAGTCTTGTGATATTAATACTGCTTTGCTGAATCTTGTTATGAAAGATCAATTTTCCAGTACTCCTAATGAGGATGTCGTGTCCCATCTTAACACATTCGTGGAATTATGTGATATGCAAAAGAAAAAAGATGTGGACAATGATGTTATGAAGTTGAAATTATTTCAGTTTTCTTTGCGAGATCATGCAAAATTTTGGCTTTCTTCATTGCCTCGCCATAGTATCGATTCTTGGAACAAGTGCAAAGATGCTTTTATTACGAAGTATTTTCCGCCCAAGAAAATTATTTCCCTTAGAACCCAGATCATGAATTTCAAGCAACTTGAACATGAGCATGTTGCACAATCTTAGGAAAGGATTAAAATGATGCTAAGGAATTGCCCAACTCATCGGTTAAATCTTTGGATGATCATACAAAAAAATTATGCGGGGTTGAATTTTGTTTCCTGTAACCTATTAGATTCCGCCGCGAGTGGTACTTTTATGGAATTTACTTTGGGTGAAGCCACCAAATTGCTTGATAATATTATGGTGAACTATTCACAATGGTATACCAAAAGGGCGCCTACTATAAAAAACGTTAATTCGGTGAAAGCACAAGTGCTCCCTGGGTGATTTTGGTAATTAATGTCAACATATCTCTTTTTGGACTAACGTTTTTATCTAGTATATTTCAGACAAGTTCAATAGATGGAGTGGCATGGACTAGAGGATGTGTAAACCCTTCAAGATGATAAGGACAAAAGGATTGGCTCAAGCTCAAAGCTCAGGACTCTACATTTTCTATTTTTAGTGATCCAAGATCACATTGAGTCCATAGGAAAGCCAATACTATTAAAAGGGGATGAGTTGTTGCTTAATGGCTTGCTTGCTCAAAATGCTTAGTGATATGCTCCAAAACCCTCAAACACTTTTCCACATCCACATATGTCCCAAACCAAAATTCAAACTCAGCCCTACCGAAAAGATCTATCTGGCGCCACCGACTTCATTTGACAAAGCCACTGCCAGAAACCCTAATCATTTCGGTCTCACCGAAAGGGATCTCGGTATCACCGAGATGGGATTGCAAACTCTCTGTTGCCTGTTGCAATATTTTTGGTCTAACCGAGATGAGTGATCGGTCCCACCGAGTTCGCAATGCAAACTCGCTGTTGCCTCTTCATAACGTTTCGGTCCAACCGAAACGAGCGAATCGGTCCCACCGAGTTTGCCTGACCAACTCTCTGTAAGCTCATTACCAAAATCGGTTTCACCGAGTTTGTGTAACCGGTATCACCGAGATTACGTTATTCCCTAACCCTAATGAAACCGGTCCTACCGAGTTGATCATATCGGTCCCACCGAAATGCCTAACGGTGATATTATGGACTAAATCGATCTAACCGAGTTCTCTGAATCTGTCCCACCGAGTTTGGTAAATTGTGTGTAACGGTTAGATTTCGTGTGGAGGCTATATATACCCCTCCACCTACTCTTCACTTGTGGAGAGAGCCATTAGAACATACCTACACTTCCATCATACATGTTCTGAGAAGAGAACCACCTACTCAAGTGTTGAGATCAAGATATTCCATTCCTACCATATGAATCTTGTTCTTTAGCCTTTCCCAAGTCGCTTTCCACTCAAATCATTCTTCCACCATATCCAAATCCGTGAGGAGCTGTTTGAGTATTGGGGAGACTATCATTTGAAGCATTTGAGCAAGGAGTTCATCATCAACACACCGTCTATTACCTTTTGGAGAGTGGTGTCTCCTAGATTGGTTAGGTGTCACTTGGGAGCCTCCGACAAGATTGTGTGTCACATCCCTAGTCTGGTATGCACTTAGGTTAGTTAGATATGTTTGCATCACGTCTAAATTACATCGGAATTTGAATTGGGGATGTTCAAACCCTAGCACTTTGAAATCCAAATAGGTCCAGCTTAAAAACTGCATTCAATGAAACCAAAATGCCTTCATTAATGTTTGATAATTTTGGCAAGGCTTCGAGACCAAACCAAAGATAGTGAACATTTTTGTGGATTATTTTCGCCACTGAATTTAAATCATTATTTTATTTGCATTTGGAATTATATTCATAACATGCATAGAATATATTTCCAAATACCCTGAAACATTTTATGTGCATTTGGAATAGTCCATTCAGCAACATAAAAGTATTCAGAGGAATTTTGTCACTGGTTTTGGTTTTGTTCTACTGGAAAAACAGTGGCAAAAGAAATAAAGAAAGAAAGAAAAATAGAAAAAGAAAATAGAAAAGGGAAACAGAAGGGGGAAAACCTTACCTGGGCCACTTACTGGCCTGGCATTGTGCCGGCCCAGCCGACTGGCCCAGTGCCAGTCGTCTCCCTCCTCCCGCCAGTCGGACGAGGCACATGCCCGGCACGCGCACGTGTTCGATGCGGCACGCAGTAGCCTACCTGTCCCTCCCCCTCGACGCCCTGGACGTCTCTGGCGTCTCCACGCAACCCCCTCGCCCCCTCACTCTCTCCCCTCCTGATCCCATCCCTGGCCTTCTCCCTCTCTCCACCGAGCGAGCTCGTCGCCGCCGCTCGGCGCCACCGCGGCCATAGCCTCCCCCTCGCCTCTTCGACGTGTCCACGAGCTTTGTCTCCTCGCACTGAAGCTATCCGCCGAGCCACGTTTCGCAGGAAGCCCTGCCTCGACCTCACCGCCGTCATCTTCAACCACGGGCAAACGAAATCATCGCCGCTGCTCCGTCACCGTTCGTGCCTCCCCCGAGCCGCCGAGCCTTGATGACCCACAAGTGTAGGGGATCTATCATAGTCCTTTCGATAAGTAAGAGTGTCGAACCCAACGAGGAGTAGAAGGAAATGATAGGCAGTTTTCAGTAAGGTATTTTCTGCAAGCACTGAAATTATAGGTAACAGATAGGTTTGTGATAAGATAATTGGTAGCAAGTGACAAAAGGTAAAAGTAAATAAGGTGCAGCAAGGTGGCCCAATCCTTTTTTTAGCAAAGGACAAGCCTGGACAAACTCTTATATAAAGGAAAGCGCTCCCGAGGACACATGGGAATTATCGTCAAGCTAGTTTTCATCACGATCGTCTGATTCGCATTCGGTACTTTGATAATTTGGTATGTGGGTGGACCGGTGCTTGGGTGCTACCCTTACTTGGACAAGCCTCCCACTTATGACTAACCTCTAATCCAAGCATCCGCAACTACAAAAGAAGTATTAAGGTAAACCTAACTATAGCCTGAAACATATGGATCCAAATCAGTCCCTTACGAAGCAACGCATAAACTAGGGTTTAAGCTCCTGTCACTCTAGCAACCCATCATCTAATTATTACTTCCCAATGCCTTCCTCTAGGCCCAAATAATGGTGAAGTGTCATGTAGTCGACGTTCACATGACACCACTAGAGGAGAGACAACATACATCTCATCAAAATATCAAATGAAGACGAAATTCACATGACTACTAATAGCAAGACTTCTCCCATGTCCTCAGGAACCAAAGTAACTACTCACAAGACATAATATTGTTCATGATCATAGAGGTATTAATATGCATAATGGATCTGAACATATGATCTTCCACCAAATAAACCAACTAGCATCAACTACAAGGAGTAATCAACACTACTAGCAACCCGCAGGTACCAATCTGAGGTTTGGGTACAAAGATTGGATACAAAAGATGAACTAGGGTTTGAGAGGAGATGGTGCTGGTGAAGATGTTGACGAAGATAGCCCTCCCCAAGATGGGAGAGTTGTTGGTGATGACGGCGGTGACGATTTCCCCCTCCCGGAGGGAAGTATCCCCGGCAGAATAGCTCTACCGGAGCCCTAGATTGGTTTCCGCCTCGAGACGGCGGCGTCTGGTCCCGAAAGCCTCCTCATGATTTTTTCCAGGTCAAAACACATCATATAGGAGAAGATGGGCATCGGGGGCCTTCCGACTGGCCCACGAGGCAGGGGGCGCGCCCCCACCCTCGTGGACAGCCGGTGGCCCCCCTCATGGACTTCTTTCGCCAAATATTTTTTATATTTTCCGAAACGAAGTTCTGTTGAGTTTCGGGGCTTTTGGAGTTGTGCAGAATAGGTTTCCAGAGTTTGCTCCTTTTCCAGCCCAGAATTCCAGCTGCCGGGATTCTCCCTCTTCATGTAAACCTTGTAAAATAAGAGAGAAAAGGCATAAGTATTGTGACAAAACATGTGAGAACAACCCATAATGCAATAAATATCAACATATAAGCATGATTCAAAATGGACGTATCAACTCCCCCAAGCTTAGACCTCGCTTGTCCTCAAGCGAAAGCCGATATCGAAAAATATGTCCACTAGTTTAGAGATAGAGGTGTCGATAAAACAAAATACGGACATGAGGGCATCATGATCATTCTCATAACAGCAACTTATATAAATATAGTCATATGATTCTTATGCTAAAGTAACAATTCATCCACAATATCAAGTATGAATCATAAAACTTCATTGGAAACTAACGAACTTTGATCTCGGTCATTGAAGCAATTGCAATTTATCGTAACATCGAAGAGAGTCAATATAAGAGCTTTCCAGCAAGCCCACATACTCAATTATCATATAATCTTTCACAATTGCTCACACTCACACAATACTTATGTTTATGGAGTTTTAATCGGACACAAAGAAAGATAGGGGCTTATGGTGTTGCCTCCCAACCTTTTACCTCAAGGGTAATGTCAACAATAATAGATCATGAAAACTTACATCCAAGTGGGTATATATGTCAGGATCTTTCCAACACAATGTGCTTGCCAAAGGATAAAATATAAAAAGGAAAGGTGGATTTCACCTTGAAAATTATAAGACAGGAATAATAGATAGGCCCTTCGCAGAGGGAAGCAGAGGTTGTCATGTGTTTTTATGGTTGGATGCACAAAGTCTTAGCATAGAAGAACTTTGCTTTATATTGCCACTTGTGATAAGGACATTTATTATGCAGTCCGTCGCTTTTATTACTTCCATATCACAAGATCGTATAAAGCTAATTTCTCCCACACTAATAAATCATACATATTTTAGCGATTTTGCAACATGACAACTTACTTGGAAAGATCTTTCTCAATCCATAGGTAGGTATGGTGGATTCTCATGGAAAAACTGGGTTTAAGGATATATGGAAGCACAAGTAGTATCTCTACTTAGTGCGGGGAGTTTTGTCTAGCGTGAGCGGGAAAGGCAAGCTCAGCATGTTGGATGATCCATGAAAATATACTTTATTTCGGATATAAGAAGACATAACCCATTATGTTGTCTTCCTTGTCCAACATCAACTCTTTAGCATGTCATATTTTAAAGAGTGCTCACAATCATAAAAGATGTCCAAGATAGTATATTTGTATGTGAAGCCCCTCTTCTTTTATTACTTGCTATTAATTGCAATGATGACCAAAACTATGTTTGTCACCTCCCAACAACTTTTATTTATCATACTCTTGTATGTGAAGTCATTACTTCCCATAAGATCGATATGATCTCTTTGATACTCTTTATGTTTTCTTTCTTTTGATCATGACCCAAGTTAGGAAACCAAGCCCTTGCCTCAACACTAATCTTTATTATATAGCTCACGGACTCGGTTACAAAGGGTAAAGCTCACAAGGCAAAAGCTCAAAACTAGATCATGCTAACTTTATTCTAATAGATCAAGATACTACCAAAGGATCGAACTAAGTAAAGTGGTAAAGATAGGAGTGATGGTGATAAGATACCGGGGTCAGTCCCCCAAGCTTGGTAGTTTCCAAGGGGAGTGCCCATACCCATAAGATTATGTCTCCTTCTTCGGGGGTGGTGATGATGGCTTCTTTCTTAACTCGCGCTTAAGAGCAGAATTTTGCTCCTTTAGATCATTGATATCTTGCTCAAGATTTAATATCTTCTTGCATAATGCCTGCTTGTTTTCCTGCAAAAGGTTAAAAGGGATAAATTCGATCTTAGGTTTCTTTACTCTGTCGGCGAGGCTTGACTTTTTGAACTCCACATGCATGTCTCCCGGTTGAGGTAGTGGGAATTCGTCTTCATCTGAGCTGGTCCAATCCTTCCCCTTGGGATCATGGTCCTCTTCTTCCTCCGTGGTCCAACCATAATGCTCCAAATCACCATAGACCTTAGGGTCAGCAAGGGAATCAGCCATATAGCTTTCTCCCACTGAATCCTGGGACGACATGTTGCCTTTATCTGCGACAATACAGGTTGAAGCGAAAACAAAGGATTTTTGCGTGATACAGAGGTCAAAACCTTCGGGAGTATATATAATGAATTTTTACCGACCAAAAGGAGTAACCCACAAGAAAATGGAGTCCAGGGGACACACGGGGTGCCCACGAGGCAGGGGGCGCGCCCTCCACCCTTGTGGACGCCTCGTGTCTCTTCCGGACTGCGGTTTATTTTTCTATTTTTCTAAATATTCCAGAACAGAGAAAAATTGCCTTTGTAACTGTTTTGGAGTTGGTTTACTTACCGTATCACGTACCTCTTCCTTTTCGGAGGCTGAATCATTCTGGAAAGTGTCCCTTATGTATTCCTCCGGGGTTAGGGTTTCAATAACATTAGTTTCAACATTTATAGGATTACCTGAGATATAATGTTTGATTCTTTGACCATTCACCACCTTCGGATTTGAGCCATCGAAGTTGTTGATTTTTATGGCACCGGAACGATAGACCTCCTCGATAACGTAAGGTCCTTCCCACTTGGAGAGAAGTTTTTCTGCAAAAAATCTTAAACGAGAGTTATATAGCAAGACATAATCACCTACGTTAAACTCGCGTTTTTGTATCCTTTTGTCATGCCATCTTTTAACTTTTTCTTTAAACAGCTTGGCATTCTCATAGGCTTGGGTTCTCCATTCATCAAGACAGCTAATGTCAAATAGCCTCTTCTCACCGGCAAGTTTGAAATCGTAATTGATCTCTTTAATAGCCTAATATGCCTTATGTTCTAGCTCAAGAGGTAAGTGACATGCTTTTCCATGTACGATCTTATATGGAGACATACCCATAGGATTTTTGTATACAGTTCTATAGGCCCATAATGCATCATCTAGTTTCTTGGACCAATTCTTCCTAGACCTATTAACTGTCTTTTGCAAGATTAATTTCAACTCCCTATTACTTAGTTATACTTGGCCACTAGTTTGTGGGTGATAAAGGGATGTAATTCTATGGTTGACATCACACCTTGCAAGCATCTTACGGAAAGCACCATGAATAAAGTGTGAACCACCATCAGTCATTAGATATCTAGGGACTCCAAACCTCGGAAATATAAATTCTTTAAGCATCTTAATAGAGGTGTTATGATCATCACTACTAGTTGGAATAGCTTCTACCCACTTAGTAACGTAATCAACATCAACTAAAATATGTGTGTACCCATTAGAGGCAGGAAAAGGTCCCATATAATCAAACCCCAAACATCAAATGGTTCAATAACAAGTGAATAATTCATAGGCATTTCTTGACGTCTACTAATATTACCAATTCTTTGACATTCATCACAAGATAAGACAAACTTACGGGCATCCTTGAAGAGAGTAGGCCAATAAAAACCGGATTGCAATACCTTGTGTGCAGTTCCTTCTCCCGCATGGTGTCCTCCATAAGCTTCGGAGTGGCACTTGCGTAGGATATGTTCCTGTTCATGCTCAGGTACACAACGTCTAATGATACTATCTACTCCTTCTTTATAAAGATGTGGGTCATCCCAGAAGTAATGTCTCAAATCATAGAAGAACTTTTTATTTTGCTGGTATGTGAAGCTTGGAGGTATAAACTTAGCAACAATATAATTAGCATAATCAGCATACCATGGAGCAGTACGAGAAGTATTTATGACAGCTAGTTGTTCATCAGGAAAGCTATCATCAATAGGTTGTGGGTCATCAAATATATATTCTAACCTAGACAAGTTATCTGCAATAGGGTTCTCAGCTCCCTTTCTATCAATAATATGCAAGTCAAATTCTTGCAGCAAGAGAACCCATCTAATAAGTCTAGGTTTAGCATCTTTCTTTTCCATGAGGTATTTGATAGCAGCATGATCAGTGTGAATAGTTACTTTAGAATAAACGATATAGGGTCTAAACTTATCACAAGCAAATACAACTGCTAAAAATTATTTCACAGTGGTAGCATAATTTCTTTGTGCACTATCTATAGTTTTACTAGCATACTGGATAACATTCAATTTCTTATCAACTCTTTGCCCTAGAACAGCTCCTACAGCATAATCACTAGCATCGCTCATAATCTCAAAAGGTAAATTCCAGTTAGGAGGCTGGACAATAGGTGCATATCTCAATGCTTTCTTAAGTATTTCAAATGCATCTAGACAATCATCATCAAAGACAAAATGAATATCTTTTTGTAAGAGATTAGTCAGAGGCCTGGAGATTTTGGAGAAGTCCTTTATGTACCTCCTATAAAATCCGGCATGACCAAGGAAACTTCGTATACCTTTGATGTTCATAGGGCATGGCATCTTTTCAATAGCATCAACTTTAGCTTTGTCAACTTCAATACCTTTTTCAGAAATTTTATATCCCAAGACAATGCCTTCATTAACCATAAAGTGGCACTTCTCCCAATTCAATACAAGGTTAGTATCTTCACATCTCTGCAAAACTCGATCAAGGTTGCTTAAGCAATCATCAAAAGATGTTCCGTAAACGGAGAAATCATCCATGAAAACCTCAACAATCTTTTCACAAAAATCAGAGAATATAGCCATCATGCATCTTTGAAAGGTAGAAGGTGCATTACATAAACCAAAAGGCATACGTCTATAAGCAAAGGTACCGAAAGGACAAGTAAAAGTGGTCTTCTCTTGATCCCCTTTTGACACAGGTATTTGAGAGAAACTAGAATAACCATCTAGAAAGCAGAAATGAGTATGTTTGGATAACCTTTCTAGAATTTGATCAATAAATGGCAAGGGGTAATGATCTTCCTTAGTAGTTGTAGCGACCACGATCCGAATGGACCGAAGTCTCTGTGTTCTGTGTCATCCCTGGATCGGTATGCTGACACACACAGTACAAACATGATTTATAACAAAGGTAAATCACATGTATTAAGTAACGTAAATACTATTACCTCAATCGATCATAGCGGAAGCAAAAAGGTTGTGGATTCCCATCAACACCAACGGCAAAGTTGAGTGTAGAAATCGTAACCCCTAACGTATCACTTACTCGTCGTAAGAATAATACTGCAACATGAGACGTTGCAGCCACAGAGGGTCAGTACATTGAATGTACTGGCAAATTCACACTGTAATGATAATGATGAATAAGGCCTACAACTACATGCATATTTGGCTGGTGGAGGCTGTAAGGTTAAAGTTTTTGCGTAAAGCCAATTTTTCCCTACTTCAAAGGAATAGATTTTAATTAACTATCATGGTAGTTGAAACATCGTTGAGAAGATAGACATCCTCTCAACCCCAATTAAAATTAATCATTAAACCCAACAAAATTAATTAAAGTAACATGATGAGATTCACATGAAAATCCAAGTACTAGATACTCAAGACGTCCGTAACCGGGGACACGGCTAATCATGACCAGTTTGTACACTCTGCAGAGGTTTGTGCACTTTTTCCACAAGACTCGATCGCCTCCGTTTGGTTTCTCGCACTGCATGGTGTTTGAGAAACGGATGGCCGAGACATAGTCTTTCAGAAGCGCTAGCACCTTACGATCGGGCGGACCGTACCAACCTACATCCCCTACATCTGCTAGTCCACAACTGTAAGAGTTCGCACAACTTACTCATACTATGCTAGAGCCCATAATAGCATTGTGGCTGCACACAGAAGTTTCTAGTATGAATAATCTCATGATCCCTTTGAGCCTGGGTGGCGGTCCAAAAAAAATAGGCAATCGCTGGAATACCCAGGTGCCTCAGTCCACCCAGATGTGTATTAATGTTGCCACCTTAAGTTGAACCATTAATTAACAAACTCACATCTGTCATGGATTTCACTCACCCAATCCACATCTACGAGCATAGCATGTCCTAGCAGCAAACGTAGATGTAACTCCCAAAGGTTTGAATATAATGCAGGTAATAGGTACTACTTCAATCTACTTCCCAGTCCCACAAGTTAATTAATCCTACTCATCCAATGTGTGAGGGTTTGGACTAATGCAATAAAAACTGGGTAATTGGAAAGTATGATCAAAGTGTGAACTTGCCTGCAATGTTGATGAATATGATTCGCACTCAAAACTCTGGATAGATCTACTCGTCACACTCCGGTCAATCTATCGTAAGCAAGCAATAGTAACCACACATAAGCATTCACTCAGAAAGATCGGACAGAATGAATGAACACTTCGGAAAACTTCGAAAACAAACGAATGAATCTTGAAACATAAAACAATTTCCAACAGTACCAAAATTATGTGAATTTGGCCTTATCAGAAATTTTAGGTCAAGGGCTTCGATTTGCAAAAAGAATCAACTCAAACGGAGTTACAGAACTCAAGTTATGATCAAACAAAGTTTGAATCTAAAACTAGTTGAATTCAAATTTTAGAATTTTCAAAAACATGTTTGAGTTGTATTACTGGAAAGAGGGCTTCGTAACGAAGACGTGGGCGTTGGTTTCATTGAAATTGTACCAACGAGCAAAAAGTTGTGGCCGTTTGAAGTTTAGGGGCTAATCTGTAAAATAGTAATTACAGACAGGTCCCTGGCCAGAAATTAAAAGAAAAAGAAAAAGACTACCGAGCAAACGCTCGCTATTAGGGCCTAACCAGTGAACGTTCACTGTATAACTAAACCCTAAAAAACCGATCTAAAAACAAAACCTAACTAATCAGAAAACCGATCTAACCGGAAAAGACCAGGACGGTTCGGCGGTTCTTACCGTTTCGACGGTTTTCGCGGAAGAACCGGCAATGGATCGGGTCGGGCGTCGAACTCCGGCCGGCGGTGCGCTCCGGCCGGCGAGGCTGGCGATGGCGGGCTCTGCGCGGGGCGTCAGAGGAGCGGGGCGAGCCGCGGCGCGGCGGGAAGGCGACGGTTGCGGGCGGCGGCGCAGGTGGAGCGGCGCGGCGGTGGCGAGCAAAAGCGGCGCCGGCGGGAGTCCGTCGGGAGGAAGGAAGGCGACGGGGCGGCTGGGCTGGGCCTGGCTCGGGTGCTGGGCCGGCCCAGTTAGGCGTAGACATTTTTTTTAAACATATTTTTTTCTCTAGCAGACAGAAAAACGAATAAAGTCAAAATAACTAAAAATATCCTATAGGCATATAATATATCAAAATTTGCTGAAAAATAAGCCCTACAACATGAACATTTTACTACTGTCAAATAAAATGCCCAAAAAATCTAATAAATAAAACGGTCCTACTGTTGCAAATAAAATCCAATAAAATCATTTTAAAATACCAAAATGATTTCAAAATTATTTCTCCCCAAATTTTCTGCTGTAGGGAATCATGTTACCCTATTTTCCATGTAATATATTTTGGAGAAAAATAATTTGAATAAAAACCAAATAACTCAATATTTGAATTTGAGTTGCAGAAAATTTCCAGAAGAACTTCCAACTCATATTTCCTATAATTTGAAGAAGTCATTTTATCTTCTCTCGGGAAAATCATTGAGTTGCTTAAAGTTTCTGAATTGAGAATATTTCGAGAATGAACTTCAAAATCCTTCCAAACCCTTTATCATTTAAAATAAATGGAAGAAGTCATATTATCTTCACTCTAGGGTTTTGTGTTGAAAACAATTTGAATTCCCTTGGGGATCAAAATGCAAGGTGAAAGTTTTGGGAAAGTCATTTTATTCCCTCTCATTTAACTTTCAAAAGTTTCAAATTTCACTCAATTTCACTCAGCACATCAAACAGCAATCAAATCTATCTATTTATTATAACATTCCAAAATTCAGAATTTTGGGATGTTACAGTAGCTTTATTTAACTTATGGAAATCAATTACCATCCTATAACCTGTAACTATTCTTTGCGGGATCAATTCATCTTTATCATTAGGAACGACAGTAATACCTCCTTTCTTAGGGACACAATGGACAGGACTTACCCACTGGCTATCAGCAACTGGATAGATAATACCTGCCTCTAGAAGCTTTAGTATTTCCTTCCTTACCACTTCTTTCATCTTAGGATTTAACCGTCGCTGATGATCAATAACTGGTTTAGCATTTTCTTCCAATTTTATCTTGTGTTGGCATATAGTGGGACTAATGCCCTTAAGATCATCCAGAGTATATCCAATAGCAGCACGGTGCTTCTTCAGAGTTTTCAATAATTTTTCTTCTTCCTGCTCTGAAAGGTTAGCACTAATAATAACAGGATATATCTTCTTTTCATCAAGATAAACATACTTAAGATCATCAGGCAAAGGTTTAAGTTCAAACACGGGATCACCCTTGGGTGGAGGAGGATCCCCTAGGATTTCAACAGGCAAGTTGTTTTTCAATATAGGTCCCTGTGTAAGGAATATTTCATCTATTTCCCTTCTCTCATTCATATGCATATCATTTTCGTGGTCTAGCAGGTATTGTTCTAAAGGATCATTAGGTGGAACGGCAATAGAAGCAAGACCAATAATTTCATCCTTACTGGGTGGTGCCTTTTCAAGGGGTTGTCTACGGAATTTAGCAAAGTTAAAATCATGAGACATATCCCCTAATCCAACCGTGACAATACCTTTCACGCAGTCTATCTTGGCATTAACAGTATTCAAGAAGGGTCTACCAAATATAATGGGACAGAATGCATCTTGTGGGGAACTAAGAACAAGAAAATCAGCTGGGTATTTGACCTTTCCACACAAGACTTCAATATCTCTAACAATCCCAACTGGTGAAATAGTGTCTCTATTGGCAAGCTTAATAGTAACATCAATCCCTTCAAGCTCAACAGGTGCAATATCGTGCATAATTTCGTCATATAAATCAAGAGGGATAATACTCGCACTAGCACCTATGTCACATAAACCATGATGGCAATGATCTCCTATCTTAACAGAGATGACAGGCAAGCCTACAACCGGTTTATGTCTATTCCTAGCATTGGGTTTGGCTATTCTAGCAGACTCTTCTTGTAGGTAAATAACATGTCCATCTAAATCTTCTACCAAGAGATCTTTAACCATAGCAACACTAGGTTCAACTTTAATTTGCTCAGAGGGTGTAGGTGTTCTAGTATTACTCTTACGAACTATAGTTGAAGCTTGAGCATGATCCTTTATCCTAACAGGGAAAGGTGGTTTCTCAATATAAGCGGTAGGTATAACAGGATCAACATTATAAGTGATAGTCTTTTCTTCAACTTTAATAGGTTCAACTACTTTTACTTCAATAGGGGGATGGTATTTAAACCACTTCTCCTTAGGGAGATCAACATGAGTAGCAAAGGATTCACAGAAAGAAGCTACTATCTCAGAGTCAAGTCCATATTTAGTGCTAAACTCACGGAAAACGTCGGTATCCATAAAAGCTTTAACACAATCAAACTTAGGGGTCATACCTGACTCCTTACCTTCGTCGAGATCCCAATCTTCAGAGTTGCATTTAATTATTTCCAAAAAATCCCATTTGAAGTCCATAGTCTTCATCATGTAAGAGCCAGAACAATAAGTATCGAGCATGGAGCGATTATTATGAGAAAGCCGAGCATAAAATTTTGAATGGTCATTTATCTTGAGAGCTCATGATTGGGGCATGAATATAAAATTGAATTAAGCCTCTCCAAGCTTGAGCAATGTTTTCTACTTCGCGAGGCCAGAAATTATAAATATAATTACGATCACGATGAACTGGTGCATAGGGTAGAACTTCTGATGAAATTCCAACGTCAGACGATTATAGTTCCATGTTCCCATATCATTGCATAGCCTAAACCATGTCAATGCATCTCCCTTCAAAGATAAAGGGAAGACCTTCTTCTTGATAACATCCTCGGGCATACCTGCAAGCTTAAATAATCCACAAACTTCATCCACATAGATTAGATGTAAATCGGGATGCAATGTTCCGTCTCCTGTAAAAGGATTTTCAAGCAGTTTCTTTATCATACCCGAAGGAATCTCAAAGCAAACTTATTAAATAGGTGCAGTAGGTTGAGGAGCAACTCTTTGCTCTTCTGTTCGGGGTGAAGATACACCGAACAAGCCCCTCAAAGGATTTTGAGCCATAGTAACAAGTGACAATAAATTTTAGCACACTATATAAATTTTTCCTTACCAAAAGCGCTTCACTCCCCGGCAACGGCACCAGAAAAGAGTCTTGATGACCCACAAGGGTAGGGGATCTATCATAGTCCTTTCGATAAGTAGTGTCGAACCCAACGAGGAGCAGAAGGAAATGATATGCAGTTTTCAGTAAGGTATTTTCTGCAAGCACTGAAATTATAGGTAACAGATAGTTTTGTGATAAGATAATTGGTAGCAAGTGACAAATAGTAAAAGTAAATAAGGTGCAAAAAGGTGGCCCAATCCTTTTTGAATCAAAGGACAAGCCTGGACAAACTCTTATATAAAGGAAAGCGCTCCCGAGGACACATGGGAATTATCGTCAAGCTAGTTTTCATCACGATCGTCTGATTCGCGTTCGGTACTTTGATAATTTGGTATGTGGGTGGACTGGTGCTTGGGTGCTGACCTTACTTGGACAAGCCTCCCACTTATGATTAACCTCTAATGCAAGCGTCCGCAACTACAAAAGAAGTATTAAGGTAAACCTAACCATAGCCTGAAACATATGGATCCAAAACAGCCCCTTACGAAGCAACGCATAAACTAGGGTTTAAGCTTCTGTCACTCTAGCAACCCAGCATCTACTTATTACTTCCCAATGCCTTCCTCTAGGCCCAAATAATGGTGAAGTGTCATGTAGTCGACATTCACATGACACCACTAGAGGAGAGACAACATACATCTCATCAAAAATATCGAACGAAGACCAAATTCACATGACTACTAATAGCAAGACTTCTCCCATGTCCACAGGAACCAAAGTAACTAATCACAAGACATAATATTGTTCATGATCAGAGAGGTATTAATATTCATAATGGATCTGAACATATGATCTTCCTCCAAATAAACCAACTAGCATCAACTACAAGGAGTAATCTACACTACTAGCAACCCGCAGGTACCAATCTGAGGTTTGGGTACAAAGATTGGATACAAGAGATGAACTAGGGTTTGAGAGGAGATGGTGCTGGTGAATATGTTGATGAAGATAGCCCTCCCCAAGATGGGAGAGTTGTTGGTGATGACGGCGGTGACGATTTCCCCCTCTCGGTGGGAAGTATCCCCGGCAGAACAGCTCTATCGGAGCCCTAGATTGGTTTCCACCTCGGTTCCGCCTCGAGACGGCAGCGTCTAGTCCCGAAAGCCTCCTTATGATTTTTTCCAGGTCAAAACAACTCATATAGGACAAGGTGGGCACCGGGGGCCTTTCGACTGGCCCACGAGGCAGGGGGCGCGCCCTGGGAAGGGGCCGCGCCCCCACCCTCGTGGATAGCCGGTGGCCCCCCTCATGGACTTCTTTCGCCAGATATTTTTTATATTTTCCGAAACAAAGTTCTGTTAAGTTTCGGGAGTTGTGCAGAATAGATTTCCAGAGTTTTCTCCTTTTCAATCCCAGAATTCCAGCTGCCGACATTCTCCCTCTTCATGTAAACCTTGTAAAATAAGAGAGAAAAGGCATAAGTATTGTGACAAAACATGTAAGAACAGCCCATAATGCAACAAATATCAACATATAAGCATGATGCAAAATGGACGTATCAAGCCTGCATCCGAGTTCTCTATGAGCCCCCAGATCGTTCCCCCCTACTCCCATGCCTTAATTCGAGCTCAAGCCATTGATTCATCGGAGCCCGAAACGCGCTGCCGCCTGAGCTCAACGTTGGCGTGGCTCCGGTGACCTTTTGGTCCCGGGCGTGCGTTTGACGTGTTCGCCGCACGTTGTAGAGCAACACGCGCGTTTTGGTTTGGCCTTTTGCACGCCAAAACACCAACCCCGCAACCGCCCGAGCTCCGACCGCCGCTGCTGATGTCGCGGTCGGCGTTTCCGGCCACCCTAGGCCCGAAGACCACCACCATCCGACGCGGCGCGTCGTCAGCGTCCTAGAGATGCCCTCAGCGCATCGATTCGAGCCCCGTGGAGGTTTTCCAATCACCTCCAGTGTCTCGGGCCTCGCCGGCGGCTAAACGCCGGTGGGTTTGACCCATTTTGACCACTAACACACTCAGCTGAGTCACTGACGTGTGGGACCAGCCCCTGCTAATCACCTAGTTTAGGTTTAATCAAAATAGGTTTAGCCCTATGTCACTGACACGCGGGTCCTGCAGGTCAGGTTTGACCTGGACCAGCTCGTTGACCTGCTGACGTCTGCATGATGTCATGCTGACGCAGTAAAGCTTTTTCTGGAATTAGTCTAATTTAAAATAATTCAGAAAATTCCAGAAAATGCTTTAAACTTTGAAAAATCATAGAAAATCAACCGTAACTCCAAATGAAATAATTTATATATAAAAAATTATAAGAAAAATCCAAAGAATATGTTTATGGCATTATCATGCTTGTTTGAACAACTTACAGCCACTGTTTAGGACAATTTGAACAAATGGCATTTGAATAATCACATATGGAGTTTGAATTTGAACCTTTGGTTCAAACCAACTTCATTTAATATGGTTCCAAGTTGCATTAGCTCAATCAACAGCATATTGCCATGTTACATTCATGCATCATATTTTTGCATTCCTTTGATTGTGTTCTTCCTTGTTTGCCGGTATTTGTCCCCTCTTAGTAGACGTGGTTCCGACGATGAGTTTGATGACACCGATGAAGAGCTATTGTTATCTTCAGAAGTGCCAGGCAAGCAGAAACCCCTTGTTCATTCCGATACAATCCCACTCTCTCGCTCCTGCTATCTTTTACTGAATTAGGACAACAACGTTTCAACTGTTACCTGCTGCGGTAGTTGAACCCCTTTCCTCTGCATGACCTGTCATTACCACAGTAAATAGTTGAAACCCACTAGCATGAGTAGGAGTTGTTTGATCCATGATGTGCCTACTAATTCATGTTTGCTTGTCATGCCTGCTATTGCTTAGAGTTATCTCAGGTCTGATTCATCGGGGATGAATTGCAGTGGTAATGAAGATGTCCTACTGTGTGTGAGCTAAGTTTGTGAACACGATGTGCTAAAGGTAGCGGTGAGAGGCCATGTAGGAGTACATGGTGGGTTGTCTCACTTGAGTCGTCCTCAAGAACTGAGTTCTGTGTAAGTTGTCCAATGACTAGCTTCTACCACACATTGGAATGCTTAAGTGCCCCTCTTGACTTATTAATCAACTCGATCTCTGTCCAGGAGTTGCAACTAGTTTCTGGTGTTTGTAGGTAGTGCTAGTAGTCTACTAAGTGGCACCCGGTACTGGTGGGCTTGGGACAGACTAGGTGCAGTGGCACAGTGTACCAAGTGGCACTCGGATGGTGGGCTTGGAACCCCTGCTCACATCATTTGGGGCCGTGAGCGACACCCCGGCCGGATCTCCTTGTGGATGGAACCCGAATAGGCGATCAACCTGGACTAGAGTCTTGTGTGGTTAGTTAGGTCGTGGCCGACACCCTCGCCAGGCTTCCGCTTGAAGGTTGCCGAGATACACGACGTGTACATGGCGGTAAGTGGCGAGAGCGTGTGTGAAGAAGTACACCCCTGCAGGGTTAACATGATCTATTCGAATAGCCGGGTCGGCGATTATGGACTTCTCTGATTCTTACGTGGTACAAAGACAACTTGAAGTGGATACTCTAAAATGCTCGAGACAAGTGTGAGTGCTATGGATGGCCTTCTCGTAGGGAGACGGGAGCGGTTCCGTAGTGGTGTATTGATTGCTGAATATGTGGACTCGTGTGCGCCACCTCAAAAGAGTTACTTGCAGTCGTAGTTCAACATAGCCACTGAGTCAAAGTTGGCTTGCTGCTGTTAAACTCCACCATCCCTTTGTTGATACTGATGCATATGTAGCTAGTTCTGATGTAAGTCTTGCTGGGTACATTTGTACTCACGTTTGCTTAATTTATGTTTTTGCAGAGAGACTTCAGTCTCGCTAGTAGTTCCGCGTGGACTTCGACGTTTAGCTTGTTACCTCAGCTACGATCTTGTAACCTTGGGAGGGTCTTGTAGATATTCAGGCTTGATAGCCTTCTTCCTTTTTAGATGTCTGTACTCAGACATGTTTATGCTTCCGTTGCCTGTATGCTCTGTATATTGGGTCATGAGACCCACTGCTTGTAATAAAAGCTATGATGGCTCTTCTGGGCCTTATCTATATGAGTCGTTGAGTTATGTTGTGATGCCATGTTGTACAGCACATACTTGAATGTTATGCATCGTGTAATGTGTATTGCTATGTGTGGGATCCGACACCTAGTTGTTTACCCTTGGTAGCCTATCTTACAGGGAAATGTCTCCTAGTGCTTCACTGAGCCTTGGTAGCTTGCTACTACTCCGGAACACTTAGGTTGACCGGCATGTTTCCTTCTTCGTTCCTGTGTCTGTCCCTTAGGGGAAATGTCACGTGTTGTTCCTTTAAGTATTTGTAGCTTGCTACGACTTGGGTTCATACGTTGATGACCGACACGTTCGTTGCAGGGTCATGTATGCCTGTCTCTGTAATTTAGCGCCACTTTTGGTTTATAACTAGTCATGTCGGCCCAGGTTCTCTGTCATATGGATGCTAGTGACACTATCATATACGTGTGCCAAAATGCACAAACGGTCCCGGGCCAGGTAAGGTGGCACCCGTGGGGATACCGTGCGTGAGGCCCCAAAGTGATATGATGTGTTACATGCTAGACCTGTGTGATTTAGGATTAGGGTCCTGACAGCTTTGGTATCATAGGTTGACTGCCTGTAGAATTACCCAGCCAAATTGGTCGAAGTCGTATCTAGAAATTCTTTAGTTATATAAGGGAATTGATTGTGGAAGGGAACATAAGGCTCTTTTTACTTCTTTACCCTATGCCCTTCTGATCTGAGTCGTCCTCTTCTTCCACGAGATTAAGAAACTAGGATTTTCATTCTATTTATCAAGATCACGTTAATGGTGGTTTCAACACCCAAATTCAGTTTCTAGTACTTCCCCGTGTTGACTGCTGGTCTCGGAACCTTGTTATTGTGATGTTGAGTGGTTATGCCACCATTTTGCAGGATCCCTCAAATCTTTTGAGCATTTACAGTCGCTATGTTGTCCGAGTCATCCCAGGTCTCTAAACAATCTGATGCATTTGCAAATCTTTCCTCCCTATTCTTAAATGTCCTTTGGGCCACATTAACCACACTAGTCGGTGTGTTGAGGTACTCCGTTGCCTAGACATATATGTTGGAACTATTATCATGACCCTAGGTGACTTAGAGAATCACCTAATAATCTAGCCAAGTTTTGTGCCCAAATGTGATGATTCTGGCCGTCATTCTCGAAAGCATCCCGTGATGCCATTTACTCCCTCCGTCCCATAATGTAAGACGTTTTTTGACACTAGTGTAGTGTAAAAAAACGTCTTACATTATGGGACGGAGGGAGTAGTTGGTAGGTATTCTATTCCAGGGTTCTTGAACCCAAGATCCACTCTACTTACCTCGTGTTGATAGCGTTTGCTCGTTCCTTTAGGATATTAGTAACCTTGTGATAGCCCTTGAGGTCTGTGGTGTATCATTCTTCCAAATACCATGAACCGTCCTTGGCAGAAGCTCGTTCAAACTAAAAGATCACAACAAGAGTGCTCTTGATGAGTTCTCCATTTTACATTGTGACTCTGCCAACTCTACCTTTCTGCATGGGTTATCCGGAAGAAATATGTAGAACTATTTCGACATGTTAATCTATGCATCCACAACTTAAAAAGTTATATGTTCCTTGAGTTGTCTCCCGTTAGTTGTATTCCGGCCTTCGTCTATCACTTGATAGTCATGTGTCTATTCATGTACATCAATACCTATTATTCTTGTGGTCCGTCAAGCCATTCTATTCTGGAATGACTAGGAGAAACAAACTCCAAAACCTCATCCATTTCCAGGACTGGGTCAGAGTAGTGGTATTCCGCATATCAGAATGCCAATCCAGCTTCTAATCTGTTCCACCTTGGAGTGTTACCCTCTTTTATGTCAAGAATGTCATGGGAATTGCACCACCTCTCATGAACTCTTGATACAGTGATACTTCTCGCCATCATCGTTCATTCATCGGTCTCCGTGTTATTGTAACCGGAATACTGACAAGTGAATTGTGACGTGTGAAATAAATACTCCTAGCAACTCTGTTGCTTGGTAGTTAATGGACAATAATCTCATTCTTAGTGTGCTGGTTTCTGAATCAGCATTCTAATATTAATCGTGCTACCTAGTCCATTTTGCTGGTGCTCCTTTCGATCAATGAGTTAGGATTGTGTCAATCTCTTGCTCTTTTGATCATATCATCTTGCCCTGAAAAGCAAGATTGTACTCAAGCTTAGTAACATGTCGGTGGTTCGTGATTTTCCGAATATCTTCTCAGAAGTGTTACCAGGTTGTCACCTGACCATAATGTTGAGCTCGTGATCGTGTTGGCTTTCTTATAAACCACCCCTTCTCCAAGAACATGTGTTTGGATACCCTGAGCTAGTTGGTTAAGCCAAACAATAACTTGGAGAGTTTGGAAGATAAAAGCTTGATCTAACGTAGTTCATTTTGAAGGGATATCTTTTGTGTGTGTGTGTGTGTGTGTAGAAGAAAGATGATATCTTCATCAATTGATCTTCGTGTTCAGTTGTTGGACCTATCGTCTTACCAACCTTTGATTTGAATGTGGGCTATCATCAAATCAAATCAAAACCAACGATGTTTGTAATGTTGTCTTACTTGTGGTTGTCCCTCGAGCATACCCCATTATATACTATCACCTTGTTCACATAATTGTGGAATTCCATCTTCATGGAAATCTCGATGATTTGTTGTTGAGCCTATCAACATCATTTTATCTTCTCCATGATTCATGTTGAACATTAAGCTAGTATTTGGAAACTTTGTAAGCAATGCCTCCATGTTCCGTTCATGAGGTATATGTTTTGGTGAAAGAAGTGACTTCCTCTAATTCACGTGCATCCGATGGAAGTTGCCGCCGTGAATTCGAGAAAGCTTGTTTTTGCTTCCTCGGGAATCATCCCAAGTCAGTCATGCATGTGCGAAGTATTCTATGGTTTGATAGACTGGTCATCTTCATTCCGTATGTATTCCCTAGCACCCAAGCCACTTATTGATTTGTTCAAGGATAAAATGTTCATCGATAAGTGCACAGGGACTTCGATATCCTTGATGTTGGTTCCAACCAGAACTTGGTAGTATTTTATTGTAAGACTTCCATGTGGTCATGCTTGTCTTGGACAACGTGTTCACATGTATATAGCAGAATCAGCTCATGTTTTGGAGCTTGCTATCGTAGTTCATTTCCCGAGAATCTCGCAACATCATCTCGTCGGTTTGTGTTGCAAACTTTCTTTTCTAGACATGACGTCTGAAATATCATGTTACCAACCAGATCTAAATCTCAGGCATATATGATGGTTGGAACATTCCCAACATTTGCATTTTGTTCCCAGCTTGCACCTCAACACTTATTGTTCAGGATCATCTTCAAAAGTGGTCGTACCATGGGTCCCATCCATTTCCGATGATAAGCAAAAATCACTCATTGTGTTCTCTTCAACAAGGTAGTCCACATCATCCATTCTAGATGGAGTATGTAGTTCCCTCAAACTCCTTCAACTATAGATTGTGATTTGCCTTAGGCTGGTATAGGGAATTTCAATGATCTCTATATCAAAAGTAATTCTTTTTGCCACTTAAGGGAATAATTCTACGAGTCACCTTCTCTAAGGTGCCCCGTCTGGTGAAATCGATCACCATCTTCCTTAGGTGTGGAATTGGTTGCCTACCAAGTGAACCTTCGTCATTTGTTTCACTCCATCCCTCTGGATGAGTGTACCGTGTCTCAGCTCAAGAGATGTTTAACATCTCACTCCATAAGTTGATCCTGAGTTGCTCGATCCTTTAGAAGATCAATTCTGTAGAGTTTCTTTTGTCGTCACTATGTTGGACAAAGATCTCGAAAGCAAGGATGTCAAGATCAACATGATGCAAGCAATCAACATTCTTATGAAGTGCAATTGGATCGAGAAGAGTGTGTTAGCTTTGTGTCCCCTCCATCTTCTTACCTCACATCTTGAATCTCGGGACAAGATTATTGTTTAGTGGGGGTGAGTTGTCACATCCCTAGTCTGGTATGCACTTAGGCTAGTTAGATATGTTTGCATCATGTCTAAATTACATTGGAATTTGAATTGGGGATGTTCAAACCCTAGCACTTTGAAATCCAAATAGGTCCAACTTAAAAAAAGTGCATTGAATGAACCCAAAATGCCTTCATCAATGTTTGATAATTTTGGCAAGGCTTTGAGACCAAACCAAAAATAGTGAACATTTTTGTGGATTATTTTGGGCACTGAATTTAAATCATTATTTTATTTGCATTTGGAATTATATTCATAACATGCATAGAATATATTTCCAAATACCCTGAAACATTTTATGTGCATTTGGAATAGTCCATTTAGCAACATAAAAGTATTCAGAGGAATTTTGTCACTGGTTTTGGTTTTGTTCTACTTGAAAAACAGTGGCAAAAGAAATAAACAAAGAAAGAAAAACAGAAACAGAAAATAGAAAAGGGAAACAAAAGGGGAAAACCTTACCTCGGCCACTTACTGGCCTGGCACTGTGCCGGCCCAGCCGACTGGGCCAGTGCCAATCGTCTCCTTCCTCCCGCCAGTCGGACGAGGCACGTGCCCGGCGCGCGCGTGTGTTCGACGCGTCACGCAGCAGCCTGCCTGTCCCTCCCCCTCGACGCCCTGGACGTCTCTGGCGTCTCCACGCAACCCCCTCGTCCTCCTCACTCTCTCCCATGTCCTCATCCCCTCCCCTGGCCTTCTCCCTCTCTCCACCGAGCGAGCTCGTCGCCACCGCTCGGCACCACCGCGGCCACAGCCTCCCCCTCGCCTCTTCGATGTGTCCACGAGCTCCGTCTCCTCGCACTGAAGCTCTCCACCGAGCCACGTTTTGCCGGAAGCCCTGCCTCGTCCTCACCGCTGTCATCTTCAACCACGGGCGAACGAGATCGCCGCCGCCGCTTCGTCACCGTTCGTGCCTCCCCCGAGCCGCCAAGCCTGCATCCGAGTTCTTTGTAGGCCCCTACATCATCCCCCCCACTCCCTTGCCTTAATTCGAGCTCAAGCCATTGATTCAGCGGAGACCAAAACGCGCCGCCGCCTGAGCTCAATGTCGGCGTGGCTCCGGTGACCTTTTGGTCCCGGGCGTGCGTCTGACGTGTTCGCCGCATGCTATAGAGCAACACGCGCGTTTTGGTTTGGCCTTTTGCACGCCACAACACCAACCCCGCAACCGCCTAAGCTCAGGCCGCCGCTGCTGATGTCGCCATCGGCATTTCCGGCCACCCCAGGCCCGGAGACCACCACCATCCGACACGGCGCATCGCCAGCGTCCTAGAGATGCCCTCAGCGCATCGATCCGAGCCCTGTGGAGGTTTTCCGATCACCTCCAGCATCTCGGGCCTCACCGGCGGCTAAACACCGGCAGGTTTGACCCGTTTTTACCACTAACAGACTCAGCTGAGTCACTGACGTGTGGAACCAGCCCCTGCTAATCACTGTTTAGGTTTAATCAAAATAGGTTTAGCCCTAAGTCACTTACACGCTGGCCCCGCGAGTCAGATTTGACCTGGACCAGCCCACTGACCTGCTGATGTCTGCATGATGTCATGCTGACGTAGTAAAGCTTTTTTGGAATTAGTCTAATTTAAAATAATTCAGAAAATTCCAAAAAATGCTTTAAACTTAGAAAAATAATAGAAAATCAACCGTAACTCCAAATGAAATAATTTATATATGAAAAATTATTAGAAAAATCCAAAGAATATGTTTATGACATTTTCATGCATGTTTGAACAACTTACAGCCACTGTTTAGGACAATTTGAATAAATGGCATTTGAATAATCACATATGGAGTTTGAATTTGAACCTTTGGTTCAAACCAACTTCATTTAATATGGTTGCTAGTTGCATTAGCTCAACCAACAGCATATTGCCATGTCACATTCATGCATAATATTGTTGCATTGCTCTCATTGTGTTCTTCCTTGTTTGCCAGTATTAGTCCCCTCTCAGTAGACGTGGTTCCGATGATGAGTTCGATGACACCGATGAAGAGCTATTACTATCTTCAGAAGTGCCAGGCAAGCAGAACCCCCTTGTTCATTCCGATACAATCCCACTCTCTCGCTCCTGCTCTCTTTTATTGCATTAGGACAACAACATTTCAACTGTTACCTGCTGCGGTAGTTGAACCCCTTTCCTCTTCATGACCTGTCATTGCCACAGTAAATAGTTGAAACCCACTAGCATGAGTAGGAGTTGTTTGAGCCATGATGTCCCTACTCATTCATGTTTGCATGTCATGCGTGCTATTGCTTAGAGTTATGTCAGGTCTGATTCATCGGGGATGAATTGGAGTGGTGATGAACATGTCCTACTATGTGTGAGCTAAGTGTGTGAACACGATGTGGTAAAGGTAGCGGTGAGAGGCCATGTAGGAGTACATGGTGGTTTGTCTCACTGGAGCCGTCCTTAAGAACTAAGTTATGTGTAAGTTATCCAATGACTAGCTGCTACCACACATCGGAATGCTTAAGTGCCCCTCTCGACTTATTAATCAACTCGATCTCTATCCAGGAGTTGCAACTAGTTTCTGGTGTTTGTAGGTAGTGCTAGTAGTCTACCAAGTGGCACCCGGTACAGGTGGGCTTGGGACAGACTAGGTGCAGTGGCACGGTGTACCAAGTGGCACCCGGATGGCGGGCTTTGAAACCCTGCTCACATCGTTTGGGGCCGTGAGCAACACCCCGGCCGGATCTCCTTGCGGATGGAACCCGAATAGGCGATAAACCTGGACTAGAGTCTTGTGTGGTTAGTCAGGTCATGGCCGATACCCTCGCCAGGCTTCTGCTTGAAGGTGGCCGAGATACACGACGTGTACATGGCGGTAAGTGGCGAGAGCGTGTGTGAGTAAGTACACCCCTGCAGGGTTAACATGATATATTCGAATAGCCTGGTCCGTGGTTATGGACTTCTTGGATGCTTACATAGTACATAGACAACTTGAAGTGGATACTCTAAAATGCTCAAGACAAGTGTGAGTGCTATGGATGGCCTTCTCGTAGGGAGACGGGAGCGGATCCATAGTGGTGTATTGATTGGTGAATATGTGGACTCGTGTGCACCACCTCAAAAGAGTTACTTGTAGTCGTAGTTCAGGATAGCCACTGAGTCAAAGCTGGCTTGCTGCTGTTAAACTCCACCATCCCTTTGTTGATACTGATGCATATGTAGCAAGTTCTGATGTAAGTCTTGTTGGGTACATTTGTACTCACGTTTGCTTAATTTATATTTTTGCAGAGAGACTTCAGTCTCACTAGTAGTTCCGCGTGGACTTCGACGTTTAGCTTGTTACCACAGCTACGATCTTGTACCCTTGAGAGGGTCTTGTAGATAGTCAGGCTTGATAGCCTTCTTCCTTTTCAGATGTCTGTACTCAAATATGTTTGTGCTTCTGTTGCCTGTATGCTCTGTAAGTTGGGTCATGAGACACATTGCTTGTAATAAATGCTATGATGGCTCTTCTGGGCCTTATCTATATGAGTCGTTGAGTTATGTTGTGATGCCATGTTGTACATCACGTACTTGCATGTTATGCGAACGTGTAATGTGTATTGCTATGTGTGGGATCCGACACCTAGTTGTTTACCCTTGGTAGCCTATCTTACAAGGAAATGGCTCCTAGTGCTTCCACTGAGCCTTGGCAGTTTGCTACTGCTCCGAAACACTTAGGCTGGCCGGCATGTGTCCTTCTTTGTACCTGTGTCTGTCCCGTAGGGGAAATGTCATGTGTTGTTCCTTTAAGTCCTTGTAGCTTGCTACGACTTGGGTTCATACGTTGATGACCGACACGTTCGTTGCTGGTTCATGTATGCTCGTCTCTGTAATTTAGCGCCACTTTTGGTTTATAACTAGTCATGTCGGCCCGGATTCTCTATCATATGGATACTAGCGACACTATCATATACGTGTGCCAAAATGCGCAAACGGTCTCGGGCCAGGTAAGGTGGCACCCGTGGGGATACCGTGCGTGATGCCGCAAAGTGATATGATGTGTTACATGCTAGACCTATGTGACTTAGGATCGGGGTCCTGAATTGTGGAGTTGAACCAAGGAGTTTGTATGGGCAAGGAGATTGTCTACTTCCTGAAGATCTACCCTAGCGAGGCAAGTCCTTCGTGGGCGACGTCCATGGTGGGATAGACAAGGTCGCTTCTTCGTGGACCCTTTGTGGGTGGTGCCCTCTGTGGACTCTCACAGCCGTTACCCTTCGTGGGTTGAAGTCTCTATCAACTTGGATGTACGATAGCACCACCTATTAGAACCAAGACAAAAACATCCTTGTCATCACTTGTGTTTGCTCCTCCAAACTCCTCCCTTTACCTTCATATGCAATTGTTTTACTTTCCGCTGCTATACTCTTAGAATTGCATGTGTAGGTTGATTGCTTGACTTGTGCTAACTTGCTAAAATCTTCCTAGAATTAAAATTGGGAAAAGGCTAGATTTTGCTTTAGTCAAGTGGTCAAAGTTGCATGCTTTACTTCACAATACCTATATACTCTTGTTATGCATGCTTGTTGCGTATTGTGAAAGTTGAACATGTGCTAAATCTCCACTCCAACTTCAAGTATTTTAAAAGCTGCCACTTTTCTTGTTAGAGTCTATTCACCCCCCCCCCCTCTAGACACATACTCTTGTCGATCCTTTCAATTGGTATTAGAGCATTGGTCTCCATTGCTTTGGTTTAATCACCATTGGAGGAAGATGGATGAGTCTACATTGGGGAGTATTAGACGTAGAGTGCCTATGCTTGATGGAGAATACTTTAATGAATGGAAAAATGAGATGCTTGAGATCTTCAATGAATATCACTTGAACAAGTACATTGATAATCCTTGTGTGCCCCCCATTGATGCTTCGAATCCTACTTTCAATGAGAAACTCGACATGGTTCGAAATCTTAGGACTGTTAATCTTATCACGAGAGGATTGCCTAGAAACTTGCTTGTATGTTTGCCAACTTTTGAATGTGCTTATACTATGTGGAGATTTCTAGAGGAACGATTCCCAAATTATTCCTTGAAAAATCTGGATGAGATTCTCCATAAGTCTATTCCCTTAAATAAGATGAGTACTAGTGATCCTAAGTTTGGCGATTGTTTGTTTGAGCTTCGTGAACTCATGCATGCCAAAGGAGATGTTGGGTTAATTAGAAATATTATTTCCGAAGTCATTAGAATTCATAGAGATGAACATTGTTACAGTTATACTTCTAATGAATCACTCTCTCTAGGTGTTGATCAATCACATGACGATGAGGAACATGGATACTACGATGAGGATGATTTGATGAACAAATGAGACATTTCGGTCTTATGGCAAATCTTCGTGGCTAGAAACTGTTGGAAAGGAATGGGTGCTTGATAGTGGATGCACGGATCACATGACCGGAGATAAGGACATGTTCAATGAGCTTGCTAGAAATTATGGTCCACGAAAGTATGTTACCTTTGGTGACAACTCTAAGGGTAAAGTTGTTGGCCTTGGTAAGGTAGCCATATCCAACGATAGCTCAATTAAGAATGTCATGCTTGTAGAATCACTCAGATATAATCTTCTCTCTGAGTCTAGATTAGCTGATTTTGGTTTAAATGTGCTATTCACTCATGTTGATTGCCAAGTCTTTTGTAGAGATGATCATAATATGGTATTTACTGGCATTCGTAGAGGTGACCTATACATTGTTGACTTCACTAAGAAAGCCCAACCTCGCACTTGTTTTATTGCTAAATCTTCTAAAGGTTGGTTGTGGCATAGAAGGTTAGGTCATGTCGGTATGAGAAATCTTGATAAGCTAATTAAAGGTGATCATATCCTTGGTGTTAAAGAACTTATATTTGACATGGATAAACTTTGTAGTGCTTGTCAAGCAGGAAAACAAGTTGGAGGAAGTCATCCCATGAAGAACATCATGACTACTAGAAGACCACTTGAGCTACTTCATATGGATCTTTTTGGTCCCAATGCTTACAAAAGCCTCGGTGGTAACTCTTTTGGAATAGTCATTTTTGTTGATTTTTCAAGATTTATGTGGGTGTTCTTTCTTGATGATAAATCGCAGGTCCAAAAGATCTTCCAAAACTTTGCTAGGAAGGCCCAAAATCAATTTGAAGTGAAGATCAAGAAGGTTCACAGCGACAAAGGAACGAAGTTCAAAAACGCAAATGTGGATACCTTTCTTGACAAAGAAGGGATTTCACTTGAGTTCTCGGCTACGTACACGCCTCAACAAAATGGAGTTGTTGAGAGGAAGAACCGGACACTCATCGAAATGGCAAGAACAATGCTTGGCGAATACAAGACGCCAAGACACTTTTGGGCGGAAGTGGTTGAGACAACTTGTCATGCAACCAATCGCTTGTATCTTCACAGGCTTCTCGGCAAGACGGCTTACGAGCTTCTCACCGGTAACAAACCCCAAGTTGGATACCTTCGAGTATTCGGCTCAAAGTGCTACATTCTTGATAAGCATCATTGTTCTAAATTTGCTCCTAAATCTCATGAAGGTTTCCTACTTGGTTATGGCTCAAACTCTCACACTTACCGTGTCTACAACAATTTCACCCGAAAGGTTGAAGAGATGGTATATGTGAATTTTGATGAATCTAACGGCTCGCAAATAGAGCAATTGCCAATTGATGTAGGAGATAAAGATCCTTCGGAAGAAATTCAAGACTTGTCTATTGGCAAGATTCGTCCAATGGAGGTGAAAGAGAGTACTTCGTCCGTCCAGGTGGAAGCTTCTACCTCACGACAAGGTGAACCACAAGTTGACTTGGAGGCATCCACAAGTGGGACACGCCATGACGAAGGAAACGAGGATGTGCATCAAGATGAACTTCATCGACCTCCTTCTCCACCTCCACAAGGGAAAAACAACACCAACAACAATGAAGAAGGACAAGAAGAAGAAGAAGATGATGAAGAGGATGTTCCACCCCGATCCAAGCAAAATCTTTCAAGAGTTAGAGCAAGAATTGCTAGAGATCATCCCGTAGAGAAAATCTACAATGATATCCAGACCGGGAGAATCACTCGCTCTAAATCTTGTTTAGATAACTTTTGTGAACATTACTCTTTCATATATAACCTTGAACCTATGAAGGTTGAAGATGCTCTTGATGATCCAGATTGGGTGAACGCAATGCACGAAGAACTACACAACTTTGAGAGAAATCAAGTGTGGACATTGTTCGAAAAGCGCAACAACAACCACAACATCATTGGTACAAAATGGGTGTTTTGCAAAAAGCAAGACGAAGATGGTCAAGTCGTCCGCAACAAAGCACGTCTCGTCGCCCAAGGCTACACTCAAGTCGAAGGTATGGACTACGGTGAGACATACGCCCCCGTTGCTAGACTTGAATCCATTCGCATCTTACTTGCCTATGCTAACCACCATGATATCACCTTGTACCAAATGGACATTAAAAGTGCTTTTCTCAACGGTGAAATTGAGGAGGAAGTTTATGTTAAACAACCTCCTGGCTTTTTCAATCCCAAGAAACCCGATCATGTTTACAAACTTCACAAAGCTCTTTGTGGTCTTAAACAAGCTCCTAGAGCATGGTATGAATGTTTGACCAAGTTCCTTATTGAAAAGGGGTTTGAAATTGGAAAAATAGATTCCACCCTTTTTACTAAAAGGGTTAATGGTGAATTATTTCTGTGCCAAATTTATGTTGATGATTTCATATTTGGTTCTACTAACCCCCATTTTAGTGAACGGTTTTGGAAGCTAATGTCGGGAAAGTGTGGAGGTCTATGATGAGTGCACTCAAGTTCTTTCTTGGTTTGCAAATCAAGCAAACTAAGGAGGGTACCTTTGTTTCTCAAACAAAGTATACCAAGGACTTGTTCAAGAACTTCAACATGCAAGAATGCAAATGTATGACTACACCCATGCCTACTAGTGGACATCTTGACTTGACTAAGGACGGCGAACCAGTTGATCAAAAGGTTTACCGCTCTATGATTGGTTCACTGTTATATTTTGTGCCCCCATCCCGGTATTATGCTAAGTGTGTGCATGTGTGCATGATATCAAGCGGCTCCTAAAGAAAGTCATCTTAAGGCTGTGAAAAGGGTAGTGAGATACCTAATTCATACACCAAATTTTGGCATTTGGTATCCTAAGAGGTCCTCTTTTGATGTTGTTGGCTACTCCGATTCGGACTATGCCGGTGACAAGGTTGATAGAAAGTCCGCTTCGGGTACTTGTCAATTTCTTGGTCGATCTCTTGTGTCTTGGTCCTCCAAGAAACAAAACTCGGTATCCTTATCCACCGCCGAAGCGGAATACATTGCCGCTGGTTCATGTTGTGCTCAATTGCTTTGGATGACCCAAACTCTTAAAGATTATGGGATCTATGTTAAACATGTTCCATTGCTTTGTGACAATGAAAGTGCTATTAAGATTGTTCATAATCATGTGCAACATTCTCGAACTAAGCATATTGAAGTTCGTCATCATTTCATTCGAGATCATGTTGCTAAGGGTGATATCAATCTTAAACATGTTCGCACTGATAAGAAATTAGCGGATATATTTACTAAACCACTTGATGAGAAAGTGTTTTGCAGGTTGAGAGGTGAATTGAACATTATCGATACCTCAAACTTGGAGTAGTAACTCCATTTGGATACATGCAAGGCATAAGCCTTTTGACTAATCCTTGACTTTCTCTCTCATGATCATATGTTTTGGATATATTTGTACCCTTGCATGCTATCTAACCCTTGTAGGCGCTTGGATGAATCTAAATCCATGAGATTGCAACTCACTCATATCTTGAGCAATCTCTATATCACCAAGTCTCTACACCATGGTGGATGAAGACAAGGAAGCATGAAACCCTTCAACATATCCTTTCACAATTTCTATATATCAAATTTAATTTGGTATCAAGTTTTCATGGTTGTCATTTTGGATACACAACTGCTCTTCCTTACAAGACTAACTCATGTAGGTAGATGAACTCAATCTACAAGTGGTGCTCCCAACTCTTGATGAGCTACATCAACCATGAGCAACCCACACAAGTTCAACTACATGATCAAGATCAACACCACCACCCAAGGTATGTTATTCCATCTTAGAGAAGCTTTACCTCAAGTCATGGGTCAAAGCAGCTCAACAAGATGTGAATACAGCAAAAATGCTTAAACGAGAAATGGCAACCCCATTTTGAGCTTAAACGATGAGTATGACCTATGATCAAGTGTATTCAATTGACTCCTAAGTCAATATACTCTAACATAGGTGACTTCGTCGCCGACCAATTCTAGATGAAGTTCTCTGAGTGTTTCTTTGTGCTTTTGCATTTGTTCCTTGCATTTTGTTCCCCTTCTTTAAAAAACTTCGTCTAGATTTTCTTTTCTCTGTTTTGTTGTGCATTTTCTGCATCCAATTCTTTGCAACTCTTTCAGTTAATTCCTTCCAAATCCTTGTGAGATCTTATTTGCATAGTGAGCTGAGATGGAAAATTGTTCTCTCTGTGTTGAACTCGGACCCACCAATTTACCTCTTTCGGTCAAACCGAACCATCACGGTGCCACCGAAGAAACCTACTCGGTGCTACCGATTTCAATACCGAGGAGACAATTTGTCATTTGCATCTTGCATATATGTTCCAGCTCCACTCTATGATACTTGTCCTCTACCAGCATCACATTTTTAAACAGCTCTGCTCTGTGACTCAAGGACCAAACCTATTTTGACTCACACTCCAGAAGACCCCTTCTTGGAAATTGATGTCAAAGGGTGAGAGAGAGAGTTCACATCAAAGCTTAAGGGGGAGAGCTTAAGGGGGAGAAAGAGTTCATATCAAATCACATGCCCCATATGCCTGGTGTTCAAGAGGGGAGAAGTTACATGTCTTTAAGAGGGGAAAGGCATGTCTATGTTATTGCTCTAATCTGCTTTGCTATGATTCTATTCCCCTACTTTCTTCATATCCAGTATAAGATTCGGGGAGAGAAACACTGCTAGGGAAGGAAGTCTTTGAATTCATTGCATATCTTTTACCTTTGGTAACATGTTTGTATTCAAGGGTACCTAGTACTCACTCTCTACATGTTATCCCAAATCTTGGTACTCTTGTGGCTCTTTTGTTGCTCTTTCTAGTAGATGTACCTGTGTTATCTAACCTTGTTTACTCAGGTTCATCCCTTCATAAGCCAGCTCAAGATCACGAGGTAAGTATATGCATCACAGTAATGTGCATGAAGATTTCTTGATAATGTACATATTGTTTGCAAGAAGGAATCATGAACATGAGGATACACTTCATATATTCATATCATTTGCTCTGATGCATATAGCCAAGATACATGTAACTCTTAAGCAAGATGACATGATGTAGAGGGATAAACTCAAGCAATATTATATAAACCCCATCTTTTTATCCTTGATGGCAACAATACAATACGTGCCTTGCTGCCCCTACAGTCACTGGGAAAGGACACCGCAAGATTGAACCCAAAGCCAAGCACTTCTCCCATTGCAAGAACTATAGATCTAGTAGGCCAAACCAAACCAATAATTTGAAGAGACTTGCAAGGATATTATAATCATACATAAAGAGTTCAAAAAAGAACCAAATATTTCTCATAGATAATCTTGATCAAAAACCCACAATTTATCGGATCTCGACAAACACACAGCAAAAAGAGATTACATCGAATAGATCTCCTCGAAGACCGAGGAGAACTTTGTATTGAGATCCAGAGAGAGAGAAGAAGCCATCTAGATACTAGCTATGGACCTGAAGGTGTGCGGTAAACTACTCACAACTCATGGTGAGGCGATGATGATGATGTAGAAGCACTCCGTGGTAGATACCCCCCTCCTACGGAGCTCCGGAACAGGCCCCAAGCTGGGATCTCAGGGGAACAGAAGGTTACGGCGGTTGAACTATGGTTTGCTCTTCTCTTCTAATGGTTTCGGGGTACGTAGGCTTATATAGGAGGAAGGAGGGTACTGGGGGCCTTACGTAGGCTTATATTAAAAAGATGAAGCATATGAGGTAACCGTAATTCCATTTTTTATATAATTTCTTTTATAAACTAAACTAGTGATAAAACAAGAAACTAAAAGATTCGGTTGCAAGATCTAAAGATATACCTTCAAGCACTCACCTCCCCAGCAACGGCGCCAGAAAAGAGCTTGATGTCTACTACACAACCTTCTTCTTGTAGACGTTGTTGGGCCTCCAAGTGTAGAGGTTAGTAGGACAGTAGCAAATTTCCCTCAAGTGGATGACCTAAGGTTTATCAATCCGTGTGAGGCGTAGGATGAAGATGGTCTCTCTCAAGCAACCCTGCAACCAAATAGCAAAGAGTCTCTTGTGTCCCCAACACACCCAATACAATGGTAAATTGTATAGGTGCACTAGTTCGGCGAAGAGATGGTGATACAAGTGCAATATGGATGGTAGATATAGGTTTTTGTAATAGGAAAATATAAAAACAGCAAGGTAGCAAGTGGTAAAAGTGAGCATAAATGGTGTTGCAGTGATAGGAGACAAGGCCTAGGGTTCATACTTTCACTAGTGCAAGTTCTCTCAACAAGGATAGCATAATTGGATCATATTACTAGCCCTCAACATGCAACAAAGAGTCACTCCAAAGTCACTAATAGCGGAGAACAAACGAAGAGATGATGGTAGGGTATGAAACCACCTCAAAGCTATTCTTTCTGATCGATCTATTCAAGAGTCCGTTGTAACGTTCAATCTATCATAGAGTTCATACTAGAATAACACATTAAGACACAAATCAATCAAAACCCTAATGTCACCTAGATACTCCATTGTCACCTCAAGTATCCGTGGGCATGATTATACGATATGCATCACACAATCTCAGAAACATCTATTCAACCAACACATAAAACTTCAAAGAGTGCCCCAAAGTTTCTACCGGAAAGTCAAGACGAAAACGTGTGCCAACCCCTATGCATAGATTCCCAAGGTCACGGAACCCGCAAGTTGATCACCAAAACATACCTCAAGTAGATCACATGATATCCCATTGTCACCACAGATAAACACGTGCAAGACATACATCAAGTCTTCTAAATCCTTAAAGACTCAATCCGATAAGATAACTTCAAAGGGAAAACTCAATCCATTACAAGAGAGTAGAGGGGGAGAAGCATCATAAGATCCAACTAGAATAGCAAAGCTCGCGATACATCAAGATCATTTCATCTCAAGAACACGAGAGAGAGAGAGAGAGAGAGAGAGAGAGAGAGAGAGAGAGAGAGATCAAACACATAGCTACTAATACATACCCTCAACCCCGAGGGTGGACTACTCCCTCCTCGTCATGGAGAGCGCCGGGATGATGAAGGTAGCCACCGGAGAGGGATTCCCCCCTCCGGCAGGGTGCCAGAACGGGTGTAGATTGGTTTTCAGTGGCTACATAGGCTTTCGGCGGCGGAACTCCCGATCCAGGTTAATTTCCGAAGGTTTCAGTATTTATAGGATTTTTTGGAGTCGGGGCCAAGCAAAGGGGGGCTACGGGCCGTCCACGAGATAGGAGGGCGTGCCCTCCTTCCCAGGGTGCGCACCCACCCTCGTGGGCAGCTCGTGGCTCCCCTGGCCCAACTCTTTTGCTTCGGAGGCTTCTTTTGGTCCAGAAAAAATCATCAAAAATTGGCTAGTCAATTGGACTCCGTTTGATATTCCTTTTCTGTAAAACCCTAAAACAGAAGAAAAACATAAACTGGCACTCGGCTCTGGGTTAAGAGGTTAGTTCCAAAAATGATATAAAAGTGAATGATAAAGCCCATTAAACTTCCAATACTTCATAAATAATAGCATGGAACAATCAAAAATTATAGATATGTTGGAGATGTGTCAGAGACCACGCGCGAGTCCCTCGCACCTGCACAAACAAATAAGAACTTCGCAGCCAACGCGATAAGGGGTTGTCAATCCCTTTACGATCACTTACGAAAGTGAGATATGATAGAGATGATAGTTTATATTTTTGGTATTTTTGTTTATAAGAGCAGAAAGTAAAATCCGAAAAAGTAAAGTAGATGTAGATTGATATGTTGAGAATAGACCCGGGGGCCATAGTGTTCTCTAGTGGCTTTTCTCATGATAGCGATATTCTACGGCGGGTAAACAAATTACTGTCGAGCAATTGATAGAAAAGCGAATAATTATGATACTATCTAGGCATGATCATTGTATATAGGCATCATGTCCGAGACAAGTAGACCGACTCCTTCCCGCATCTACTACTATTACTCCACACATCGACCGCTATCCAGCATGCATCTAGTGTATTAGTTCATAAGAACAGAGTAACGCCTTAAGCAAGATGACATGATGTAGAGGGATAAACTCAAGCAATATGATATAAACCCCATCTTTTTATCCTCGATGGCAACAATACAATACGTGCCTTGCTGCCCCTACTGTCACTGGGAAAGGACACCGCAAGATTGAACCCAAAGCCAAGCACTTCTCCCCATTGAAAGAACTATAGATCTAGTAGGCCAAACCAAACCAATAATTCGAAGAGACTTGCAAGGATATTATGAGCACACATAAAGAGTTTAGAAAAGAACCAAATATTTCTCATAGATAATCTTGATCATAAACCCACAATTCATCGGATCTCGACGAACACACCGCAAAAAGAGATTACATCGAATAGATCTCCTGGAAGACCGAGGAGAACTTCGTATTGAGATCCAAAGAGAGAGAAAAAGCCATCTAGATACTAGCTATGGACCCGAAGGTCTGTGGTAAACTACTCACAACTCATGGTGAGGCGATGATGATGATGTAGAAGCACTCCGTGGAAGATCCCCCCTCCGAAGGAGCTCTGGAATAGGCCCCAAGCTGGGATCTCACGGGAACAGAAGGTTACGGCAGTGAATTAGGGATTTCTATGTTCGTCTAATGGTCTTGCGGTACGTAGGCTTATATAGGAGGAAGGAGGACACCGGGGGCCTCACGAGGGGTCCACGAGGCAGGGGCGCGCCACCCACCCTCGTGGGCACCTCGTGGCCCCTACTCCATGGTTCTCAAGTCTCTCGTGCGTGATTTTCTCCAAAAATATATGTCCCAAAGGTTTCATTCCGTTTGGACTCCGTTTGATATTCCTTTTCTGCAATACCCTGAAACAGACAAAAAACAGCAATCTGGACTGGGCCTTTGGGTTAGTAGGTTAGTCCCAAAAATAATATAAAAGTGTACGACAAAGCCCATTAAACATCCAAAACATCCTAAATAATAGCATGGAACAATAAAAAATTATAGATATGTTGGAGACGTATCAAGCATCCCCAAGTTTAATTCATGCTCGTCCATGAGTAGGTAAATGATAAAAAAGAATTTTTGATGTGGATTGCTAACCAACATAGTTTTTCAATATAATTCTCTTAATTGTGGCATGAATGTTCAGATCTGAAAGATTCAAGGCAAAAGTCTATATTGACATAAGAAATAATAATACTTCAAGCATACTAACAAAGCAATCATGTCTTCTCAAAATACTATGGCTAAAGAAAGTTATCCCTACAAAATCATATAGTCTGGCTATGCTCCATCTTCATCACACAAAATATTCATATCATGCACAACCCCGATTTCAGCCAAGCACTTGTTTTCATACTCTATTCTTTCAAACCTTTCAACTTTCACGCAATACATGAGCGTGAGCCATGGACATAGCACTATGGGTGGAATAGAGAGGTGGTTGTGGAGAAGACAAAAAAGAAGGAAGCTAGTCTCACATCAACTAGGCGTATCAACGGGCTATGGAGATGCCCATCAATAGATATCAATGTGAGTGAGTAGGGATTGCCATGCAACGGATGCACTAGAGCTAAATATGTATGAAACCTCAACAAAAGAAACTAAGTGGGTGTGCATCCAACTTGCTAGCTCACGAAGACCTAGGGCATTTGAGGAAGCCCATCGTTGGAATATACAAGCCAAGTTCTATAATGAAAATTCCCACTAGTATATGAAAGTGACTAAACATGAGACTCCCTATCATGAAGAACATGGTGCTACTTTGAAGCACAAGTGTGGAAAAAGATAGTAGCAATTGTCCCTTCTCTCTTTTCTCTCAATTTTTTTGGAGGGGCTTTTTTTTTATTTAGCCCCTCTCTATTTTTTTAGGCCATTCCTTTTTTATTGGCCTTTCCTCACATGGGACAATGCTCTAATAATGATGATCATCACACTTTCATTGAATTACAACTCGATACTAGAACAAATATGACTCTATATGAATGCCTCGGCGGTGTACCGGGATGTGCAATGAATCAAGAGTGACATGTATGAAAAAATATGCATGGTGGCTTTGCCACAAATACAATGTCAACTACATGATCATGCATGGCAATATGACAATATGATGCGTGTCATATGAACAGAACGGTGGAAAGTTGCATGGCAATATATCTCAGAATGGCTATGGAAATGCCATGATAGGTAGGTATGGTGGCTGTTTTGAGGAATAATATGGTGATTGTTTTGAGGAAGGATATATAGCGGGTGTATGGTAACGGCGAAAGTTGCGTGATACAAGAGAGGCTAGCAATGGTGGAAGGGTCAGAGTGTGTATAATCGATGGACTCAACATTAGTCATAAGAACTCATATACTTATTGCAAAAATCTACGATTCATCAAAACAAATCAATCAATGCATGCTCCTAGGGGGAAGGTTGGTAGGAGTTAACCATCGCGCGCCCTCGACCTCCACACAAAGGTTGACACATTACAAATACCTCATGCTCTAACTTCGGCACATAGCGGTTCACCATACGTGCATGCTACGGGAATCACTAACCTTAACACAAGTATTTCTCAATTTCATAATAACACCACTAGCATGACTCTAATATCACTATCCTCATATCTCAAAACAATTATCAAGCATCCAACTTCTCATCATATTCAATGCACTTCGCAGCCAACGCGATAAGGGGTTGTCAATCCCTTTACGGTGACTTACGAAAGTGAGATCTGATAGAGATGATAGTTTATATTTCTGGTATTTTTGTTTATAAGAACTAAAAGTAAAAGCGTAAAAAGTAAAGTAGGTGTAGATTAATATGTTGAGAATATACCCGGGGGCCATAGTATTCTCTAGTGGCTTCTCTCATGATAGCGATTTTCTACGGCGGGTAAACAAATTACTGTCGAGCAATTGATAGAAAATCGAATAATTATGAGACTATCTAGGAATGATCATTATATATAGGCATCACGTCCGAGACAAGTAGACCGGAATGATTCTGCATCTACTACTATTACCCCCACACATCGACCGCTATCCAGCATGCATCTAGTGTATTGAGTTCATAAGAACAGTGTAACGCCTTAAGCAAGATGGCATGATGTAGAGGGATAAACTCAAGCAATATGATATAAACCACATCTTTTTGTCCTTGATGGCAACAATACAATATGTGCCTGCCCTACTGTCACTAGGAAAGGACACCGCAAGATTGAACCCAAAGCCAAACACTTCTCCCATTGCAAGAACTATAGATCTAGTAGGCCAAACCAAACCAATAATTCGAAGAGACTTGCAAGGATATTATAATCATACATAAAGAATTCAGAAAAGAACCAAATATTTCTCATAGATAATATTGATCATAAAGCCACAATTCATCGAATCTCGACAAACACACCGCAAAAAGAGATTACATCAAATAGATCTCCTCGAAGACCGAGGAGAACTTTGTATTGAGATCCAGAGAGAGAGAAGAAGCCATCTAGATACTAGCTATGGACCCCGAAGGTCTGTGGTAAACTACTCAAAACTCATGGTCAGGCGATGATGATGATGTAGAAGCACTCCGTGGTAGATCCCCCCTCCGGCGGAGCTCCGGAACAGGCCCCAAGATGGGATCACACGGGAACAGAAGGTTACGGTGGTAGAACTAGGGTTTTCTCTTCTCCTCTGATGGTTTTGGGGTACGTAGGCTTATATAGGAGGAAGGAGGGCACCAGGGGCCTTATGTGGGACCCGCGAGGCTTGCGTGGTGCCCATGAGGGTGGGGGCGCGCCCTAGGGGGCGCGCCCCCCACCCTCGTGGGCACCACGCAAGCCCTATTATGTGGTTCTCAAGTCTCCCGTGCGTGATTTTCTCCAAAAAATTCTCTCCCGAAGGTTTCATTCCGTTTGGACTCCGTTTGATATCACTTTTCTGTCAAACCCTGAAACAGGCAAAAAACAGCAATCTGGGCTGGGCCTTTGGGTTAGTAGGTAAGTCCCAAAAATAATATAAAAGTGTATAACAAAGCCCATTAAACCTCCAAAACATCATAAATAGTAGCATGAAACAATAAAAAGTTATAGATACGTTGGAGACGTATCATTTCACATGTTCTTATATTCCATATTCACATGATTGCATACATGTAGGGGGAGCCCATGCATGTTACATGTTCTTCCAAAGCTTTACTTGTTATTCTTCATATCTTTATCTAAAGCTTTGATGTATGTTGCCATCAATTACCAAAAAGGGAGAGATTGAAAGCACAAGTGCTCCCTGGGTGATTTTAGTAATTAATGTCAACATATCTCTTGTTGGACTAACGTTTTCATCTATTATATTTCAGACAAGTTCAATAGATGGAGTGGCATGGACTAGAGGATGTGGAAACCCTTCAAGATGATAAGGACAAAAGGATTGGCTCAAGCTCAAAGCTCAGGACTCTACATTTTCCATTTTTAGTGATCCAAGATCACATTGAGTCCGTAGGAAAGCCAATACTATTAAAAGGGGATGAGGTGTTGCTTAATGCCTTGCTTGCTCAAAATGCGTAGTGATATGCTCCAAAACCCTCAAACACTTTTCCACATCCACAGATGTCCCAAACCAAAAGTCAAACTCGGCCAAACCAAAAAGATCTATATGGCGCCACCGAGTTCATTTGACATAGCCACTGCCAGAAAACCTAATCATTTCGGTCTCAGTGAATGGGATCTCGGTCTCACCGAGATGGAATTGCAAACTCTTTGTTTCCCATTGCAATATTTTCGGTCTAACCGAGATGAGCGATCGGTCCCACCGAGTTCGCAATGCAAACTCTCTGTTGCCTCTTCGTAACGTTTCGGTCCAACCGAAACGAGCAAATCGGTCCCACCGAGTTTGCCTGACCAACTCTCTGTAAGCTCATTACCAAAATTGGTTTCACCGAGTTTGTGTAATCGGTCTCACCAAGATTACGTTATTCCCTAACCCTAATGAAATCGGTCCTACCGAGTTGATCATATCGGTCCCACCGAAATGCCTAACGGTCACATTATGAACTAAATCTTTCTGACCGAGTTCTCTAAATCGGTCCCATCGAGTTTGGTAAATTATGTGTAATGGTTAGATTTTGTGTGGAGGCTATATATACCCCTCCACCCACTCTTCACTTGTGGAGAGAGCCATCAGAACATACCTACACTTCCATCATACATGTTCTGAGAAGAGAACCACCTACTCAAGTGTTGAGATCAAGATATTCCATTACTACCATATGAATCTTGTTCTCTAGCCTTCCCCAAGTCACTTTCAACTCAAATCATTCTTCCACCATATCCAAATCTGTGAGGAGCTGTTTGAGTGTCGGGGAGACTATCATTTGAAGCATTTGAGCAAGGAGTTCATCATCAACACACCGTCTATTACCTTTTGGAGAGTGATGTCTCCTAGATTGGTTAGGTGTCACTTGGGAGCCTCCGACAAGATTGTGGAGTTGAACCAAGGAGTTTTTAAGGGCTAGGAGATCGCCTACTTTGTGAAGATCTACCCTAGTGAGGCAAGTCCTTCATGGGCGACGGCCATGGTGGGATAGACAAGGTTGCTTCTTCGTGGACCCTTCGTGGGTGGAGCCCTTCGTGGACTCGCGCAGCTGTTACCCTTCGTGGGTTGAAGTCTCCATCAACTTGGATGTACGATAGCACCACCTATAGGAACCAAGACAAAAACATCATTGTCATCACTTGTGTTTGCTCCTCCAAAATCCTCCCTTTACCTTCATATGCAATTGTTTTACTTTCCGCTGCTATACTCTTAGGCCTTTTCCTAGTAATTCCTCTAATAATTATGGTAATTCCTATGGTAATCAATCTTATAATAATAATAATAGGAACACCTCTGATCTTGAGAATAATATTAAAGAATTTATCAACACTAAAAAAGTTTTCAACACCACAATGGAAGAAAAGTTGAATAAGATTGATGATTTGTCTAGAAGTGTTGATAGAATTTCTCATGATGTGGAAAATCTCAAGATGAAAATTTTGTGCCTAAGGTAGAGGAATCAATTAAAGCTCTTTATGTTTCTATGGATGAAAGTAAGAAAAGGACCGCTATGCTTAGATCTAGAAGAGATTTTTTAGAAAAAAGCGTTTTCTAGTGATTGCTTTCATAAAAATGATGAAGATCTTAAAATGATTGGTGTTTCTCCTATTGATTCCTTGTTTAGTAAAATTAAGATTGATGAAAAAGGGATTGGAGAAGAGTCAACTTTAGCTAGAAGGTGTCCCGATATTTCGGAGGGTGAAAATCTTGTTCAGAAAATTGATAAAAGTGGGTTTGAATAGGTCAAGACTTTAACTAGTGATGTGCCCACTCTTTTGGATTACAAAGACTTTAATTATGATAGTTGCTCTTTGATTGATTGTATTTGTTTGTTGTAATCCATGATTAATTCACCCCATGCCTATGAAAAAATATAGCTTTTAATAAACATATTGTTGATGCTATGATGAAAGCTTTAGAAGATAAGTTGGAATTAGAAGTATCAATTTCTAGAAAGTTGCATGATGAATGGGAACCTACTATCAAAATCAAAATTAAAAATTATGAGTGTTTTGCTTTGTGTGATTTGGGTGCTAGTGTTTCCACGATTCCGAAGTCTCTTTGTGATGTTCTTGGTCTTACCAATATTGAAGATTGTTCTCTTAATTTTCATTTGGAAGATTCCACTATTAAAAAGCCTTTGGGGAGGATTAATGATGTTCTTATTCTTGCAAATAGGAACTATGTAACCATAGACTTTATTGTTATTGACATTGATTGCAATCTGTCTTGCCCCATTATACTTGGTAGACCATTTTTGCGCACAATTGGTGAAGTGATTGATATGAAAGAAGGGAACATAAAATTCTAATTTCCCCTAATAAAGGGCATGGAACACTTCCCTAGAACAAATATCAGATTGCCTTATGAATCTATAATGAGGGAAACATATGGGTCATCCAACAAGGATGACCTTGTACATATTGTAAATCTGTACAGTTCTTGGTTGCAATAAAATTGCTGTGGGGCCCTAGCCCTACAGTTTCAGGTCAAAAAAGAAGGATGACAAAACATGAGATCCTTGTATTATGCCTAGCTAAGGGCGTAAAACGATAGCGCTCGTTGGGAGGCAACCCAACTTGTATCTTTTTCCTTTTTGGTTTTCTTGTTGTTTTTCAATAAAATACCCATTAATACCTCTGTTTAGATGTGTTTAGTGGTTTGAATAAATGTTTGTTCCAAGCAAAGCCTTTAGGATCATGTTGGGTGATAGTAGATTTGATCTTGCTGGAAAACAAAAACTTTTGCGCTCATGAAAAAATTCTCATTTTTAATAGAAGAGTGTTTTTAAGTTCATTCTTTTTGTAGAATATTAATATACAAATTGTTCATGTGTTTCTAATTGTTCAAAAATTAGAGTTGTAGAAGTATTCGAAATATCCAGATTGCTACGGACTGTTCTGTTTTTGACAGATTTTGTTTTCTTTGTGTTGTGTGCTTGTTTTGATGATTCTATGGTTTTCTTTGATGAGTTTTTGCCATAGAAAAGTTGGAATACAGTAGATACAATGCAAGAATAAAATATGAATTGGTTTGCTACAGTGTTGGAGATATGCCCTAGAGGCAATCATGTATGATGATATTTCCTATGTGTTTGTGAATAAAGACAGTCCTTGGATGTAAGCAATGATACTTGTTGGCAAGTACGTGACTTGTCTACGAGATCTTGTGTTGTAAGATACATCCTAAATGGTCCCTAGTTGTAAGTGATGTGTGGACACACGTCGGACTAGACTAGAATATGACACGGTGGATGGCTCCGTCTCACTAGCCATGGGGCATTGGATGCTAACCGGATAATATGGACTTGGAAAGGTCTGGTTGGATTTGACATAGTCGGATCCGAGTCAAGGCAAGGCCCGAGTTGGATAGACCCAACTATGAGACATGTGTCATCTGTGAGTCTCTAGTACAACATACGTTCTATGTCCTAAGACCTGAGCTGACACATGTGCTCGGGATGGTGACATTCTTGCTTTGGGACGACCAAATGCTACTCCGTAACTGGGTAGTTACAAAGGTAGGTTTCGGGCTTGTCCAGACCCATGCTGCGAGACGTGGTCGAGCAAGATGGGATTCGCCCCTCCGATCAGGAGAGATATACTCTCGGCCCCTCGTGTGATCCGACCAGGATAAGCATGGCCATGCGACAGGGATTATGAGATAATCCGGTTTGGGTCGGCATCACTGGAACGAGAAAGAGGTCGGACTAGCACAAGGATGACAGACCCGCCTTGATCCCGACAACATATATCATGTGGCAAAGGGAATGGAAGTGTGACATCTTTACAGGTTCGCTAGCCAGCTTCATTGTCTGCTTGGTGGTCGGCACGCCTTGCTAGAGGCCGTTACCAACCATACAGGTCGGAGGTGATCCGACCTGCGACCAAGTCGACTTGAACCTAAGGGGTCACGCGCTGAAGGGAAGGAACCTGTGACGTTGGATCCGACTCCACGAGTCAGACTTGGTCCTACTCGGACTCGGATACAGACCGAACAGACTTTGGGCTTTAGGGTTCGTGCGAGGCCCAAGTGTTGAGCCCGCGACGGATGCCTATAAATAGTGGAGGTGCGGCACACTCATTTAGTTGATTGCCTCGGCGCCGTCATTAGGGTTTGCATGTGTTGCAAATAGCCACCTCCACCTCGCCGCCGGTTGTGTGATCGGACCTAGCAGTCCGCCGCACAATGTTCCTCCTGCGCGCGTGGATACCGTTAGAGGCGGTGCACTTGCGCCACTCCGGCGAACCTGTTCGCGGGATCTGATCGGCTACGTGGGAGATCGAAGAGGAGGAGACGACTCCGGAGACGCGCTGCCCCAACTCTACTTCCGCTGCATGGCATTGTGCGTCTAGTGGTAACGATCTGTGATCCATCTCCCTTAGCATGTTCCTGGATGTTCTTCGCGTAGGAAAATTTAAATTTGCAGTCGATGCACCCAACAGTAGAACCCCAATAGTGGTATCAGAGCATCTGCTATATGATTTGGATTCAGATCGTATGCATATTAGATATGTGGAGGCGACATATGAGATCTGTTGTTGTTTAAGAAATCGGCTATGTGCACGGTTGATGAGATCAATTGCACATGGGGATTGAAGTGGCTATGTTTTCTGTAAATCGGGATCGATGAGGTCCTGACACGATCTACCCCTACCGGACGGTTATCCGCCATCGGGGTTAACAGTGAAACATAAATCCGAATCGGATTCGTGATGATCGATATGATCGGTCAGATCAGAAAATTCGGCGTGATTGATAAGATCGGACCTCCGTGTGCATTGCGCCGTGTATTTCGTACACGACATACAAACCGGTAGAATGCGAATGTATGCAAGATTTTGTTTTGCAGGTTTGATGTGAATAGTATGGCTCATGTGTATGTGATGCATGTATGTAAATTATACATGGCATGTGCGTCATGTTTGTCAGCCGACAGGAGCCAAAGTTCTGTCATTATAATATATAACGACCTGCATGTCGACTTGAGACTCTATGTAAAATTCATTACTAGTTGTAGTAGTTGGATAATAGAGATTGGGTTGGTGGCTTGGCGTCCCGGCGTGACAAACAAGATGGAGTTCCAAGATGGTCATCGGAGTTGGAGCCGACCTTGAAGAACATCCATGAGGAGCCATACTATTTCACAATATATGTTTATTTGTGACTATTATGCTTCTTACTTTCTATGCATGTTTGTATGTGATAACCCACAAGTGTAGGGGATCGCAACAGTTTTCGAGGGTAAGTATTCAACCCAAATTTATTGATTCGACACAAGGGGAGCCAAAGAATACTCTTAAGTATTAGCAGCTGAGTTGTCAATTCAACCACACCTGGAAACTTATATCAGCGGCAAGATAGTTTAGTAGCAAAGTAATATGATAGTGGCGGTAGCGGCAATAAAAGTAACGATAGTGTTTTTGTAGTTTTTGTAATAGTAGCAACGGAAAAGTAAATAAACAACAAGCAATATAGGAAAAGCTCATAGGCATTGGATCGGTGATGGGGAATTATGTCGAATGCAATTCATCATGTAGAAGTTATAACCTAGGGTGACACAGAACTAGCTCCAGTTCATCAATGCAATGTAGGCATGTATTCCGAATATAGTCATACGTGCTTATGGAAAAGAACTTGCATGCCATCTTTTGTCCTACCCTCCCGTGGCAGCGGGGTCCTATTGGAAACTAAGGGATATTAAGGCTTCCTTTTAATAGATTACTGGACCAAAGCATTAACACATAGTGAATACATGAACTCCTCAAACTATGGTCATAACCGGGAGTGGTCCCGATTATTGTCACTTCGGGGTTGTCGGATCATAACACATAGTAGGTGACTATAGACTTGCGAGATAGGATCAAGAACACACATATATTCATGAAAATATAATAGGTTCAGATCTGAAATCATGGCACTCGGGCCCTAGTGACAAGATTTAAGCATAGCAAAGTTATAGCAACATTAATCTCAGAACATAGTGGATACTAGGGATCAAACCCTAACAAAACTAACTTGATTACATGATAGATCCCATCCAACCTATCACCGTCCAGCAAGCCTACGATGGAATTACTCACGCACGGCGGTGAGCATCATGGAATTGGTGATGGAGGAAGGTTGATGATGACGACAGCGACGATCTCCACTCTCCGGAGCCCCGAACGGACTCCAGATCAGCCCTCCCGAGAGAGATTAGGGCTTGGCAGCGGCTCCATCTCGTGAAACACGGTAATTCCTTCTCCCTGATTTTTTCTCCCCGAAAGTGAAGATATAGGATCTGGGGGTACGTCAGTAAGGCACCAGGGGGCCCACGAGGCAGGGGGTGCGCCCTGGGCAGGGGGCGCGCCCCCACCCTCATGGACAGGCCGTGGGCCCCCTGGTGTGGATCTTCTTGCAGATATTGTTTATGTTTTCTTAAATTATTCTCCATTGATTTTCAGGTGATTCCGAGAACTTTTTATTCTACACAAAAACAACACCATGGCAGTTCTGCTGAAAACAGCGTTAGTCCGGGTTAGTTCCATTCAAATCATGCAAGTTAGAGTCCAAAACAAGGGTAAAATGGTTTGGAAAAGCAGATACGTTGGAGACGTATCAACTCCCCCAAGCTTAAACCTTTGCTTGTCCTCAAGCAATTCAGATGAAAAACTAAAAGTGATAAAGAAAAATTTGACAAACTCTGTTTGCTCTTGTTGTTGTAAATATGTAAGCTAGCATTCAGGTTTTATACAAGATCATGAACTAACCACATTCACAATAACTTTCAGGTCTCAAGACTACTCACATCAATGGCATAATCAACTAGCAAGCAATAATAATAAACCTCGGATGAAGACACTTTGTCAAAACAATCATGATATGATATAATAAGATGGTATCTTGCTAGCCCTTTCTGAGACTGTAAAACATAAATGCAGAGCACCTTTAAAGATCAAGGACTAACTAGACATTGTAATTCATGGTAAAAGAGATCTAGTCATGATCATACTCAATGCAAATTAATAGTAATACATGCAACGACAGGGGTGCTCTCCTACTGGTGCTCTTTGTTAAGAGGATGATGACTATGCATAAAAGTAAATAGATAGGCCCTTCGCAGAGGGAAGCAGGGATTTGTAGAGGTGCTAGAGCTCGATTTTTAGATAGAGATGAATAACATTTTGAGTGGTATACTTTCTTTGTCAGCATAACAACCAAGAATCTCGATATCTCCCATGCTACGCACATTATAGGCGGTTCCCAAACAGAATGGTAAAGTTTATACTCCCCCAACCACCAACAAGCACACTCCACGGCTAGCCCGAAACAACGGGTACCGTCCAAACCAGCAACAGCCCTGGGGAAGTTTTGTTTAATTATTATGATTTTGAGCATGGGACTTGTCAGGCCCAAGATGCGATTCTATCCCAATCACGTGACACTTACGTGATTGGGGCACAACCGCATTTCGGGCGCTTAGCAAGATGGATATCATTACATTGTACATTACATACATACATGGGGGATACCACAATACATACAAGTCACATGAATACAACAACATCAATACAAGGCATCCGACTACGGATGCAAACATGAAAAGCACAATGACATCCATCCGCTATCACAGGCTGCCGACCCGGAACCTAACCCAAGACTGAAGAAGAAGAAGAAAGAACTCCAACACAACGATCATCGCTCTCACGTCAAAACATCGGAAACCTGCACCTGCAACTGTTGTTGTAGTATCTGTGAGCCACGAGGACTCAGCAATCCCATAACCATGGGTAACAAGACTAGCAAAGCTTAATGGGTAGGAAGAGGTAAAGTGGTGAGGTTGCAGCAGCGGCTAAGCAATATATATATGGTGGCTAACTTACGAGTACAAGAATAAGATGAGCATCTACGCAAGCGGTCGCAAACTAGTAATGATCGCTAAGATCCTGAACTACCTACGAGTCAAACATAACCCCACCGTGTTCTCTTCTCAAAGTGGAAAGAGATAGTCACGGTTACTCACACAGTTGTGTGTTTTATTTCGGATCCTCTGTCAAGTTTTCTACAATCGGACATTAACAAATTCCAATCTACAACATAACCGTGGGCACGGCTTTCGAAAGATCATAACCCTGCAGGGGTGTCCCAACTTAGCCCATCACAAGCTCTCACGATCAGCAGAAGTAATAATAATATTACACCTTATCTTAGGGAAGGCCCGATCAGACTCAGAATTCCCGGTGCACAAGACATTTCGACAATGGTAAAACAAGTCCAACAAGACCTCCCGGTGTGTCAACACCCTGATAGTAGCCGCGCGTATCTCGTCTCAGGCCACGACCGGATGGGCGATTCTACGAGTAAAACCAGTCCTCTGATTTTCCCCAGGTGGCCCCGCAGAACCCCCGTTTGGGACCAACACCATCAGCACTGGCCCCCCTGCTATGTAGAAAGAATCCTCGGGTAGCGCTAACTCCCTATGCAATTAATTAATTAAATATTTATTATGTTGCAAATTAAAACCAATGTTGGGCCTTGCTGGAGGAGTTTTCTTCAAAGACGAACTATCAAGGGGTCCCCATATACCCAACCGTGTAAGGAACGCAAAATCAAGGAACATAATACCGGTTTATCAGCTCCTAACGTGGCATGAGTGGAACAAAACACCGAGAAAAAGGCCAAGCCTTCCACTCATTGCCAAGTATATAGGTGTGTTAATGATAATAATAGATATTGTGATATCCAACAACAAGTTCCAACATGGAACAATCTTCATCTTCACCTGCAACTAGCAACGCTATAAGAGGGGCTGAGCAAGTGGGTAACATAGCCAAACAATGGTTTGCTAGGAAGGTGTTAAAGGTTAGAGGTTTCATGGCAACAAGGAGAGGGGCTAACAATAATGATGGGTAGCGCGACATATAACGATAGCATCGAGACAACTAAGCATGGCAATGGTAGTAAAGGTATCCAAGGGTATGGTCATCTTGCCTGAGATCCCGCAAGGAATAAGAACGGATCCGTGAAGAAGACAAAGAAGAAGCCTTGAAGACGAACCACGCGTAGTCGAAGGAATCCTCACGATCGCAACGGAAAAGAACTAGCGAGAAAAAAGCACACAACAAGGTAAACACACAACACAAGAACAAGACAAGATGCTCAACCAAGGAGATGCAAGACAAGTCTATATGATGCAAACCATGGCAAGGGATGAAGCACACAAGAACTACACAAACCAACAAGTTTAAATGAGGCCGGAATCAACATATAACAATCCGGTAAGTCCTCATATGCATAATTTGAAATTAGTCCAGATCTGAACAAACCTTAAGTTAAAGTTGTTAAACAGCAAGTTAACATGCACCATGATGATCTACATGAAATTCTAGTCAAGTTTCATATAAAGTTTGTTTAATTCGGAGCTACGGCCTCGAAGATATGATCAAAACAAGACAAGCATGGCAACGGTGCAAGATGCACCCAAACATCAAGAAAACTCACTTCAAACATGAAAAAAATATGATATTGTGATTCTACATGCAAAATCACACAAGTTTCATATAGGGCACGCTCAAAACGGAGCAACGGGCTAGAAGTTATGAGCAAAACAAGTTACAATGCAAAGCTGAAGTTAACAGCCACATAGCAACTTTGGAGCAAGGTAAATATAAGCTACAGCACCCAAACATGATAACAAGAGGCATGGATGTGAAATAGACATGATACTTAATAAGCATGAACTTAGAACACACCCAAAATCTTGCTGGAACACAATTAAAAAAGCATGGCAAGTTGCAATAAATTTATCCAGACTTGGTCAAAATCTGGGAAGGCAAAAACATCATCACGATGCTGCCTTCGGAGGCACAAGACAACAAGCATATCAACTCTACTAAGTATATAAAGAGCATGGACATGTAGTAGACATAGCATACATCAAACGACTCCATTGGAGCAACTCCATAGGAGGCATGGATCAATAACAACAAGCTTCACCAAATTGATCATGCTGATAAAAATCTGACAGCTAAAATTTATAGCAACTTGAGAGCAAGAAATAAATAAGCTACAGCAGGCCATATAGGCAAACTAAGGCATGGATGGATAGAGCATAACATGGACAACAAGACATGGTCATTAGTCACTCCAAAACAAGCATGGATTTGAGTGGGGCATCAAGCAAACATAGCATCAGGTTAAACAGATTCCAGACTTAGCAGTTTTTTCACTAAGTATAAAACAACAACATTGGCATGGCATGTTTACAAGCTTGTTTTAAGTCACCTCAAGGCATATCATGGAAAGTGGATTGCACCACAGCAAAGACCATATGACTGTGCTTCTAAAACATCTAGACATGTGGCATGAAGACAAACACACCAATAGCAATGAGCAAGTGAAATCAACATCTCATAATAAGTTTTAGCACTTAACAGCCACATGCACTTTTGCAATAGATATAAACATGGCAAGATGGCACCTAACATGAATGTTACAGCAACCATCATGTAGAGCACTTCACAATGAACATTTTGACATATCATATGCTCCATTTGGATAAACATGCACAAAGTTACAAGCATCACAAGTATGCAACAAAATTATAGGTAATAGCAGTTTTAAACAAGTAGCACTCTTGCAACGATGATTAGGGCATCAAGATGAACTCAAACAAGCATGCCACAATGGAACAATATGAAGAGCATATCACCACGATCGTTTTGACATATAATTCACTCAATTTGGATAAGCACACAAAAAGTTACAGCCACTCAAACATGCATATTAATTTACAACACTCGGGGACTTAGTGGCAAAAACTACCTCTCGGGAATGGACATGTCCGGTGTCAGATCGGAAATGTCCGTCGGTGGCTGGACACGGGGCCCACGGGTCAGCGAGACGGAGAGGAGAGGCCGGACATGTCCGCTCTCCAACGGACGATGTCCGGCCCGGCACGGCCAGCGGCTGGGCGAGGCAGAGGGCCCGACGGCGGCGCGCGCAGCTCCGGCGATCATGAGCCCGGCGGGAACGAACGGAGGGAGGCGGATCCGGTGGATCCCGGGCGCACCTCGCCGGGATCTGGCCGGAGGCGGCCGGCGACGGCAGGGCGGCGGCTACCTCGAGGGCGAGGCCGAGGCAGGAGCACCGGCGGCTGGAGGCGGACGCGGCGGGCAAGTGCACCGGCGACGAGGTGACGGGGTTCGACCGGCGGCGGGGGAACGGCGACCGGCGGCGGCGTGCTTGCTGGAGGAGGCGGGGACGAAGGGCTGTGGGAGGAGGGGCGCTCGGGAGCGGGCGAGCGGCTCGCTCGGGCCCATCCGTGGCCCAGGGCGGGCCTGGCCCGGTGTCAGGCCCAAGATGCGATTTTATCCCGATCACGTGACACTCGTGATTGGGGCACAACCGCATTTCGGGCACTTAGCAAGATGGATATCATTACATCGTACCATTACATACATACATGGGGGATACAACAATACATACAAGTCACATGAATACAACATCATCAAAACAAGGCATCCGGCTACGGATGCAAACATGAAAGCACAACGACATCCATCTGCTATCCCAGGCTGTCGACCCAGAACCTCCAAGACTGAAGAAGCAGAACAAGAAAGAACTCCAACACAACGAACAACGCTCTCACGTCAAGTCATCGGAAACCTGCACCTGCAACTGTTGTTGTAGTATTTGTGAGCCACGAGGACTCAGCAATCCCATAACCATGGATAACAAGACTAGCAAAGCTTGATGGGTAGCAAGAGGTAAAGTGGTGAGGTTACAGCAGCGGCTAAGCAAAATATATGGTGGCTAACTTACGAGTACAAGAATAAGATGAGCATCTACGCAAACGGTCGCAAACTAGTAGTGATCGCTAAAGATCATGAACTACCTACGAGTCAAACATAACCCCACCGTGTTCTCTTCTCAAAGTGAAAAGAGACAGTCACGATTACTCACATAGTTGTGTGTTTTACTTCGGATCCTGTGTCAAGTTTTCTACAACCGGACATTAACAAATTCCAATCTGCCACATAACCGCGGGCACGGCTTTCGAAAGATCATAACCCTGCAGGGGTGTCCCAACTTAGCCCGTCACAAGCTCTCACGATCAGCTGAAGTAATAATAATTATTACCCCTTATCTTAGGGAAATCCGATCAGGCTCGGCATCCCGGTGCACAAGACATTTCGACAATGGTAAAACAAGTCCAGCAAGACCTCCCGGTGTATCGACACCCTGATAGTAGCCGCGTGTATCTCGTCTCAGGCCACGACCGGATGGGTGATGCTACAGGTAAAACCAGCCCTCGAGTTTCCTCGAGGTGGCCCCGCAGGCTCCCCGTTTGGGACCAACACCATCAACATTGGGCCCCTGCTATGTAGAAAGAATCTCGGGTAGCGCTAACTCCCTATGCAATTAATTAATTAATTAAGTTGTTAGGATGAGCAAATTAAAACCAATCTTGGGCCTTGCTGGAGTAGTTTTATTCAAAGACGAACTGTCAAGGGGTCCCCATATACCCAACCGTGTAAGGAACGCAAAATCAAGGAACATAATGTCAGTTTATCGGCTCCTGAGGTGGCATGAGTGGAACAAAACACCGAGCAAAAGTTCAAGCCTTCCTCCCATGCCCAGTATATAGGTGTGTTGATAATAATAATAGATATTGTGATATTCCAACAACAATTTCCAACATGGAACGATATTCATCTTCACCTGCAACTAACAACGCTATAAGAGGGGCCGAGCAAGCGGGTAACATAGCCAAACAATGGTTTGCTAGGAAGGTGTCAAGGTTAGAGGTTTCATGGCAACAAGGAGAGGGGCTGACAATAATGATGGGTAGCGCGACATATAATGATAGCATCGAGACAACTAAGCATGGCAATGATAGTGAAGGTATCCAAGGGTATGGTCATCTTGCCTGAGATCCCGCAAGGAAGAAGAACGGGTCCATGAAGAAGACGAAGAAGAAGCCTTGAAGACGAACCACGTGAAGTCCAACGAATCCTCACGATCGCAATGGAACAAGCACTAACGAGAAGAAGCAAGCAATACGGTAAACACACAACACAAGAACATGACAATATGCTCAACCAAGTAGGATGCAAGACAAGTCTATATATGATGCAATACAAGTCTATATAGGATGCAATACATGGCAAGGTAGGAAGCACACAAGAACAACACAATCCAACAAGTTTAAATGAGACCGGAAACTACATATAACAAATCCGGTAAGCCCTCATATGCATAGTTTGATAATAGTCCAGATCTGAACAAACCTAAAGTTAAATTTGTTAAACAGAAATTTAACATGCACCATGATGATCTACATGAAATTCTAGTCAAGTTTCATATAAAGTTTGTTTAATTCGGAGCTACGGCCTCGAAGATATGATCAAAACAAGACAAGCATGGCAACGGTGCAAGATGCACCCAAACATCAAGAAAACTCACTTCAAACATGAAAAAAATATGATATTGTGATTCTACATGCAAAATCACACAAGTTTCATATAGGACACACTCAAAACGGAGCAACGGGCTAAAAGATACACATGAAACAAGATGTAACAACAAGCTGAAGTTAACAGCCACATAGCAACTTTGGAGCAAGGTAAATATAAGCTACAGCACTCAAACATCATAACAAGAAGCATGGATGTGAAGTAGACATGATACTTAACAATTAGGAACTTGGAACACACCCAAAAGCTTGCTGGAACATACTTAACCAAGCATGACAAGTTGCAATAAAATTATCCAGACTTAGCCAAAATATGGGAAGGCAAAAACATCATCACGATGCTGCCTTCGGAGGCACAAAACAACAAGCATATCAACTCTAACAAGTATATAAAGAGCATGGACATGTAGTGGACATATCCTACAGCAAACAACTCCATTGAAGCAACTCCATAGGAGGCATGGATCAATAGCAACAACCTACACAAAATTGAACATGCTAATAAAATCCTAACAGGTATAATTTATAGCAACTTGAGAGCAAGAAATAAATAAGCTACAGCAGGTCATATGAGAAAGTAAGGGCATGAATGGATAGAAAATAACATGGACAACAAGACATGATCATTGGCCACTCCAAAACAAACATGGATTTGAGTGGGGCATCAAGCAAACATAGCATCAGGTTATAATAGATTCCGGACTTAGCAGTTTTTCACTAAGTATAAAACAGCAATAACAACATGGCATGTTTACAAGCATGTTTAAGTCACCTCAAGGCATATCATGGAAAGTTAAAAGCATCACTGCAAAGACCATATTATTGTGCTTCTAAAACATCTAGACATGTGGCATGAAGACAAACACATCAATAGCAATGGGCAAGTGAAATCAGCATCTCATAACAAGTTTTAGAACTTAACAGCCAAATGCACTTTTTCAACAAAGATTAACATGTCAAGATGGACTCAAACAAGCATGCTACAGCAACCATCATGTAGTACACTTCACAATGAACATTTTGACATATCCTATGCATCATTTGGATAAACGTGCACCAAGTTATCATATCTCAAACATGACAACAAAATAACAAGTAACAGCAGTTTATAACAAGTAGCACTCTTGCAACAGATATTAGGGCATCTAGATGAACTCAAACAAGCATGGCACAATTGAACAAAGTGTAGAGCATATCACCACGATCTCTTTGACACATCATACACTCAATTTGGATATACACACATCAAGTTACAGGCATGCAAAGTATGCAACAAAATGCTGACAGAAAAAGGACTTAGTGGAAAATAGACCTCCGGAGGGGCGGACACGTCCGTGTCAGATCGGACACGTCCGGGGCTGGGGTCCACATGGCAGAGAGAAGGGAGGGCAGACATGTCCGTCGCCACGCGGACATGTCCGTCGGTGCGGGACTCAGAGCCCACATGGCAGTGGGACGGCTTGAGGAGGAGCGGATCGGGGTGCTGTGGTGCTCCTCCGGCCGGATCTCGCCGGATCCGGGCCGGAGGCGGTCGGCGGCGAGGTCTCCGGGCGGCGGCCAGCCGGAGGGCGCCAGATCTGGCCGAAAGACGGCCGGCGGCGAGCTGAAGGCGGCGGGGCGGAGCTGCGGCCGTGGAGGCGCTCGAGCTCGTCGCGGGGCGGCAACGGAGGGCGGCGGCAGCGGCGGTCCTGGCCGGCGGCGGGGCAAAGCTCGCTGGAGGGAGCGGGTGGAGGCCGGCGCGGCGGTGCGCGGGGATCCCGGTGGCGGGGCTGGACGCGGGAGGCGCGGGGCGCTCGGCCCAGATCGGCTCGGGGGCGGGCCTGGAGCGGGCTCCGCGGGCCGCGCGGAAGCTGGGAGCGGGGCGACGTGGAGGCTGGCGACGAGGAGCCATGGCTCGGCTGTGGGAGCCGGCTGGCTGGACTCCTGGCCGTCCGATCTGGCCGCGGACGGCCCAGATCCCGGCTCTGGAGCTGATCGGAAGGCTTAGGGAAGCCGGTGGCGCGGATGGCTCGGGTGGCGGCGCTAGAGGGAGTTGTTGTTGGAAATATGCCCTAGAGGCAATAATAAAAGTGTTATTATTATATTTCCTTGTTCATGATAATTGTCTGTTATTCATGCTTGAATTGTATTGTACGGAAACAGTGATACATGTGTGAATACATAGACCACAACATGTCCCTGGTAAGCCTCTAGTTACTAGCTCGTTGATCAACAGATGGTCATGGTTTCCTGACCATGGACATTGGATGTCATTGATAACGGGATCACATCATTAGGAGAATGATGTGATGGACAAGACCCAATCCTGAGCCTAGCACAAGATCGTTTAGTTCGTAATGCTTAAGCTTTTCCGGTGTCAAGTATTTATTCCTTAGACCATGAGGTTGTGCAACTCCCGGATACCGTAGGAATACTTTGGGTGTGCCAAACGTCACAACGTAACTGGGTGGCTATAAAGGTACGCAACGGGTATCTCCGAAAGTGTCTGTTGAGTTGGTACGAACCGAGACTGGGATATTGTCACTCCGTATGACGGAGAGGTACCTCTGGGCCCTCTCGGTAAGACATCATCATAATGAGCTCAAAGTGACTAAGGAGTTAGTCACGGGATGATGGATTACGGAACGAGTAAAGAGACTTGCCATGACGAGATTGAACAAGGTATCGGGCATACCGACGATCGAATCTCGGGCAAGTACCGTACCGATAGACAAAGGGAATAACATACGGGATTGAGTGAATCCTTGACACAGTGGTTCATCCGATGATATCATCGAGGAACACGTGGGAACCAACATGGGTATCCAGATCCCGCTGTTGGTTATTGACCGGGAGTCGTCTCGGTCATGTCTACGTGTCTCCCGAACCCGTAGGGTCTACACACTTAAGGTTCGGTGACGCTAGGGTTGTAGAGATACATGCACGTGGAAACCCGAATGTTGTTCGGATTCCCGGATGAGATCCCGGACGTCACGAGGAGTTCCGGAATGGTCCGGAGGTAAAGAATGATATATAGGAAGTCCAGTTCCGGCCATCGGGTGAACTCCGGGGGTCACCGGGAGTGTCCCGGGACCACCGGAGGGGTCCCGGGGGTCCACCAGGTGGGGCCACCCATCCCGGTGGGTCCCCTAGGCTGCAAGGGGAAGGGGGCCAGCCCCTGGTGGGCTGGCGCACCCATATGGGCCCCCCTCCATGCGCCTAGGGTTGAAACCCTAGGGGGAGGGGGCGCCCCCTATGCCTTGGGGGGCAAGTCTACCCCCCTGGCCGCCGCCCCCCTGGAGATCTGATCTCCCTGGGCCGGCGCCCCCCCCCCTTGGCCCCTATATATAGTGGGGGGGAGAGGGCAGCCGCACCCAAGCCTCTAGCGCCTCTCCCCCCTCCCATCACACTTCCTACTCCTCTCGCAGGGCGCCGGCAAAGCCCTGCAGGATTTCTTGTTGCATCCACCACCACGCCGTCGTGCTGCTGGATCTCCGACAACCTCTCCTCCGCCCTTGCTGGATCAAGAAGGAGGAGACGTCGTTGTACCGTACATGTGTTGAACGCGGAGGTGCCGTCCGTTCGGCGCTGGGATCATCGGTGACGAGGAACGCGAAGAGTACGACTACTTCATCCACGTTCCTTCAAACGCTTCCGCTCGCGATCTACAAAGGGTATGTAGATGCACTCCATTATGCTCGTTGCTAGATGACTCCTTAGATTGATCTTGGTGAAGCGTAGGAAAATTTTTGAATTCTGCTACGTTCCCCAACAGTGGCATCTGAACTAGGTCTTTGCGTAGCATCTTGCACGAGTAGAACACAAACAAGTTGTGGGCGTTGAGTTTGCTCAATTTTCTTTCCGTTACTAGTCCAATCTTGATTCGGCAGCATCGTGGGATGAAGCGGCCCGGACCGACCTTACACGTACGCTTACGTGAGACTGGTTCCACCGACAGACATGCACTAGATGCATAAGGTGGCTGGCGGGTGTCTGTCTCTCCCACTTTAGTCGGATCGGATTCGATGAACAGGGTCCTTATGAAGGGTAAATAGAAATTGACAAATCACGTTGTGGTTTTGGCGTAGGTAAGAAACGTTCTTGCTAGAAAACCTATAGAAGCCACGTAAAAACTTGCAACAACAATTAGAGGTCGTCTAACTTGTTCTTGCAGCATGTGCTATGTGATATGGTATGGCCAAGAAGATGTGATGAATGATATATGTGATGTATGAGATTGATCATGTTCTTGTAATAGGAAATCACGACTTGCATGTCGATGATAATGACAACCGACATGAGCCATAGGAGTTGTCTTAATTATTATATGACCTGCTGATACGTCCAAAACGTATCTATAATTTCTGCTTGCTCCATGCTTCTTTTGTGTGATATTGCTATGATATTGATGCACTTCCATGCACTTTTGATCATATTTGGACTAACCTATTAACTCAGTGCACCACAGTGCCAGTTCCTATTTTCTGCTGTTTTTCTATTTCAGGTTTCCCCCATATTAAAAGTGCTCCAAAAATTCCAGGAAAAATATAGGAAAAATCAGCGTACAGGAAACTTCGCGAAGAACCAAAGATGGGCCAGAGGGGAGCCAGGGGAGGCCCAGGCGGCCACCTGGCGCGGCCCCACCCCTGGCCGCGCCAGGGGGGCGCCTGGGGCCCATGCTCCGCCTCTGGCTGCCCCCCTTCGCATATATATCCCTCTCGTCCCGAAACCCTCGAGGTCAGAACCCTTTTTCGCGATCTCGCCTCTGTTCCGCCGCCGCAGCGCTTCCAAGATCGGGAGCATCAGGAGAACTCTTCCCGGCACCCTGCCGGAGGGGAGAACCACCACCGGGAGCTTCTCCACCACCATGGACGCTTCCCGGATGAGTCATGAGTAGTCCACCTTGGACCATGGGTCCATGATCAGTAGCTATGTGATGTTCTCCTCCCCTCTTTGCTCTTCATGGTTTAGACCTCGTGAGCTGCCCTACATGATCGAGGCACATATGTAATCTTTCTGCTGTTGCTTTGCTGAGTTTGCTGGGATCTGATGGATTATGAGACTATGTTCAGATTGTGTTTGAGTAATATATCTGATTCACCTCTTTTATATCTTTGTTCTTGAGTAATTCTTGCATGTTCTCCGTTGCTGTTTATTGCTTTGGCCAAGTAGTAGGTAGTAACTCCAAGATGGAGCGTTATGCTTGATTGTGGGTTCATGCCCCCTGATGACTATCTTGAGTGACAGAAACATGAGTCTAGGGGATGTGCTATTGCCACAAGGGAGAAAACAACGGTGCTTGTACTTGCGGGTGCAAGGATTGTTTACTTTACGCAAAGTTCTTTTAATGCAGTTGTCTGTTGCTTTGAGTTTACACTTTGGGTGGGATTCGCAACTTAATACCAGCGAGATGTTCTGGATAGATATCTCAAGGTGGATGATTAGTAGTAGATGCAGATGGATTTCGGTCTACTTGCCTTGGCGTACCGCCCATGGTTTTGAGCCTCTACCTTTCATTGCAGCATAGTTAGCATTGGTTTGCGCACATAATCCTGTCAATTGCCCAGCTGTAATTTGTTTACCTCGCTTTGCTGTTTTATCGTCTTTTGGGAGAGAGACATCACTAGTGAACATCATGGGACCCCGGTCCATATTACCACCGCTGATCACACCTTCTATTTACTTCCTGTTTTTATTTCCTAGTTGCAGTCATAGCTATCATTATTATCTCTTGTGTTTGATCCTTTGTAAACAACAAGGCCGGAGGGATTGACAACTTCTCTGTACTCGTTGGGAGCAAAGTTATCTGTATCTGTGTGCGGGTCCCGTCAACCGCTAAGTTTCTGGCGCCGTTGACACCTACTTGTCGACCCTCGGAGTCTCACGGGATTCGATCCTTTGTATCTTTGCCAAGGGAAATTTGCCGCTACGCTACATCTCAACCTTCCACTTGGGGTAACCAACGAGGGGCGAGAAGCCATCAAGCAAGTTTCTGGCGCCATTGCCGAGGACTCCACTCTTCAAGATAGGGGAGTTGCACGCTATCTTTTATCTTTGCTTTTTAGTCTTGTTAGTTTACCTTTCAGTTTTTGCTTTAGTGTCCCTTACCAAAAATCACAAAAATAGTTATCTTGCTTGCTGCTGCTATGGGTTCCACCAAAAAACACTAAGTGGGAGGAGTACACCCCTTCTTCCATCACGCCAATCACCACTGTCGTGATCTACAAAAGTAATAAACCTTGTGATTATGTTAGTTTTAATGGAGAGTTATGCCCATGGCATGGTCTTCCAGGAAAAAAGTATGAGCCTCTGTTTAAAGTTGCTCCCACACTTCCCCAAACTTGGGAAGACGGCCAAACTCTTATAATAGAGAGCAATTCAAACAAAGAAGATGACACTACAATTCTGCTCAATAATGATAAAATTGATTTTGATAATTGTAGTCTCTCAGAAGTTGTCACCTTTTTACAAAGAATGGCTAAAGACCCCCACACTAGCACACTTAACCTTGCCTTCACAGAGCATATCACCAATGCTCTTACCAAAGCTAGGGAAGAAAAGCTCAAGCTTGAGACTTCCATCCCTAGGAAGCTAGAAGATGGTTGGGATCCCATAGTCAAAACTAAATTGAACAACTTCTCTTGCTATGCTTTATGTGATGTGGGAGCTAGTACCTCCGTTATGCCCAAAAGAATGTATGATATGTTTGAATTGAAACCTTTTGATCCTTGTTCTTTTGGTGTTCGTCTTGTTGATTCTTCCGTAAAGAAACCTTTTGGGAAGATCGACGATGTTCTTATCATTGTCAATGACAATTATGTTCCCGTTGATTTTACTATTATGGATATTGAATGTGAACCTTCATGTCCAATTATTTTGGGACGTCCTTTTCTTCGCACCGTTGGTGCTATCATTGACATGAAAGAGGGGAATATAAAATTCCAATTCCCTCTCAAGAAAGGGATGGAACACTTCCCTAGAAAGAAGATTAAGTTGCCTTTTGAGTCCGTTACACGGGCTAGCTATTCTCTTACTCTTGATAAAACTTGATCTTCTCTTTTTGCATCATGCCTAGCTTAAAGGCATAAAAGAAAGCGCTTTTGGGAGGCAGCCCACAACGAATTAGGTTTTATTTTGCTTTTGTTGTGTCTTGATGTTTGTTACTACAGTAGCATCATCATTGTATCTTTTCTTTTCAGCTTTGTGCCAAGTTTAGCCTCCGATTGCAAGAAAGTTCAAAAGTTGTGACGTGTTGTCCAGAAAACAGATTCTGTCCTTGGACAGAAAAATTCGAATAAAATCGCCAGATCATCTTTTTGATCTGAATTGTTTTGACAGCGTGCTCAATACAATTGGCTTTCGAGCGTCTGTTCTGAGTTTTTTGATTTGAGTTGCAGAAGTGCCCCGAAAAATTATTTACTACATGCTGGTCTGTTTTTCACAGATTCTGTCCTGTTTTGCGTTTTCTTCGTTTTGCAAACCTTGAGCTTGCTTTTTCTTTGCAAAAACCTTTTGGCAATCTTGAGAAACAGTAGCTCTTCAAGATTATCTTTATTTCCAGTAGGGAAAAAATATTTTATTGTGGGTACTAACCTCGCTAATCAGATTATGATGAGTTATGTATGAAGGGAGTTTTCAAGTGTGCGAGGGAAGATGATAAAAGAAGATTCAGGAGGGTCAAAGGCTGAAGCTTGGGGATGCCCCCGTGCACCCCCAAGAAATATTCAAGAAGACTCAAGAGTCTAAGCTTGGGGATGCCCCCATGCATCCCCTTCTCCATCAACAATTATCAGTTCGTCTTTCGTTCCACTATATTCTTATCACTTCATGCGTTATGTGCTATGCTTGGAGCGTCTTGCTCTTAGTTTCCTTTTTTAGTTTTCTTTAGCTTTGCTTGATGTTCATAACAAGTTAGAACCCAGCTTTCTTTGTGTGGGAGAGAAACACGCTCCACTTCAACCTAGAACACAACATAGGATTTTCATGCTTATCTTTGTTGTGTGTGTTCTTTGTCTTTCCATAGCTGTTGTCATGTTTAGCTCTTAGTTTTCATGCTTTTCTTTTTAAAGAGCTTTTGTTTAGTTGGTTGCTGAACTCTCTTGAGTTTTCATGTTTATCTTGTTAAGAGAGTTTGCCTGTTGCACTGAGTTGTGTGTCTTAACTTAAAGTAGGTAATTGAGGTTGCTATTTAATTTTAGTGGTAACTTGCAATAGTTTTGAGGTATTGCCATGAGTAATGTCTGAACTTTTGGTGTCAAGAGTTTTAGCCTATTAGTGATAGATGTCGTATTTTGGGCAATCCGTGTTTATTTTCGAAAACCTACAAAATAGTTGAGAACTTTAGCTACTAGATGGATCACTAATCTTTGGAGGGATCGAATATTAGAGTACACTCACGTACCATGAGTCGAGGATGCGCAAGGATAACCAAACCCCCATACACTCCTCCTCGGGGTACTTGTCTCTTTGAGAACCTCCTAATTAGATTGAGAGTTACCGATAATAAGTGCACGAGTTCTTCGGACTAATGTGAGTATTCGAAAGTTGACACTTCCACCTAGCCATATTTTTCTAGCCTCTTCGGTACCGTGCATTGCCCTTTCTCACCTCGAGAGTTGGCGCATACTTCGCCGGTGCATCCAAATCCTTGGCACGATACGCTCTGTCATCATAAGCCTCATTATATCCTTCCTCAAAACAGCCACCATACCTACCTATCAAGGCATTTCCATAGCCTTTCCGAGATACATTGCCATGCAACATCCATCTTCTCATGACTTGATCTTCATGTCATACATGCTTTTGCTTGATCGATGAGCCGCATGCTAGTTGGGCCTTGCCCTAATCATTGCTACATGACGCGCTAGTATCATTGCATATCCTGCTACACTGGCAGAGGCATACATTTGCATACATCATGATAGTTTCATTTTCTTTATGTTGAGTACTTTTGTAAAGTGTGAAAGATCTTCTATACTTCTTGTAATACATAGAGTGTTGCCCCTAAAGTGAGGAAAAGATCCCAAAGAGGACAAAATCAAAAGATCCCAAAGAGGACAAATGAGAGTTAAATATAAAGAGCCATTGAGGCCACAAAAAAATAAAATTAAAAATATAGAAAAAAGAGAAAAAGAAATAAAAAGAGAGAAGGGGGCACACTACCATTCCTTTTGAGAGACCCACACTCGTACTCCATCTTATACCTTGTACTCCATAGAGATTATCATTCATGCATATAGCTATGTGGGGACCTTCACACTATAGAACTTGGCTTGTATATTCCAATGATGAGCCTCCTCAAAAGAGCTCTAGGTCTTCTTGAGCAAGCAAGTTGGATGCACCCCCACTAGTTCCATTGGAGAGCTTACCTTAGCTCATATGTGCATCCGTTGCATGGCAATCCCTACTCCTCACATCATATCTATCATTTGGCTTTCTCTCGCCTATGATTGTCCTCATTGATGTGAGCCTTTCACACCTTTTTTGTCTTCCCCCTTCATCATTTTTCTCTCTTTGCCATCCTAAGTGTCAACTTTCTTGCTTACGCTCATCCATTGCATGAGTGCTCAAAATATCGAAAGGGAGTGGATCATTTTGACTTGTACCTAGCTAGTGGTCTGAGGATGAGTCAAGATAAGATTCCAAAGAAGACCAAGTGTGAAACTTTAGTAGATTAAGTTCTCAACAATACAAAAACTATGTTTTACTCTCTCGTATATCCCTATCCCCTTTCTTGCATGCAAACACCATTTGGAGACATTCGAGTCACGGACAGCGAGAGCTATTGCACCTTTATGTTCTTATGTTGCTTGTTACAATGCTAATATAGACTCTTACTTGTTATGACTTGAATTGAATTACATGCCTTGATTGCTTTACTTAAAAAGTTCTTATATGGTTGATAGCATGTCAACACAGAAATTATGCTTGTTATCATTTACCTACTCGAGGACGACCAGGAATTAAGCTTGGGGATGTTGATACGTCCAAAACGTATCTATAATTTCTGCTTGCTCCATGCTTCTTTTGTGTGATATTGCTATGATATTGATGCACTTCCATGCACTTTTGATCATATTTGGACTAACCTATTAACTCAGTGCACCACAGTGCCCGAACCTGTTTTCTGCTGTTTTTCTATTTCAGGTTTCCCCCATATTAAAAGTGCTCCAAAAATTCCAGGAAAAATATAGGAAAAATCAGCGTACAGGAAGCTTCGCGAAGAACCAAAGATGGGCCAGAGGTGAGCCCTGGGAGGCCCAGGCGGCCACCTGGCGCGGCCCCACCCCTGGCCGCGCCAGGGGGCGCCTGGGGCCCCTGCTCCGCCTCTGGCTGCCCCCCTTCGCATATATATCCCTCTCATCCCGAAACCCTCGAGGACAGAACCCTTTTTTGCGATCTCGCCTCTGTTCCGCTGCCGCAGCGCTTCCAAGATCGGGAGCATCAGGAGAACTCTTCCCGGCACCCTGCCGGAGGGGAGAACCACCACCGGGAGCTTCTCCACCACCATGGACGCTTCCCGAATGAGTCGTGAGTAGTCCACCTTGGACCATGGGTCCATGATCAGTAGCTATGTGATGTTCTCCTCCCCTCTTTGCTCTTCATGGTTTAGACCTCGTGAGCTGCCCTACATGATCGAGGCACATATGTAATCTTTCTGCTGTTGCTTTGCTGAGTTTGCTGGGATCTGATGGATTATGAGACTATGTTCAGATTGTGTTTGAGTAATATATTTGATTCACCTCTTTTATATCTTTGTTCTTGAGTAATTCTTGCATGTTCTCCATTGCTGTTTATTGCTTTGGCCAAGTAGTAGGTAGTAACTCCAAGATGGAGCGTTATGCTTGATTGTGGGTTCATGCCCCCTGATGACTAGCTTGAGTGACAGAAACATGAGTCTAGGGGATGTGCTGTTGCCACAAGGGAGAAAACAACGGTGCTTGTACTTGCGGGTGCAAGGATTGTTTACTTTACGCAAAGTTCTTTTAATGCAGTTGTCTGTTGCCTTGAGTTTACACTTTGGGTGGGATTCGCAACTTAATACCAGCGAGATGTTCTGGATAGATATCTCAAGGTGGATGATTAGTAGTAGATGCAGATGGATTTCGGTCTACTTGCCTTGGCGTACCACCCATGCTTTTTAGCCTCTACCTTTCTTTGCAGCATAGTTAGCATTGGTTTGCGCACATAATCCTGTCAATTGCCCAGCTATAATTTGTTTACCTCGCTTTGCTGTTTTATCGTCTTTTGGGAGAGAGACATCACTAGTGAACATCATGGGACCCCGGTCCATATTACCACCGCTGATCACACCTTCTATTTACTTCTTGTTTTTATTTCCTAGTTGCAGTCATAGCTATCATTATTATCTCTTGTGTTTGATCCTTTGTAAACAACAAGGCCGGAGGGATTGACAACCTCTCTGTACTCGTTGGGAGCTAAGTTATCTGTATCTGTGTGCAGGTCCCGTCAACCGCTAAGTTTCTGGTGCCGTTGACACCTACTTGTCGCCCTCGGAGTCTCATGGGATTCGATCCTTGGTATCTTTGCCAAGGGAAATTTGCCGCTACGCTACATCTCAACCTTCCACTTGGGGTAAGCAACGAGGGGCGAGAAGCCATCACCTGTATGTCACTGAATAACGCCATGTAATTACTTCACTTTATTGCTAAATGTTAGCCATAGCAGTAGAAGTAATAGTTGGCGTGACGACTTCATGAAGACACGATGATGGAGATCATGGTGTCGAGCCGGTGACAAAGATGATCATGGTGCCCCGAAGATGGAGATCGAAGGAGCAAGATGATATTGGCCATATCATGTCACTTTATTTGATTGCATGTGATGTTTATCATGTTTATGCATCTTGTTTACTTAGAACGACGGTAGTAAATAAGATGATCTCTCACTAAAATTTCAAGAATTGTGTTCCCCCTAACTGTGCATCGTTGCTAAGGATCGTTGTTCCGAAGCACCACGTGATGATCGGGTGTGATAGGCTCTAACGTTCGCATACAACGGGTGTAAGACAAATTTACACACGCAATACACTTAGGGTTCACTTGACGAGCCTAGCATGTACAGACATGGCCTCGGAACACGGAAGACCGAAAGGTCGAACATGAGTCGTATAGAAGATACGATCAACATGAAGATGTTCACCGTTGATGACTAGTTCGTCTCACGTGATGATCGGACACAGGTTAGTCGATTCGGATCATGTATCACTTAGATGACTAGAGAGATGTCAATCTGAGTGGGAGTTCATTAAAATTTGATTAAGATGAACTTAATTATCATGAACTTAGTCTAAATTCTTTACAATATGTCTTGTAGATCAAATGGCCCACGCTCATGTCACCCTCAACTTCAACGCGTTCCTAGAGAAATCCAAGCTGAAAGACGATGGTAGCAACTAAACGGACTGGGTCCGTAACCTGAGGATCATCCTCATAGCTGCCAAGAAAACTTATGTCCAAGAAGCACCGCTAGGTGACGCTCCCGCCCCGGCAAACCAAGATGTTATGAACGCTTGGCAGTCGCGTTGTGATGATTACTCCCTGGTTCAGTGCGGCATGCTCTACAGCTTAGAATCGGGGCTCCAAAAGCGTTTTTAGCACCACGGGGCATATGAGATGTTCCAAGAGCTGAAATGGTTTTCCAGGCTCATGCCCGAGTTGAGAGATATGATGTCTCCAACGCATTCTACAGCTGTAAGATGGAGGAAAACAGTTCTGTCAGTGGGCACATCCTCAAGATTTCTGGGTTGCACAACCGCTTGTCTCAATTGGGAATGAATCTCCCGGACGAAGTGGTCGTTGATAGAATCCTCCAGTCGCTCCCACCTAGCTACAAGAGCTTCGTGTTGAACTTCAATATGAAGGGGATGGAGAAGTCCATTCCCGAGGTGTATTCAATGCTGAAATCAGCGGAGGTGGAGATCAAGAAAGAGCATCAAGTGTTGATGGTCAATAAAACCACTAAGTTCAAGAAGGGCAAGGGTAAGAAGAACTTCAAGAAGGACGGCAAGGGAGTTGCCGCGACCGGTAAGCCAGTTGCCGGGAAGAAGCCAAAGTATGGACCCAAGCCTGAGACTGAGTGCTTTTATTGCAAGGGAACGGGTCACTGGAAGCGGAACTGCCCCAAGTACTTAGCGGACAAGAAGGCCGGCAACATCAAAGGTATATGTGATATACATGCTATTGATGTGTACCTTACCAGCGCTCGTAGTAGCTCCTGGGTATTTGATACCGGTGCAGTTGCTCATATTTGTAACTCAAAGCAGGAGCTGCGGAATAAGCGGAGACTGGCGAAGGACGAGGTGACGATGCGCGTCGGAAATGGTTCCAAGGTCGATGTGATCGCCGTCGGCATGCTGCCTCTACATCTACCCTCGGTATTAGTTTTAAACCTTAATAATTGTTATTTAGTACCAGCTTTGAGCATGAACATTGTATCTGGATCTCGTTTGATGCGAGATGGCTACTCATTTAAATCCGAGAATAATGGTTGTTCTATTTATTTGAGAGATATGTTTTATGGTCATGCCCCGCTGGTCAATGATTCATTTTTGATGAATCTCGATCGTGATGATACACATATTCATAGTGTGAATGCCAAAAGATGTAAAGTTGACAATGATAGTCCCACATACTTGTGGCATTGCCGCCTTGGTCATATTGGTGTCAAACGTATGAAGAAGCTTCATGTTGATGGACTTCTGGAGTCTCTTGATTATGAATCATTTGACACGTGCGAACCATGCCTCTTGGGCAAGATGACCAAGACTCCGTTCTCCGGAACAATGGAGCGAGCAACCAACTTATTGGAAATCATACATACCGATGTGTGCGGTCCAATGAGTGTTGAGGCTCGCGGAGGCTATCGTTATGTTATCACCCTCACAGATGACTTGAGTAGATATGGGTATATCTACTTAATGAAACACAAGTCTGAGACCTTTGAAAAGTTCAAGGAATTTCAGAATGAGGTTGAGAATCAACGTGACAGAAAACTAAAGTTCTTGTGATCGGATCGTGGGGGTGAATATTTAAGTCATGAATTTGGCACGCACCTTAGGAACTATGGAATTGTTTCACAATTGACACCGCCCGGAACACCTCAGCGTAACGGTGTGTCCGAACATCGAAATCGTACCCTGTTGGACATGGTGCGATCTATGATGTCTCTCACCGATTTACCGCTATCTTTTTGGGGTTATGCTTTAGAGACTGCCGCATTCACTTTAAATAGGGCTCCGTCGAAATCTATTGAGACGACACCGTATGAACTTTGGTTTGGCAAGAAACCTAAGTTGTCGTTTTTGAAAGTTTGGGGTTGCGATGCTTATGTCAAGAAACTTCAACCTGAGAAGCTCGAACCCAAATCGGAAAAATGTGTCTTCATAGGATACCCAAAGGAAATGATTGGGTACACCTTCTACCACAGATCCGAAGGCAAAGTCTTTGTTGCCAAGAATGGATCCTTTCTGGAGAAAGAGTTTCTCTCGAAAGAAGTGAGTGGGAGGAAAGTAGAACTTGATGAGGTGACAGTCACCCCTCCCGAAACGGAAAGTAGCGCAGCGCAGGAAATTGTTCCTGAGGTGCCTGCACCGATAAGGGAGGAAGTTAATGATGATGATCATGAAGATACAGATCAAGTTACTACTGAACTTCGAAGGTCCACAAGGACACGTTCCGCACCGGAGTGGTACGGCAACCCTGTCATGGAAATCATGTTGTTAGACAACGGTGAACCCTTCGAACTATGAAGAAGCGATGGCGGGCCCGGATTCCAATAAATGGCTTGGAGCCATGAAATCCGAGATAGAATCCATGTATGAAAACAAAGTATGGACTTTGGTGGACTTGCCTGATGATAGGCACGCCATAGAAAATAAATGGATATTTAAGAAGACAGACGTGGATGGTAATGTGACCATCTATAAGGCTCGGCTTGTCGCTAAGGGTTATCAACAAGTTCAAGGGATTGACTACGACGAGACTTTCTCTCCCGTAGCGATGCTGAAGTCAGTCAGAATCATGTTAGCAATTGACGCATTCTATGATTATGAGATATGGCAAATGGACTTCAAAACGGCATTCCTTAATGGCTTCCTCAAGGAAGAGCTGTATATGATGCAGCCGGAAGGTTTTGTCGATCCAGAGAATGCTAACAAGGTATGCAAGCTCCAGCGCTTGATCTATGGGCAGGTGCAAGCATCTCGGAGTTGGAATATTCTCTTTGATGATGTGATCAAAGCTTTTGGCTTTATACAGACTTGGGGAGAAGCCTGTATCTACAAGAAAGTGAGTGGGACCTCTGTAGCATTTCTCATATTATATGGGGATGACATATTGCTGATGGGAAATGATATAGAATTCTTGGAAAGTGTAAAGGCCTACTTGAATAAGAGTTTTTCAATGAAGGACCTTGGAGAAGCTGCTTACATATTAGGCATCAAAATCTATAGAGATAGATCAAGACGCCTAATTGGTCTTTCACAAAGCACATACCTTGACAAGATATTGAAGAAGTTCAATATGGATCAGTCCAAGAAGGGGTTCTTGCCTGTTTTGCAAGGTATGAGATTGAGCAAGGCTTAGTCCCCGACCACGGCAGAAGATAGAGAAAAGATGAGTGTCATTCCCTATGCCTCAGCCATAGGTTCTATCATGTATGCCATGTTGTGTACCAGACCTGATGTGAACCTTGCCATAAGTTTGGTAGGGAGGTAACAAAGTGATCCCGGTATGGAACACTGGACAGCGGTCAAGAACATCCTGAAGTACCTGAAAAGGACTAAGGATATGTTTCTCGTCTATGGAGGTGACGAAGAGCTCGTCGTAAAGGGTTACGTCGATGCTAGCTTCGACACAGATCTGGATGACTCTAAGTCACAAACCGGATACGTGTATATTTTGAATGGTGGAGCAGTCAGCTGGTGCAGTTGCAAGCAGAGCGTCGTGGCGCATTCTACATGTGAAGCGGAGTACATAGCTGCTTACGAAGCAGCGCAAGAAGGAGTCTGGATGAAGGAGTTCATCACCGACCTAGGAGTCATTCCAAGCGCGTCAAGCCCGATGACTCTCTTCTGTGACAACACTGGAGCTATTGCCATTACCAAGGAGCCCAGGTTTCACAAGAAGACCAAGCACATCAAGCGCCGTTTCAACTCCATCCGGAATTATGTTCAAGATGGAGACATAGATATTTGTAAAGTGCATACGGATCTGAATGTCGCAGACCCGTTGACTAAACCTCTTCCACGGGCAAAACATGATCAACACCAGAACTCTATGGGTGTTCGATTCATCACAATGTAACTAGATTATTGACTCTAGTGCAAGTGGGAGACTGTTGGAAATATGCCCTAGAGGCAATAATAAAAGTGTTATTATTATATTTCCTTGTTCATGATAATTGTCTGTTATTCATGCTTGAATTGTATTGTACGGAAACAGCGAAACAAGTGTGAATACATAGACCACAACATGTCCCTGGTAAGCCTCTAGTTACTAGCTCGTTGATCAACAGATGGTCATGGTTTCCTGACCATGGACATTGGATGTCATTGATAACGGGATCACATCATTAGGAGAATGATGTGATGGACAAGACCCAATCCTGAGCCTAGCACGAGATCGTTTAGTTCGTAATGCTTAAGCTTTTCCGGTGTCAAGTATTTATTCCTTAGACCATGAGGTTGTGCAACTCCCAGATACTGTAGGAATACTTTGGGTGTGCCAAACGTCACAACGTAACTGGGTGGCTATAAAGGTACACAACGGGTATCTTCAAAAGTGTCTGTTGAGTTGGTACGAACCGTGACTGGGATATTGTCACTCCGTATGATGGAGAGGTACCTCTGGGCCCTCTCGGTAAGACATCATCATAATGAGCTCAAAGTGACTAAGGAGTTAGTCACGGGATGATGGATTACAGAACGAGTAAAGAGACTTGCCATGACGAGATTGAACAAGGTATCGGGCATACCGACGATCGAATCTCGGGCAAGTACCGTACCGATAGACAAAGGGAATAACATACGGGATTGAGTGAATCCTCGACACAGTGGTTCATCCGATGATATCATCGAGGAACACATGGGAACCAACATGGGTATCCAGATCCCGCTGTTGGTTATTGACCGGAGAGTCGTCTCGGTCATGTCTACGTGTCTCCCGAACCCGTAGGGTCTACACACTTAAGGTTCGGTGACGCTAGGGTTGTAGAGATACATGCACGTGGAAACCCGAATGTTGTTCGGAGTCCCGGATGAGATCCCGGACGTCACGAGGAGTTCCGGAATGGTCCGAAGGTAAAGAATGATATGAAGGAAGTCCAGTTTCGGCCATCGGGTGAACTCCGGGGGTCACCGGGAGTGTCTCGGGACCACCGGAGGGGTCCCGGGGGTCCACCGGGTGGGGCCACCCATCCTGGTGGGTCCCCTAGGCCGCAAGGGGAAGGGGGCCAGCCCCTGGTGGGCTGGCGCACCCATATGGGCCCCCCTCCATGCGCCTAGGGTTGAAACCCTAGGGGGAGGGGGCGCCCCCTATGCCTTGGGGGGCAAGTCTACCCCCCTGGCCGCCGCCCCCCTGGAGATCTGATCTCCCAGGTCCGGCGCCCCCCCTGGCCTCTATATATAGTGGGGGGAGAGGGCAGCCGCACCCAAGCTCGAAACGGAGCTAAAACCCCCTCCTAACCCCCCTAACCCTAGCCTTTCCCTATATAACCTCCCCCTCCTAACCCTCGTGCAGCTCCGAGCGGAGGGGGAAGTAGGCTGGGCCTAGGTGGGCTATGTAGATTAGTTGGGCTGAGATGAGAGGAGAGGGAGAGAGGCCCACGGGGGTTTTCGGAGACCGAAAACGTCCGACGAAATAACCGGCGACTAGTGCCGCTATAGTTTAACGGTTGGGCCATCAAACGAGCTCCGAATGCAATGAAATTTTGCAGGCGGCCTGTCTACGCTATAATAAGACCACATGCCAAGTTTCATCCCATTTCGAGAACATTTTCCGGCCGCTTATAAAATAAATATTCGGAGATGCCGCGGGCGCGTGCAAGTGTGTCTGGGCTTAGAATGGACAACAAAGAGGACGAGGGAACTCAGACGGATGCAAGTTTTGAAAACATGCTGATGCAACACACATGATGACAAGGCAAGATGCGGCACGCAAGCAGATGACATGGCAAAGACAACGAATAACTTACTGACACCTGGCGCACCGGTCTCGGAATGTCACACCCGGGCTCAGCGGGCTGGCGGCGGCGGCATGCTGAGGAGGGAGGCGCGGGAGGCTGACGGGTGGGGTCCCGCGCTGAGGTGGCGGCGGCACGGTGGCCCTGGAGGCGACAAGTGGCGGTGGGAAGTGGAGGCGCTGGATTTGGAGGAGGAGGGGGTTGGATGTGCACGGAAATTGAGGATGAGGTTGGTGGAGGCCAGTTTTGGCATGGGAGAGGTGCTTATATAGGGAAGGTGCTAGAATTAGGGTTAGGAGGGGGGTTTTAGGCCGTTTCGGAGCCATCGGATCACGATCCAACGGCAACGGAGCGGAGGGGGAGAAGGCTGGGCCTAGTGGGTTGTGTAGATGGGCTAGGCTATGTGTAGAGAAGAGAGAGAGAGGCCCGCGGAGGTTTTCGGAGACCGAAAACGTCCGACGTTTTAACCGGCGACTAGTGCCGCTATATATATATCTGTTGGGCTATCAAACGGACTCCGAATGCGATGAAACTTGGCAGGCGACCTGTCTACACTATAATAAGACCACACGCCAAGTTTCACCCCATTCCGAGAACATTTTCCGGCCACTCATAAAATAAATATTCAGAGGCGCCGCGGGCGCGTGTGAGTGTGTCTGGGCTCAGAACGGACAACGGAAAGGATGGGCGAACTCGGACGGATGCAAGTTTTGAAAACATGTTGATGCAACACACATGACAAGGCAAAGATGCAACACTCAAGCAGATGACATGGCAACAATGACGGATAACTGGCTGACACCTGGCGCACCGGTCTCGGGGTGTCACAGGACTGGGCATCCCAATTACCAGCCATTTTCTCATGAATGATGAGCGGAGTCCACTCATCGTGAGAATAACCCACCTAGCATGGAAGATATAGACAGCCCTGGTTGATACATGAGCTGTTCGAGCATACGAAGCAGAATTTCATTTGAAGGTTTAGAGTTTGGCACATACAAATTTACTTGGAATGGCAGGTAAATACCGCATATAGGAAGGTATGGTGGACTCATATGGAATAACTTTGGGGTTTATGGAAGTGGATGCACAAGCAGTATTCCCGCTTAGTACAGGTAAAGGCTAGAAAGAGACTAGGAAGCGACCAGCTAGAGAGCAACAACGGTCATGAACATGCATTAAAATTAATCAACAATGAATGCAAGCATGAGTAGGATATAAATCACCATGAACATAAATATCGTGGAGGCTATGTTGATTTGTTTCAACTACATGCGTGAACATGTGCCAAGTCAGATCACTTAAATCGTTCAAAGGAGGATACCACCCATCATACCACATCACAACCATTTTAATATCATGTTGGCACGCAAGATAGACCATTATAAAGTCTCAGCTTATTAAGCATGGCATAAGCAGCTATAATCTCTAATTGTCATTGCAAACATGTTTCATTCATAACAAGCTGAATCAGGAACGATGAGCCATCATATTTACAAAAACAAAAGAGGACGAGTTCATACCAGCTTTTCTCATCTCAATTAGTTCATCATATATCATCCTTATTGCCTTTCACTCGCACGACCGAATGAAGTGGATAATAATTGTGCACGTGCATTGGACTAAGCTGGAATCTGCAGACATTTAACACAAGAGAGAAGACAAGGTAATATGGCTCAATGTTAAATCTACAACAAAGCATATGAGAGCCACTAAGCATTTCTATCATGGTCTTCTACTCTTAAACCCCAAAGAAAAGAAAAGAAGCTATTTACACGGGAAAGCTCCCAACAAGCAAAAGAAGAACGGGAAATATTTTTGGGTTTTCATTTTTTTAACTACTACTAGCAAAGAAAGTAAACTAGCTAGAAGCTACAACTAATATTTTTTGTTTTTCTGGGTTTTTTTAGCACACAATAAAAAGACTAAGAAAAAGAAACTGAAACTAAACATGGATGGTACAGTGAAAGAGTGTGAGCACCGACAACTAGAATAAGTGTGTGAACATGGATGTAAAGTCGGTGATAAACACGTACTCCCCCAACCTTAGGCTTTTGGCCTAAGTTGGTCTATGGCCAGTATTGGCCTGACGGATATCCAAAGTTGTAGTTGGGGTCGTACTGGGATATAGCAGATATTGCATGCTGAGCTGCAGCTCGAAGGCGGGCTACCTCCGTCATGTTATAATAAGCATTGGCTTCTTCCATAGTTATAGTGTATCTCCCCTTTGCCTGAAAGTTAACCAAAGTGGGGGCAGGAAGAACAATAGGGATGGCATGCTGCCTGTTAAAGATTAGTCGATATTTGAGGGTTTGATCATCCCACTCTATAAACCGGTGACTAGTCATAGCATGGCAATCTAAATAAGCAGGAGGTAAAGGTTCATCATTCTCGTGCACAGGCACACCAAGAAAGCGGGCTATGCGAGTGGCATAGATCCCACCAAATAAATCTCCATGCAAACCATTATGATGTAGCCTACGTGCAACAATGGCTCCCAAGTTATATTGCCTATCACCTAGTACAACACTCTTGAGAACACTAAGATCAGGGACACACATGTGGCAAGCCTCATCCTTACCGTTTATGCATCTACCGATAAAGAGAGCAAAGTAATGAATAGCAGGAAAATGAATGCTCCCTATGGTGGCATGTGTGATTTCCCTGGATTCCCCCACTGTAATACTAGCAAAGAATTCTCTAAATTCAGATTTGCGAGTATCACCCATACTGCCCCACTGTGGGAGCTTGCAAGCATCATTAAAATCCTCTAAATCCATGGTATAAGATTTATCATACAGGTCAAACAGTACAGTGTGAGAATTACGTGAAGATGAAAATTTAAACCTTCTCACAAAGCTATCAGTTAAGCCACGGTATTGAGGGCACTTATCTTGTATGAAGCCCTCGAGGTCAGCGTTGCGCACGTATGCGTAAAATTCCTCCTTGATGCCAGCCTGATACATGAAGTTATCTGACGGCCATTCACAAGGCCGCACATCAGCATCCCTCGGTGGTTCATCGTCCGGCTCACGGGACGCGAGCCTCGGTTCTTGCTTCCTTGAAGAACCACCTTGGAAATTTCTCCTGTGCATTTTTCTGAATTTTTTAGTAACTTCAAAATAAAAGTTAACCAAACTCAATAAGATTGATAGCAACAACTCCTACTAGTGCCTAGAGACTATATCATGCATTGGAACTACTTAGGACCAAGAAAATTTGACATGCAAGCTCAAGAACAAGGTCACCACAGCAGCATAAATTTGCAATAAATAGAGCACTAGAACAAAAACTAATTGGACCAATGGAGGAGTCACATACCAAGGAACAATCTCCCCCAAACAGTTTGGTGAATGGTGCTTTGAGCAAGGAGATCGAAAATGGCAGCAAGATGAGCTAGAACTTGGGTTTGAGCTGGTTGGTGATTTTTTGGGAGGAAGAAGAAGAGCATGGGTGCAGGAATAAGTGGAGGGGGGCCACGTGGGGCCCATGAGGCAGGGGCGTGCCCTGGACCCTCGTGGCCACATGCTGGCTCCCCTCGCTGTGTGTTTAGTGCCATATTTCCTCAAATATTCTAGAAAAAATCATATTTCATTTTCATGGCATTTGGAGAGCTTTTATTTTCGGGATATTTCTTTATTGCACGGATAAGTCTGGAAACAGACAGAAATTGCTAATTTTCTTTTATTTATCCTAATTAACAGAAAGTAAAAGGCGGATATAGAAGGTTGTGCTATCTAGATTCACCTATCCCATGCTCATCAAAAGGAATCCATTAACAAGGTTGATCAGGTCTTGTTAATAAACTCTTTCCGAGTAACATGAGACCGGAGAATTTTCGAATAACACTAGGTTACCTCAATGGGGATATGTATGTCCCTAACAATAAGAATGTCATATGCCTTCTTGATAGTAGGAATAGGAAACTATCAAGCCCAAGATGCGATTCTATCCCGATCACGTGACACTTACGTGATTGGGGCACAACTGCATTTCGGGCGCTTAGCAAGATGGATATCATTACATCGTACCATTACATGCATAGGGGATACAACATAACATACAAATCTCATGAATACAACAACATCAATACAAAGTATCCGACTACGGATACAAACAAGAAAACACAAGACATCCATCTGCTATCCCAGGCTGCTGACCCGGAACCTAACCCAAGACTGTAGAAGAAGAACTCCAACAAAAGAACAACGCTCTCACGTCAAGACATCGGAAACCTGCACCTACAACTGTTGTTGTAGTATCTGTGAGCCACGAGGACTCAGCAATCCCATAACCATGGGTAACAAGACTATCAAAGCTTAATAGGTAGGAAGAGGTAAAGTGGTGAGGTTGGAGCAGCGGCTAAGCAAAATATGGTGGCTAACTTACGAGTACAAGAATAAGATGAGCATCTACGCAAACGGTCGAAAATAGTAGGGATCGCTAAAGATCCTAAACTACATACGAGTCAAACATAACCCCACTGTGTTCTCTTCTCAAAATGAAAAGAGACAGTCACGGTTACTCACACAGTTGTGTGTTTTACTTCGGATCCTCTGTCAAGTTTTCTACAACCGGACATTAACAAATTCCAATCTGCCACATAACCGCGGGCACGGCTTTCGAAAGATCATAACCCTGCAGGGGTGTCCCAACTTAGCCCATCACAAGCTCTCACGATTAGCTGAAGTGACGAATATAATATCGTCACCCCTTATCTTAGGGAAATCCGATCAGGCTCGGCATCCCGGTGCACAAGACATTTCGACAATGGTAAAACAAGTCCAGCAAGACCTCCCGGTGTGTCGACACCCTGATAGTAGCCGCGCGTATCTCGTCTCAGGCCACGACCGGATGGGTGATAGTACGAGTAAAACCAAACCTCGAGTTTCCCCATGGTGGCCCTGCAGAACCCCCGTTTGGGACCAACACCATCAGCACTGGCCCCCCTGCTATGTAGAAAGAATCCTCGGGTAGCGCTAACTCCCTATGCCATTTAATTAATTAATTAAGTTGTTATTATGAGCAAATTAAACCAATGTTGGGCCTTGCTGGAGGTGTTTTATTCAAAGACGAACTGTCAAGGGGTCCCCATCCACCCATCGTGTAAGGAACGCAAAATCAAGGAACATAATGCCGGTTTATCGGCGCCTAAGGTGGCATGAGTGGAACAAAACACCGAGCAAAAGGCCAAGCCTTCCACCCATGCCCAGTATATAGGTGTGTTAATAATAATTATAGATACTGTGATATTCAAACAACAAGTTTCCTCCTGGAACGATCTTCATCTTCACCTACAACTAACAACGCTATAAGAGGGGCTGAGCAAGCGGGTAACCTAGCCAAACAGTGGTTTTGCTAGGAAGGTTTCAAAGGTTAGAGGTTTCATGGTAACAAGGAGAGGCTGACATAAATGATGGGTAGTGCGACATGTAACGATAGCATCGAGACACTAAGCAAAGGCAATGATAGTAAAGGTATCCAAGGGTATGGTCATCTTGCCTGAGATCCCGCAAGGAAGAAGAACAGATCCGTGAAGAAGACGAAGAAGAAGCCTTGAGAAGAACCACGGGTAGACGAACGAATCCTCACGACGCAACGGAACGAACACTAACGAGAAGAGGCAAGCAATACGGTAAACAAACCACTCAAGAACATAACAATATGCACTACCAAGTATGATGCAAAACAAGTCTACTTATGATGCACAGAAAGTCTACACAGGAAGCAAAACATGGCAAGGTAGGAAGCACAACAAAACAGCACAAGTTTATATGTGATGCATTACATGGCAAGGTATGATGCATGACAAATCTATACAGGAAGCATGGCTGATGCACTAAGGAAGCACTGCAGATGCACTAAGGATGCACAGAAAGACAACATAAGAAACACAGATATACAGCAGAAGGAACATGACAATATGCATCAAGCAAGAAACTTCAAAACATGTTAACAAGAGGATAATATGAATCTACATGCAAAATCACACAAGTTTCATATAAAGAACACTCCAAGCGGAGCAACGGGCTAAAAGATACACATGAAACAAGATATAGGAACAAGCTGAAATTAACAGCCACATAGCAACTTTGGAGCATGATAAATATAAGCTACAGCACTCAAACATGGTGATAAGAAGCATGAACATGAAGTAGACATATCCTACAGCAAACAACTCCATTGGATCATCTCCATAGGAGGCATGGATCAATAGCAACAAGCTATAACATTTGGATCATGACACTAAAAACTTGACAGCAACATTTTATAGCAACTTGGGAGCAAGAGTTAAATATGCTACAGCCACCCAAATGAGCAAGTGAAGGCATGAATGGATAGACAACAACATATACAGCAAGGAATCATCAATAGCCACCCCAAAACTATCATGGATTTTCCTAGAACAACAAGCAAACAAGGCACCTGGAAATTACAGATTCCAGACTTAGTGAAATTTCACTAAGTGTTAAAACAGCAATAACAACATGGCATGTTTGTGAGCAAGTTTAAGTCAACACAAGGCATATCATGGAAAGTTAAATGCCCCACATCAAAGAGCATATCATGGAGATTCTAAAACATCTAGGCATGTGACAAGGGGACAAACACATCAATAGCAACAAGCTCCTCAACTAGGCATCTCATAACAAGTTACAAAACATAACAGCCAAATGCACTTTTGCAACAGAGATTAACATGGCAATATGAACTCAAACAAGCATGCTATAGCAACCAACATTTAGAGCATCTCATGATGAACATTTTGACATATCATTTGCATCATTCGGATAAACATGCACCAAGTTATCACATCTCAAACATGGCATGAAAACAACAAGTAGCAGCAGTTTATAAAAAGTAGCACTCTTGCTACAGATATTTAAGCATCTAGATGAACTCAAACATGCATGGCACAATGGAACAAAGTGTAGAGCATATCACCACGATCATTTTGACATGTCATTCACTCAATTTGGATAAGCACACAAAAAGTTATTAGCAATCAAAGTATGCATCAGATGCTGACAGGGAAAAGACTTAGCAGAAAAACTACTAGGTAAACAGAGCGCAAGATACTATTATACGCACGGGCGAGGATCTGTGGGGCTGCTCACCGATTGGGCTCGGCCCAAAGAAGAGGAGTGGAGGAGGCCGGCTGGGAGCGGCTGGGCCCGGTGGAACTGGGCCTCGCGGCCTGGCCTGGCGGCTGGGCCTGGCGCTGGAGGTCGCGCGGGATCTGGGCCTGGGAGGCCCGGCTGGAGAGGGAGGCGGCCTGGAGGCGCGCTGGGGCTGGACGGGCCGGCGGGGTTGGCGCTGGGCCGGCCCACGCGACCGAACCGGAGGAGGCGAGACCGGGCCTGGCGGATCTGGGCCGCTGAGCACCGGAAGGAGTTGGGCGCGGGAGCAGGCGGTCGGGCCCAGGCGGCTGGGGCGCGGAGCTGGGCGCTGGCTTCGGCCTGGCGGAGGGAGGAGGCCCAGGCGGGGCGACGGCTGCAGGCGCTCATCCTCCTCCCGACGAGGGCGAGCGGCGTCAGAGCCTGGAGGCGAACGGCGGCTGCCTTGGCCTCCGTCGAGGGAAGGGCCGGGGAGGACGGGGCCGGCTAGATCCGGCGGCTCCTCGCTGGATCTGGCCTGAGGCGAGGCCTGGGCGGCGGCGGGAGGAGCGGGCAGGTGGCGCGGTGGAAGCACGGCGCGTCTGCGGGGGTGGAAGCACGCGACGGCAACGGTGGAAGCACTGTGCAGAATTTGAGGAGGGAGGTAGGGGAAAGTCCAAAAATGGACTAGGGGCAGTCCATTTATAGTAGGAGGGCTAGGGTTTGGAGTTTGGAGGGGTTTTAGAGCCATCGGATTGCGATCCAACGGCAACAGAGCGAAGGGGGAGTTAGAAAGGCCTAGGTGGGCTGTGTAGATTAGTTGGGCTGAGATGAGAGGAGAGGGAGAGAGGCCCGCGGGGGTTTTCGGAGACCGAAAACATCCGACGAAATAACCGGCGACTAGTGCCGCTATATATATCCGTTGGGCTATCAAACAAGCTCCGAATGCGATGAAATTTGATAGGCGGCCTGTCTACACTATAATAAGACCACATGACAAGTTTCATCCCATTTCGAGAACATTTTTCGGCCACTTACAAAATAAATATTCGGAGGCACCGCGGGCGCGTGCGAGTGTGTCTGGGCTCAGAACGGACAACGGAGAGGACGAGGGAACTCGGACGGATGCAAGTTTTGAAAACATGCTGATGCAACACACATGACGACAAGGCAAGGATGCACACGCAAGCAGGTGACATGGCACTGACAACGAATAACTGGCTGACACCTGGAGCATCGGTCTCGGGGTGTCACAACACTCCCCTACTAACAAGAGATCTCGTCCCGAGATCTTAGGAACGAGACAGAAGGGAAAAGGAAGAACAAGGTTCTTTGAGGACAAAAGGTTGAAACCAAAGAATGTTGAGAGGTCGAGCCACTCCAAAAGAAGAATGCAACGACGAAGAACGAAGTTGCAAGGACTTCGTTAGACAAGAGGAAGAAGGAATTCGACGAGAATCCAAAAGGTTGAAGGAATAAGAATGAATTCGAAACCACTCCGGTTAAAATAGATAGAAAAGAATCTCCACGAAGGAATTCGGGAAGCACTCCGGCTGAAACTGAAAGAAATAGCACACCAGTTGAGTATGAATGGAATAGAACAAGAACCTGAGGAGAAGGAACGATACTCGACGAGAGTAACAACACAAAGCCTCCGGAAGAATGGAAAGAATGGAATGAGAAGAAGGGGAAGAAGATGACAACTTCCATCACGAATGGATTGAAAGAACATCTTCAAGAGAAAGACTAGAATGGAGTTGTTGAGAAAATCAACAACAAAAGAATGAGCTGGTTGTGGACTTATGAAAACACTCAAACTTGAGGTGAATTACTGCCAGAACGAAAGATTGAAGAGATGAGGTGAAGGAAGAAATGCAAAACTCCACTTGAAAAGAATAGGGAGAATTATTTGCACTCGAGAGGCAAAAGAATAATGCTTGAGCTGCTCCAGAAGAAATAGATGAATGTTTGAAGAATGATTTGCATGATGGAGAACCACCATGAAGAACTCCGTTAACGAAAAGGATGATGATATAGAAATGACGAACGAAAGGAATAAGATTAAAGCCTTGCGATGATTAGACAGGGATTCCGACAAGATAACCGAGAAAATTGGAACTCCGGAAAAGAAAAGAATAAAACACCTGGAACTAGAATTTATTCATCAAGAATAAACTCCATAGGAAAAAATTAATCAACTCGATGAAAGAATAAGAATTATGTTATGCTTATCCTCCACCAATTAAATTGATGAACAATGGATTCACAACTACTTATTCTCCTTGAAATGATTAAAAGGAATATATCGTGAACTTGCGAAAAACTTCATGAACCACCGGTAGGATTGGAATAAAAGAATGGATTGATATGATAACACCGGAAAAGAATTCTTGAGCAACCACCGTAAGGAATTAAAGCCGAGTGAAAAAATGAATGAACCACCGGAAGAATTAATCGAATGATTAAAAGAACAAACCACCGAGAAGAATTACAATCGAGTGAAGAATGAGAATGACCACCGTAAGGAATGAAATTGAACGACGCAAGAGGACAAGGTACCGTAAGAAAATGAATCGATTGAATACAAGAGAATGAATCTCCGGGAAGAATAAAGCACTTGAGGACAATTAGAATGACGAGAACGAAGAGATTGTGAACTGATTAAAGAATACTTGAACGAAGCACCGGAAGAATGTGAGACGAACGAAGGGGCATGAATGAAGAATATTTAGAGGACGAAGTTGAAAACTGAGAACGAAGAAATCTTCTGAAATGATGGCCTTCGGAGGAACACAAGAAAAAGAATTCATGAACTACTCCGGATGAATGAAGAGAAGAAAGGTTGAACCACTGCTGGAAAGAATTGAAAACGATCTTGGAGAAAGCATATGACTGATGGAATCCATACTTACGTCATACTTGAAAAGAATTTGGAACACTCCGGGAAATTAGAAGAGTCGGGTAAGATCCTGGGAAAGACATGTGGGTTATGAGCCCACCGAATAGAAAACCACCGTTGAGAATTGAGCGAAATGAGATAATGCACCGGAAATGATTCAAGGACTCGAATGAGGTGACAACCTCGAATTAATTGGAAGACAGACGAATATCCTGAGATTTCTTCGGAACTCCGGAACAATTAAATGGCGAGAGGACGAACGAGCAAGAGGAAACATCTGAGCCGAGGGAAAAGAATATGAACAACACCGAATACTTTAGTTGAATCCACCGGAAAAGAAGAAGAGGTGAAGGATATCAACCGAGAGAAGAACTCATCGGAGAAGAAACAACAAGAATGATGACGAGCTAGACGAGAATTCAACAGTTGAAACAATTGATGAAAGGAATTCAAAGGATTCACACGAGTAGGGTGGATACTCGATTAAGGACTCCGGCTCCGAGAAGCAAAAGGGTGGGCGGGTGGGAAAAGAAAGAACACAACGGATGGGAAAAACACCGTCGAGTGGAAAGAACTGAGGATTGAACTTGCAAGAAGAAGAGGGTCGAGTCCACTTGATGAGATGCACCAGATGAAAGAACTAACAACGCAACGAACAAAAACTAACCACGTGATCCTAAAAAAAATTTGAAGGGGAAGAGGAGTAAAAAGAATTCCTACTCTCCGATATAACTAGACTCCGAAAAAGTTTTCTGCTAGACTCAACAACGTCCAAGCTATGATCAATCAAGGGGGGTCCTATGGTCGGTCGAGGCTCTGATACCAACTTGTCAAGCCCAAGATGCGATTCTATCCCGATCACGTGACACTTACGTGATTGGGGCACAACCGCATTTCGGGCGCTTAGCAAGATGGATATCATTACATCGTACCATTACATACATAGGGGATACAACATAACATACAAATCTCATGAATAGAACAACATCAATACAAAGTATCCGACTACGGATACAAACAAGAAAACACAAGACATCCATCTGCTATCCCAGGCTGCCGACCCAGAACCTAACCCAAGACTGTAGAAGAAGAACTCCAACAAAAGAACAACGCTCTCACGTCAAGACATCGGAAACCTGCACCTGCAACTGTTGTTGTAGTATCTGTGAGCCACGAGGACTCAGCAATCCCATAACCATGGGTAACAAGACTATCAAAGCTTAATAGGTAGGAAGAGGTAAAGTGGTGAGGTTGCAGCAGCGGCTAAGCAAAATATGGTGGCTAACTTACGAGTACAAGAATAAGATGAGCATCTACGCAAACGGTCGCAAATAGTAGTGATCGCTAAAGATCCTAAACTACATACGAGTCAAACATAACCCCACCGTGTTCTCTTCTCAAAATGAAAAGAGACAGTCACGGTTACTCACACAGTTGTGTGTTTTACTTCGGATCCTCTGTCAAGTTTTCTACAACCGGACATTAACAAATTCCAATCTGCCACATAACCGCGGGCACGGCTTTCGAAAGATCATAACCCTGCAGGGGTGTCCCAACTTAGCCCATCACAAGCTCTCACGATTAGCTGAAGTGAAGAATATAATATCGTCACCCCTTATCTTAGGGAAATCCGATCAGGCTCAGCATCCCGGTGCACAAGACATTTCGACAATGGTAAAACAAGTCCAGCAAGACCTCCTGGTGTGTCGACACCCTGATAGTAGCCGCGCGTATCTCGTCTCAGGCCACGACCGGATGGGTGATAGTACGAGTAAAACCAAACCTTGAGTTTCCCCGTGGTGGCCCCGCAGAACCCCCTTTTGGGACCAACACCATCTGCACTGGCCCTCCTTGCTATGTAGAAAGAATCCCCGGGTAGCGCTAACTCCCTATGCCATTTAATTAATTAATTAAGTTGTTATTATGAGCAAATTAAAACCAATGTTGGGCCTTGCTGGAGGAGTTTTATTCAAAGACGAACTGTCAAGGGGTCCCCATCCACCCATCGTGTAAGGAACGCAAAATCAAGGAACATAATGCCGGTTTATCGGCGCCTAAGGTGGCATGAGTGGAACAAAACACCGAGCAAAAGGCCAAGCCTTCCACCCATGCCCAGTATATAGGTGTGTTAATAATAATTATAGATATTGTGATATTCCAACAACAAGTTCCCTCCTGGAACGATCTTCATCTTCACCTGCAACTAACAACGCTATAAGAGGGGCTGAGCAAGCGGGTAACATAGCCAAACAGTGGTTTTGCTAGGAAGGTTTCAAAGGTTAGAGGTTTCATGGTAACAAGGAGAGGCTGACATAAATGATGGGTAGCGCGACATGTAACGATAGCGTCGAGACACTAAGCAAAGGCAATGATAGTAAAAGTATCCAAGGGTATGGTCATCTTTCCTGAGATCCCGCAAGGAAGAAGAACGGATCCGTGAAGAAGACGAAGAAGAAGCCTTGAGAAGAACCACGGGTAGACGAACGAATCCTCGCGACGCAACGGAACGAACACTAACGAGAAGAGGCAAGCAATACGGTAAACAAACCACTCAAGAACATAACAATATGCACTACCAAGTATGATGCAAAACAAGTCTACTTATGATGCACAGAAAGTCTACACAGGAAGCAAAACATGGCAAGGTAGGAAGCACAACAAAACAGCACAAGTTTATATGTGATGCATTACATGGAAAGGTATGATGCATGACAAATCTATACAGGAAGCATGGCTGATGCACTAAGAAAGCACTACAGATGCACTAAGGATGCACAGAAAGACAACATAGGAAACACAGAGATACAGCACAAGGAACATGACAATATACATCAAGAAAGAAACTTCAAAACATGTTAACAAGAGGATAATATGAATCTACATGCAAAATCACACAAGTTTCATATAAAGAACACTCCAAGCGGAGCAACGGGCTAAAAGATACACATGAAACAAGATATAGGAACAAGCTGAAATTAACAGCCACATAGCAACTTTGGAGCATGATAAATATAAGCTACAGCACTCAAACATGGTGATAAGAAGCATGAACATGAAGTAGACATATCCTACAGCAAACAACTCCATTGGAGCATCTCCATAGGAGGCATGGATCAATAGCAGCAAGCTATAACATTTGGATCATGACACTAAAAACCTGACAGCAACATTTTATAGCAACTTGGGAGCAAGAGTTAAATATGCTACAGCCACCCAAATGAGCAAGTGAAGGCATGAATGGATAGACAACAACATATACAGCAAGGAATCATCAATAGCCACCCCAAAACTATCATGGATTTTCCTAGAACAACAAGCAAACATGGCATCTGGAAATTACAGATTCCAGACTTAGTGAAATTTCACTAAGTGTTAAAACAGCAATAACAACATGGCATGTTTGTGAGAAAGTTTAAGTCAACACAAGGCATATCATGGAAAGTTAAATGCCCCACATCAAAGAGCATATCATGGAGATTCTAAAACATCTAGGCATGTGACAAGGGGACAAACACATCAATAGCAACAAGCTCCTCAACTAGGCATCTCATAACAAGTTACAAAACATAACAGCCAAATGCACTTTTGCAACAGAGATTAACATGGCAATATGAACTCAAACAAGCATGCTATAGCAACCAACATGTAGAGCATCTCATGATGAACATTTTGACATATCATTTGCATCATTCGGATAAACATGCACCAAGTTATCACATCTCAAACATGGCATGAAAACAACAAGTAGCAGCAGTTTATAACAAGTAGCACTCTTGCTACAGATATTTAAGCATCTAGATGAACTCAAACATGCATGGCACAATGGAACAAAGTGTAGAGCATATCACCACGATCATTTTGACATGTCATTCACTCAATTTGGATAAGCACACAAAAAGTTATTAGCAGTCAAAGTATGCATCAGATGCTGACAGGGAAAAGACTTAGCAGAAAAACTACTAGGTAAACAGAGCGCAAGATACTATTATACGCACGGGCGAGGATCTGTGGGGCTGCTCACCGATTGGGCTCGGCCCAAAGAAGAGGAGTGGAGGAGGCCGGCTGGGAGCGGCTGGGCCCGGCGGAACTGGGCCTCGCGGCCTGGCCTAGCGGCTGGGCCTGGCGCTGGAGGTCGCGCGGGATCTGGGCCTGGGAGGCCCGGCTGGAGAGGGAGGCGGCCTGGAGGCGCGCTGGGGCTGGACGGGCCGGCGGGGTTGGCGCTGGGCCGGCCCACGCGACCGAACCGGAGGAGGCGAGACCGGTCCTGGCGGATCTGGGCCGCTGAGCACCGGCTGGAGCTGGGCGCGGGAGCAGGCGGTCGGGCCCAGGCGACTGGGGCGCGGAGCTGGGCGCTGGCTTCGGCCTGGCGGAGGGAGGAGGCCCCGGCGGGGCGACGGCTGCAGGCGCTCGTCCTCCACCCGACGAGGGCGAGCGGCGTCGGAGCCTGGAGGCGAACGGCGGCTGCCTTGGCCTTCGTCGAGGGAAGGGCCGGGGAGGACGGGGCCGGCTGGATCCGGCGGCTCCTCGCCGGATCTGGCCTGAGGCGAGGCCTGGGCGGCGGCGGGAGGCGCGGGCAGGTGGCGCGGTGGAAGCACGGCGCGTCTGCGAGGGTGGAAGCACGCGACGGCAACGGTGGAAGCACACGACGGCAACGGTGGAAGCACACGACGGCAACGGTGGAAGCACTGTGCGGAATTTGAGGAGGGAGGTAGGGGAAAATCCAAAAATGGACTAGGGGCAGTCCATTTATAGTAGGAGGGCTAGGGTTTGGAGTTTGGAGGGGTTTTAGAGCCATCGGATTGCGATCCAACGGCAACAGAGCGAAGGGGGAGTTAGAAAGGCCTAGGTGGGCTGTGTAGATTAGTTGGGCTGAGATGAGAGGAGAGGGAGAGAGGCCCGCGGGGGTTTTCGGAGACCGAAAACATCCGACGAAATAACCGGCGACTAGTGCCGCTATATATATCCGTTGGGCTATCAAACAAGCTTCGCATGCGATGAAATTTGGTAGGCGGCCTGTCTACACTATAATAAGACCACATGACAAGTTTCATCCCATTCCGAGAACATTTTTCGGCCACTTACAAAATAAATATTCGGAGGCACCGCGGGCGCGTGCGAGTGTGTCTGGGCTCAGAACGGACAACGGAGAGGACGAGGGAACTCAGACGGATGCATGTTTTGAAAACATGCTGATGCAACACACATGACGACAAGGCAAGGATGCACACGCAAGCAGGTGACATGGCACTAACAACGAATAACTGGCTGACACCTGGAGCATCGGTCTCGGGGTGTCACAACACTCCCCTACTAACAAGAGATCTTGTCCCGAGATCTTAGGAACGAGACGGAAGGGAAAAGGAAGAACAAGGTTCTTTGAGGACAAAAGGTTGAAACCAAAGAATGTTGAGAGGTCGAGCCACTCCAAAAGAAGAATGCAACGACGAAGAACGAAGTTGCAAGGACTTCGTTAGACAAGAGGAAGAAGGAATTCGACGAGAATCCAAAAGGTTGAAGGAATAAGAATGAATTCGAAACCACTCCGGTTAAAATAGATAGAAAAGAATCTCCACGAAGGAATTCGGGAAGCACTCCGGCTAAAACTGAAAGAAATAGCACACCAGTTGAGTATGAATGGAATAGAACAAGAACCTGAGGAGAAGGAACGATACTCGACGAGACTAACAACACAAAGCCTCCGGAAGAATGGAAAGAATGGAATGAGAAGAAGGGGGAGAAGATGACAACTTCCATCACGAATGGATTGAAAGAACATCTTCAAGAGAAAGACTAGAATGGAGTTGTTGAGAAAATCAACAACAAAAGAATGAGCTTGTTGTGGACTTATGAAAACACTCAAACTTGAGGTGAATTACTGCCAGAACGAAAGATTGAAGAGATGAGGTGAAGGAAGAAATGCAAAACTCCACTTGAAAAGAATAGGGAGAATTATTTGCACTCGAGAGGCAAAAGAATAATGCTTGAGCTGCTCCAGAAGAAATAGATGAATGTTTGAAGAATGATTTGCATGATGGAGAACCACCATGAAGAACTCCGTTAACGAAAAGGATGATGATATAGAAATGACGAACGAAAGGAATAAGATTAAAGCCTTGCGATGATTAGACGGGGATTCCGACGAGATAACCGAGAAAATTGGAACTCCGGAAAAGAAAAGAATAAAACACCTGGAACTAGAATTTATTCATCAAGAATAAACTCCATAGGAAAAAATTAATCAACTCGATGAAAGAATAAGAATTATGTTATGCTTATCCTCCACCAATTAAATTGATGAACAATGGATTCACAACCAAGGTTGTCAGAATCGCGATTTTGAATCGGATCGGAGCGCCGATGGTAGGATCGCAAATCATAGAATCTTCACTATCAGGATCTTTGAAACGTAGATTCTATTAAGTAAAGTCGTAGAATCAAAGGGCTTAGTTTGGATCGTAAAGTCATATAATCGTATAACAGAATCGTGATTCTGACAACCTTGTTCACAACTAATTATTCTCCTTGAAATGATTAAAAGGAATATATCGTGAACTTGCGAAAAACTTCATGAACCACCGGTAGGATTGGAATAAAAGAATGGATTGATATGATAACACCGGAAAAGAATTCTTGAGCAACCACCGTAAGGAATTAAAGCCGAGTGAAAAAATGAATGAACCACCGGAAGAATTAATCGAATGATTAAAAGAACAAACCACCGAGAAGAATTACAATCGAGTGAAGAACGAGAATGACCACCGTAAGGAATGAAATTGAACGACGCAAGAGGACAAGGTACCGTAAGAAAATGAATCGATTGAATACAAGAGAATGAATCTCCGGGAAGAATAAAGCACTTGAGGACAATTAGAATGACGAGAACGAAGAGATTGTGAACTGATTAAAGAATACTTGAACGAAGCACCGGAAGAATGTGAGACGAACGAAGGGGCATGAATGAAGAATATTTAGAGGACGAAGTTGAAAACTGAGAACGAAGAAATCTTCTGAAATGATGGCCTTCGGAGGAACACAAGAAAAAGAATTCATGAATTACTCCGGATGAATGAAGAGAAGAAAGGTTGAACCACTACTGGAAATAATTGAAAACGATCTTGGAGAAAGCATATGACTGATGGAATCCATACTTACGTCATACTTGAAAAGAATTTGGAACACTCCGGGAAATTAGAAGAGTCGGGTAAGATCCTGGGAAAGACCTGTGGCTTATGAGCCCACCGAATAGAAAACCACCGTTGAGAATTGAGCGAAATGAGATAATGCACCGGAAATGATTCAAGGACTCGAATGAGGTGACAACCTCGAATTAATTGGAAGACAGACGAATATCCTGAGATTTCTTCGGAACTCCGTAACAATTAAATGGCGAGAGGACGAACGAGCAAGAGGAAACATCTGAGCCGAGGGAAAAGAATATGAACAACACCGAATACTTTAGTTGAATCCACCGGAAAAGAAGAAGAGGTGAAGGATATCAACCGAGAGAAGAACTCATCGGAGAAGAAACAACAAGAATGATGACGAGCTAGACGAGAATTCACCAGTTGAAACAATTGATGAAAGGAATTCAAAGGATTCACACGAGTAGGATGGATACTCGATTAAGGACTCCGGCTCCGAGAAGCAAAAGGGTGGGCGGGTGGGAAAAGAAAGAACACAACGGATGGGAAAAACACCGTCGAGTGGAAAGAACTGAGGATTGAACTTGCAAGAAGAAGAGGGTCGAGTCCACTTGATGAGATGCACCAGATGAAAGAACTAACAACGCAACGAACGAAAACTAACCACGTGATCCTAAAAAAAATTTGAAGGGGAAGAGGAGTAAAAAGAATTCCTACTCTCCGATATAACTAGACTCCGAAAAAGTTTTCTGCTAGACTCAACAACGGCCAAGCTACGATCAATCAAGGGGGCTCCTATGGTCGGTCGAGGCTCTGATACCAACTTGTCAAGCCCAAGATGCGATTCTATCCCGATCACGTGACACTTACGTGATTGGGGCACAACCGCATTTCGGGCGCTTAGCAAGATGGATATCATTACATCGTACCATTACATACATAGGGGATACAACATAACATACAAATCTCATGAATAGAACAACATCAATACAAAGTATCCGACTACGGATACAAACAAGAAAACACAAGACATCCATCTGCTATCCCAGGCTACCGACCCGGAACCTAACCCAAGACTGTAGAAGAAGAACTCCAACAAATGAACAACGCGCTCACGTCAAGACATCGGAAACCTGCACCTGCAACTGTTGTTGTAGTATCTGTGAGCCACGAGGACTCAGCAATCCCATAACCATGGGTAACAAGACTATCAAAGCTTAATAGGTAGGAAGAGGTAAAGTGGTGAGGTTGCAGCAGCGGCTAAGCAAAATATGGTGGCTAACTTACGAGTACAAGAATAAGATGAGCATCTACGCAAACGGTCGCAAATAGTAGTGATCGCTAAAGATCCTAAACTACATACGAGTCAAACATAACCCCACCGTGTTCTCTTCTCAAAATGAAAAGAGACAGTCACGGTTACTCACACAGTTGTGTGTTTTACTTCGGATCCTCTGTCAAGTTTTCTACAACCGGACATTAACAAATTCCAATCTGCCACATAACCGCGGGCACGGCTTTCGAAAGATCATAACCCTGCAGGGGTGTCCCAACTTAGCCCATCACAAGCTCTCACGATTAGCTGAAGTGACGAATATAATATCGTCACCCCTTATCTTAGGGAAATCCGATCAGGCTCGGCATCCCGGTGCACAAGACATTTCGACAATGGTAAAACAAGTCCAGCAAGACCTCCCGGTGTGTCGACACCCTGATAGTAGCCGCGCGTATCTCGTCTCAGGCCACGACCGGATGGGTGATAGTACGAGTAAAACCAAACCTCGAGTTTCCCCGTGGTGGCCCCGCAGAACCCCCTTTTGGGACCAACACCATCTGCACTGCCCCCCCCCCTGCTATGTAGAAAGAATCCTCGGGTAGCGCTAACTCCCTATGCCATTTAATTAATTAATTAAGTTGTTATTATGAGCAAATTAAAACCAATGTTGGGCCTTGCTGGAGGAGTTTTATTCAAAGACGAACTGTCAAGGGGTCCCCATCCACCCATCGTGTAAGGAACGCAAAATCAAGGAACATAATGCCGGTTTATCGGCGCCTAAGGTGGCATGAGTGGAACAAAACACCGAGCAAAAGGCCAAGCCTTCCACCCATGCCCAGTATATAGGTGTGTTAATAATAATTATAGATATTGTGATATTCCAACAACAAGTTCCCTCCTGGAACGATCTTCACCTTCACCTGCAACTAACAACGCTATAAGAGGGGCTGAGCAAGCGGGTAACATAGCCAAACAGTGGTTTTGCTAGTAAGGTTTCAAAGGTTAGAGGTTTCATGGTAACAAGGAGAGGCTGACATAAATGATGGGTAGCGCGACATGTAACGATAGCGTCGAGACACTAAGCAAAGGCAATGATAGTAAAAGTATCCAAGGGTATGGTCATCTTTCCTGAGATCCCGCAAGGAAGAAGAACGGATCCGTGAAGAAGACGAAGAAGAAGCCTTGAGAAGAACCACGGGTAGACGAACGAATCCTCACGACGCAACGGAACGAACACTAACGAGAAGAGGCAAGCAATACGGTAAACAAACCACTCAAGAACATAACAATATGCACTACCAAGTATGATGCAAAACAAGTCTACTTATGATGCACAGAAAGTCTACACAGGAAGCAAAACATGGCAAGGTAGGAAGCACAACAAAACAGCACAAGTTTATATGTGATGCATTACATGGCAAGGTATGATGCATGACAAATCTATACAGGAAGCATGGCTGATGCACTAAGAAAGCACTGCAGATGCACTAAGGATGCACAGAAAGACAACATAGGAAACACAGAGATACAGCACAAGGAACATGACAATATGCATCAAGCAAGAAACTTCAAAACATGCTAACAAGAGGATAATATGAATCTACATGCAAAATCACACAAGTTTCATATAAAGAACACTCCAAGCGGAGCAACGGGCTAAAAGATACACATGAAACAAGATATAGGAACAAGCTGAAATTAACAGCCACATAGCAACTTTGGAGCATGATAAATATAAGCTACAGCACTCAAACATGGTGATAAGAAGCATGAACATGAAGTAGACATATCCTACAGCAAACAACTCCATTGGAGCATCTCCATAGGAGGCATGGATCAATAGCAGCAAGCTATAACATTTGGATCATGACACTAAAAACCTGACAGCAACATTTTATAGCAACTTGGGAGCAAGAGTTAAATATGCTACAGCCACCCAAATGAGCAAGTGAAGGCATGAATGGATAGACAACAACATATACAGCAAGGAATCATCAATAGCCACCCCAAAACTATCATGGATTTTCCTAGAACAACAAGCAAACATGGCATCTGGAAATTACAGATTCCAGACTTAGTGAAATTTCACTATGTGTTAAAACAGCAATAACAACATGGCATGTTTGTGAGAAAGTTTAAGTCAACACAAGGCATATCATGGAAAGTTAAATGCCCCACATCAAAGAGCATATCATGGAGATTCTAAAACATCTAGGCATGTGACAAGGGGACAAACACATCAATAGCAACAAGCTCCTCAACTAGGCATCTCATAACAAGTTACAAAACATAACAGCCAAATGCACTTTTGCAACAGAGATTAACATGGCAATATGAACTCAAACAAGCATGCTATAGCAACCAACATGTAGAGCATCTCATGATGAACATTTTGACATATCATTTGCATCATTCGGATAAACATGCACCAAGTTATCACATCTCAAACATGGCATGAAAACAACAAGTAGCAGCAGTTTATAACAAGTAGCACTCTTGCTACAGATATTTAAGCATCTAGATGAACTCAAACATGCATGGCACAATGGAACAAAGTGTAGAGCATATCACCACGATCATTTTGACATGTCATTCACTCAATTTGGATAAGCACACAAAAAGTTATTAGCAGTCAAAGTATGCATCAGATGCTGACAGGGAAAAGACTTAGCAGAAAAACTACTAGGTAAACAGAGCGCAAGATACTATTATACGCACGGGCGAGGATCTGTGGGGCTGCTCACCGATTGGGCTCGGCCCAAAGAAGAGGAGTGGAGGAGGCCGGCTGGGAGCGGTTGGGCCCGGCGGAACTGGGCCTCGCGGCCTGGCCTCGCGGCTGGGCCTGGCGCTGGAGGTCGCGCGGGATCTGGGCCTGGGAGGCCCGGCTGGAGAGGGAGGCGGCCTGGAGGCGCGCTGGGGCTGGACGGGCCGGCGGGGTTGGCGCTGGGCCGGCCCACGCGGCCGAACCGGAGGAGGCGAGTCCTGGCCTGGCGGATCTGGGCCGCTGAGCACCGGCTGGAGCTGGGCGCGGGAGCAGGCGGTCAGGCCCAGGCGGCTGGGGCGCGGAGCTGGGCTCTGGCTTCGGCCTGGCGGAGGGAGGAGGCCTAGGCGGGGCGACGGCTGCAGGCGCTCGTCCTCCTCCCAACGAGGGCGAGCGGCGTCGGAGCCTGGAGGCGAACAGCGGCTGCCTTGGCCTCCGTCGAGGGGAGGGCCGGGGAGGACGGGGCCGGCTGGATCCGGCGGCTCCTCGCCGGATCTGGCCGGAGGCGAGGCCTGGGCGGCGGCGGGAGGCGCGGGCAGGTGGCGCGGTGGAAGCACGGCGCGTCGGCGGGGGTGGAAGCACGCGACGGCAACGGTGGAAGCACGCGACAGCAACGGTGGAAGCACTCGACGGCAACGGTGGAAGCACTGCGCGGAATTTGAGGAGGGAAGTAGGGGAAAAGCCAAAATGGACTAGGGGCAATCCATTTATAGTAGGAGGGCTAGGGTTTGTAGTTTGGAGGGGTTTTAGAGCCATCGGATTGCGATCCAACGGCAAAGGAGCGAAGGGGGGTTAGAAAGGCCTAGGTGGGCTGTGTAGATTAGTTGTGCTGAGATGAGAGGAGAGGGAGAGAGGCCCGCGGGGGTTTTCGGAGACCGAAAACATCCGACGAAATAACCGGCGACTAGTGCCGCTATATATATCCGTTGGGCTATCAAACGAGCTCTGAATGCGATGAAATTTGGCAGGCGGCCTGTCTACACTATAATAAGACCACATGACAAGTTTCATCCCATTCCGAGAACATTTTTCGGCCACTTACAAAATAAATATTCGGAGGCACCGCGGGCGTGTGCGAGTGTGTCTGGGCTCAGAACGGACAACGGAGAGGACGAGGGAACTCGGACGGATGCAAGTTTTGAAAACATGCTGATGCAACACACATGATGACAAGGCAAGGATGCACACGCAAGCAGATGACATGGCACTGACAACGAATAACTGGCTGACACCTGGAGCATCGGTCTCGGGGTGTCACAACACTCCCCTACTAACAAGAGATCTCGTCCCGAGATCTTAGGAACGAGACGGAAGGGAAAAGGAAGAACAAGGTTCTTTGAGGACAAAAGGTTGAAACGAAAGAATGTTGAGAGGTTGAGCCACTCCAAAAGAAGAATGCAACGACGAAGAACAAAGTTGCAAGGACTTCGTTAGACAAGAGGAAGAAGGAATTCGACGAGAATCCAAAAGGTTGAAGGAATAAGAATGAATTCGAAACCACTCGGGTTAAAATAGATAGAAAAGAATCTCCACGAAGGAATTCGGGAACAACTCCGGCTAAAACTGAAAGAAATAGCACACCGGTTGAGTATGAATGGAATAGAACAAGAACCTGAGGAGAAGGAATGATACTCGACAAGAGTAACAACACAAAGCCTCCGGAAGAATGGAAAGAATGGAATGAGATGAAGGGGAAGAAGATGACAACTTCCATCACGAATGGATTGAAAGAACATCTTCAAGAGAAAGACTAGAACGGAGTTGTTGAGAAAATCAACAACAAAAGAATGAGCTTGTTGTGGACTTATGAAAACACTCAAACTTGAGGTGAATTACTTCCAAAACGAAAGATTGAAGAGATGAGGTGAAGGAAGAAATGCAAAAGTCCACTTGAAAAGAATAGGGAGAATTATTTGCACTCGAGAGGCAAAAGAATAATGCTTGAGGTGCTCCAGAAGAAATAGATGAATGTTTGAAGAATGATTTGCATGATGGAGAACCACCATGAAGAACTCCGTTAACGAAAAGGATGATGATATAGAAATGACGAACGAAAGGAATAAGATTAAAGCCTTACGATGATTAGACGGGGATTCCGACGAGATAACCGAGAAAATTGGAACTCCGGAAAATAAAAGAATAAAACACCTGGAACTAGAATTTATTCATCAAGAATAAACTCCATAGGAAAAAATTAATCAACTCGATGAAAGAATAAGAATTATGTTATGCTTATCCTCCACCAATTAAATTGATGAGCAATGGATTCACAACTACTTATTCTCCTTGAAATGATTAAAAGGAATATATCGTGAACTTGCGAAAAACTTCAGGAACCACCGGTAGGATTGGAATAAAAGAATGGATTGATATGATAACACCGGAAGAGAATTCTTGAGCAACCACCGTAAGGAATTAAAGCCGAGTGAAAAAATGAATGAACCTATCGTGCTTCCTAGCAACAAAGTCTCTCTTATCATAATGTTGATTCTTTGATTGTGGGTTATCAAGATCAACAGGAGGTTCAATCTCTACATCATTATCATTGCTAGGTTGAGCATCATCATGAACATCATCATTAATATTATCACTAGGTTCATGTTCATTACCAGATTGTGTCTCAGCATCAGAAACAGATATATCATTGGGATTCTCAGGTGTGTCAGCTACAGGTTCACTAGGAGCATGCAAAGTCCTATCATTTTTCTTTTTCTTCTTCTTAGAAGAACTAGGTGCATCTAAATTAGCTCTCTGAGAATCTTGCTCAATTCTCTTAGGGTGGCCCTCAGGATACAGAGGTTCCTGAGTCATTTTACCACCTCTAGTTGCAACTCTAATAGCATAGTCATTATTCTTACTATTTAATTCATTGAGCAAATCATTCTGAACCTTAAGTACTTGTTCTACTTGAGTGGTGACCATAGAAGCATGTATACTAATAAGTTTTAGTTCACCTTTAGTTCTAGACAGATAATCACTCAAGCATTCAATCATATAAGCATTGTGTTGCAATTGTCTACCAACATAAGCATTGAAGTTTTCTTGTTTCACAATAAAATTGTCAAACTCATCTAAGCATTGGCTACCAGACTTATAGCGAGGAATATCACCTTTATCAAATCTATAAAGAGAATTTACCTTTACTACATGTGTCGGGTTATCTAGATCATGTATTTCTTCAATGGGTGGTAAATTCTTAACATCTTCAGCTTTAATACCTTTTTCTTTCATAGATTTCTTTGCCTCTTGCATATCTTCAGGACTGAGAAATAGAACACCTCTTTTCTTCGGAGTTGGCTTAGGGGCTGGTTCAGGGAGTGTCCAATTATTTTCATTGGCCAGCATATTATTCAATAATAATTCAGCTTGTTCAACTGTTCTTTCCCTGAAAACACAACCAGCACAACTATCCAGGTGGTCTTTGGAAGCATTGGTTAGTCCATTATAAAAGACATTAAGTATATCATGCATTTCAAGTGGATGATCAGGCAAAGCATTAAGTAAATGGAGAAGCCTCCCCCAAGCTTGTGGGAGACTCTCTTCTTCAGTTTGCACAAAGTTATATATTTCCCGTAAGGCAACTTGTTTCTTATGAGCGGGAAAATATTTAGCAGAGAAGTAATACATCATATCCTGGGGACTACGCACACAACCAGGATCAAGAGAAATAAACCAAGTCTTAGCATCACCCTTTAACGAGAACGGAAATAGCTTAAGGATATAGTAGTAACGAATCTTTTCATCGTTGGTAAACAGGGTGGCTATATCATTCAACTTAGTAAGATGTGCCACAACAGTTTCAGACTCATAGCCATGGAAAGGATCAAATTCAACTAAAGTAATTAACTCAGGATCAACAGTGAATTCATAATCCTTATCAGTAACACAGATAGGTGAAGTAGCAAAAGCAGGGTCATGTTTCATTCTAGCTTTCAAGGACTTTTCTTTCAGCTTAGCTAATAATTTCTTAAGATCATATCTATCATTGCAAGCAAGAAAGTCTCTAGAAGTTTCTTTATCCATAACATAACCCTCAGGCACAACAGGCAATTCATATCTATTGGGAGTAGTTTCATCATCACTTTCATAAATATCATGAGTTTCAACATTTGCACTCTCCCTAACCTTAGCAATTTGTTCATCTAGAAATTCACCTAGTGGCACAGTATCAGGCATAGAAGTAGTTTCATCATACATAGCAGAAGTAGCATCATCAAGAACATATGACATATCAGATTCAATAGTAGGAGTAGGTGTCACAAGTTTACTCATAACAGAAGGAGAATCAAGTGCAGAGCTAGATGGCAGTTCCTTACCTCCCCTCGTAGTTGAGGGTAAGATCTTGGTTTTTGAGTCCTTCAAATTCTTCATAGTTATCAACAGATATAAATCCCAAGTGACTTAAAGAATAGAGCTATGCTCCCCGACAACGGCGCCAGAAAATAGTCTTGATAACCCACAAGTGTAGGGGATCGCAACAATTTTAGAGGGTAAGGTATTCAACCCAAATTTATTGATTCGACACAAGGGGAGCCAAAGAATACTTTTAAGTATTAGCAGCTGAGTTGTCAATTCAACCACACCTGGAAACTTAGTATCTACGGCAAGATAGTTTAGTAGCAAAGTAATATGATAGTGGCGGTAGCGGCAATAAAAGTAACGATAGTGTTTTGGTAGTTTTTGTAATAGTAGCAATGGAAAAGTAAATAAACAACAAGCAATATAGGAAAAGCTCGTGGGCATTGGATCGGTGATGGGGAATTATGTCGGATGCAATTCATCATGTAGAAGTTATAACCTAGGGTGACACAGAACTAGCTCCAGTTCATCAATGCAATGTAGGCATGTATTCTGAATATAGTCATACGTGCTTATGGAAAAGAACTTACATGACATCTTTTGTCCTACCCTCCCGTGGCAGCGGGGTCCTATTGGAAACTAAGGGATATTAAGGCCTCCTTTTAATAGAGTATCGGACCAAAGCATTAACACATAGTGAATACATGAACTCCTCAAACTATGGTCATCACCGGGAGTGGTCCTGATTATTGTCACTTCGGGGTTGCCGGATCATAACACATAGTAGGTGACTATAGACTTGCAAGATAGGATCAAGAATACACATATATTCATGAAAACATAATAGGTTCAAATCTGAAATCATGGCACTCGGGCCCTAGTGACAAGCATTAAGCATAGCAAAGTCATAGCAACATTAATCTCAGAACATAATGGATACTAGGGATCAAACCCTAACAAAACTAACTCGATTATAGGATAGATCCCATCCAACCCATCACCGTCCAGCAAGCCTACAATGGAATTACTCACGCACGGCGGTGAGCATCATGAAATTGGTGATGGAGGAAGATTGATGATGACGATGGCGACGATCTCCACTCTCCGGAGCCCCGAACGGACTCCGGATCAGCCCGCCCGAGAAAGATTAGGGCTTGGCAGTGGCTCCGTCTCGTGAAACGCGATAATTCCTTCTCCCTGATTTTTCCCCGAAAGTGAAGATATAGGATCTGGGGGTACGTTGGTTAGGCACCAAGGGGCCCACGAGGCAGGGGGCGCACCCTGGGTAGGGGGGCGCACCCCCCACCCTCATGGACAGGCCGTGGGCCCCCTGGTGTGGATCTTCTTGCAGATATTTTTTATATTTTCCGAAATAATTCTCCGTTGATTTTCAGGTGATTCTGAGAACTTTTTATTCTGCACAAAAACAACACCATGGCAGTTCTGCTGAAAACAGCGTCAGTCCGGGTTAGCTCCATTCAAATCATGCAAGTTAGAGTCCAAAACAAGGGCAAAAGGGTTTGGAAAAGTAGATACGTTGGAGACGTATCAGTATGGTAGAAAGATCCCTCATGAATATCAAGTAAATTGCCATTCCCAATGTTGCACCTTTGTGCGTCAAGTACGTCTAGTAGTGGGCTCATAAAATTGGGGTACTGCTAGGTGTCCTTGAACTGAAGGGTTCCTGTCAGACACGGACATGCACTCCATCAGGTTTACTTGACAAGGCTATCAAAACGGTTTTGGGCCTTGTGCCAAAAGAGGTCGGGAGCCGGGGTATGAGATACCTACTCGACCGACATGAGTCGTATAGAGATACGATTAGCAAGGAGTTGCTTATCGGATAGTCATGTTGGCTAGCAGTGATGCTAAAGCTCACTAGTCGCATGTGCTAGTCGGATCCTGAATCACTGGGAGTTTGCGGAGGGATGCTAACTTAAGTGGGAGTATTTCTGTTTAAGGCTTGAATTACTCTACATAAAAACATTGCTTAGTGATTGCATATTTTTTTGTTGTAGATCAATGGCACCACCTGCTCAACCCAACTTTGCATTGAAATCAATCTTGGAAAAGGATAAACTTAATGGAACAAACTTTACCACCTAGTATAGAAATTTGAGAATTGTTCTCAAACATGATAAGAAGGAACATATTCTAGAGGATCCACTTCCAGATGAACCGGCCGATACTGCTAATGCCACAACTAGGAATGCCTACTAGAAACTCGGTGATGAATCAAACGAGATCAGCTGCCTCATGCTGGCTTGTATGGAGCCTGATTTGCAACAACATTTCGAAGATGTTGGGGCTTTTTATATGATCGAGCGTCTCAAGAGCATGTTTCATGTTCAGGCTAGGACCGAAAGGTTCAACTTCTGGCGAACCTTGATGGATTGTAAGATGAAGGAAGGTGATCCACTGAGCCCACATGTGATCAAGATGATCGGATATGTGCAAGCTTTGGATCGGTTGGGCTTCCCGCTCATGGATGAGCTGGCTACAGATGCAGTTCTGGGTTCTCTTCCGCCCAGCTATGGGACGTTCATCTTGAACTATCATATGCATGGCATGGATAAGAAGCTCACTGAATTGCATGGTATGCTTAACGTGGCAGAACATGATATAAAGAAAGGCACGCATCAAGTATTGATGGTGCAGAACTCGGCTAAGTTCAAGAAGAGTTGGTCTAAGAAAAAGGCTAAGGAAAAGGGCACGGAGAAGGCAAACTCCGCCGCAACGCTGAAGTCTAGACCGAACTCAGAGACCGTTTGCTATCACCGCAAGAAGACCGGTCACTAGAAGAGGAACTGTAGCAAGTGGCTTGCAGAGCATGGCAAGAAGGCCGGAAATGGTGCTTCAGGCAAAGGTACACTTGTTGCATATGTTATAGACGTTTACCATGCTGACATACCTAGTAGCTCTTGGGTATTTGATACCGGATCGGTTGTTCATATTTGCAACTCAATGCAGGGGCTGGTAAGAACTAGGCGTGTGGCACAAGGGGTGATTGACATCAGGGTCTGCAACAAAGCAAGAGTTGCTGCGTTGGAGGTCGGCACGATGCAGCTCCAGCTTCCTTCCGGATTCATTATGGAATTGAATAATTGTTATTACATTCCTGCACTTAGTCGGAACATTATTTTTTCCTCATGGTTGATGAGTCAAGGTTATGAATTCAATTTAAAGGATAATGGTTGTTCGATATTTTTGAATGGTATGTTCCATGGCTATGCACCCATTATTGATGGGCTATTTATTTTGAATCTAGAAACGGAACCTGTCTATAATATGAATGTCAAGAGGCATAAGCCTAATGAGATAAAGCCGACATACTTCTGGCATTGCCGACTTGGACACATTAGTCTGAAACGCATGAAGAAGCTCCATAGTGATGGGCTCCTAACTTCGCTCGACTTTGAGTCATTCGAGACATGCGAATCATGCTTGCTCGGCAAGATGACTAAGTCTCCTTTTGCAAAGAGTTGCGAGAGGGCATCCGAGCTGTTGGAGTGTCACATCCCTAGCTTCTGGTAATGCACTAGGCTAGCCTCATGTGTGCATCATGTTTACTTTCACAGAAAGTTGAAATAGGGATGACAAAAACTCCCAGCACCACCCAAATCAACTAGGGTTACTAAAACACATTTCCAATGAACCTGAAATGCCCTCCTAAAATGTTCATCATTTTTGAATTGGTCTAGAACCTCTCCTAAAAATGGTGCACAAATTTCTAGGTCATCCAAAGATCACTGGATCAAACCATATGTTATTTGAATTTGGGCATTTAAATGCTAGTAAATGTTTTAAATGTCCAAATAATCCTAAACTGAAATGTTCCATGTTGGATTTATTCTATACAGTGGGCATGTGCAGCTTGGTGATTTTTGAAAGGGTCTAGGTATTTTTAGAAAAGCCCTAAATTTTACAGAAAAATAGAAAACAGTAATTAAAATAGAAACAGTGAGAGAGAGAAGTACCTGGCCTTACCTGGCCGGCCCAGCTGGCGGCCCAACCCACCTGGGCTTCCCCTGCCAGTCATCCCTGTCCTCATGCCAGGAGGACAGGGGAGTGTGGTCGCTCCGCGCGGGCACACGCCGGCCACCTCCACCTTGCATGCCTGCCTCCTCGCCGCCCTGAAGCACCTAAAGGACGCCACGCACCCCTTGGACCCCCTCACTCTCTCCCTTGTTCTCATCCTCTCCCCCAGACCTCTCTTTCTCACTCCGCCCGAACGGGTTCGTCGCCGCCGCTCGTCACCACCGCGGCCACCGTCGCCCCCTCGCTGTCGCGCTATGCCCGAGAGCTCCGCCATCAACTGCTTCATCGAGAAGGCCGAGCCACAAGCGCCCGTTTGCCCTGCACCACCCTCACCGAGCTTATCCCCAACCGCCGTCGCCGGAGATCCCCCTCGATGCCCTGCTCTGCTCCGAGCCTCCCCCAAGCCCACGTCGACGCCTCTGCAACCATCGTGAGCTCCCGCATTGGAACCCCCTCTCCCCAAGCTCGATTACACCCTGTAGCAGTGCCAGCCGCCGTACCCGAGCGCCGCCGTCCGCAATGGCCGTTACCCTCGTAGCCACCATGCTCCTTCGCTCTAGTTGTGCCTCCAGTGTGCTCCCGAACCAACGACGAGCCCAACGCAGCCCTTGCTTGCTCCCCCGTGCACTGAAGCCATGCGCCCGCACAGACTCGAGCTCCGGCTGCCGCAAACCTCGCCGCCGGCGCTGTTCCCGGCCACCTCAGGTCGTACAGCTTGCACCGTTGGATGCGGCTGAGTGCCAGCTTTCCAACGGGACTAACCGCGCCCGAAACCGCCCCTTGTACGCGAAACCTGAGCCTCTCCGGCGAGACACCGCCACGGATTGTGGTCGCGGGCGAGTAACTCCGGCGTGGTGACGTGGCACCATCATTAGTGCCTAACTAACCCCCACCTAGAGTCACTGACAGTGGGCCCCAGTGCCTGTTAATTAGTTTAGCTAGGTCTAATTATATAATGTTAGCTCTGTGCAACTGACTAGTGGGCCCAGGCCCCACTGACAGTTAGTTAGTTCTTAGCTTAGCACTAATTAACTCTGTTAATTACTTGTGACACTAACATGCCGGGCCCACATGTCATGTTTGACCTGGACCAGCCCCTGTTGACCTGCTGACGTCAGCATGAGGTCATGCTGACGCAGTAAATGTTTTCTGAGATGTTAAATAAATCAGAAATGATTTATTTATTTCAGAAAATAGCTAAAACTTCTAAAATTCATATAAAATCAACCGTAGCTCAGATGAAAATAATTTATATATGAAAAATGATCAAAAATCCATCCATCTGTACTGGTTTCATGCATGTTAGAACAACTTATGGCTACTGTTTAGGACAAATGAAATGAATGGCATTTAAATAACTACATGTGGAGTTTGAATTTAAACCTTGGGTTCAAACCAACTTCATTAAATTGTGTTGCTAGTTGCATTAGCTCAATCCACAACATATTGCCATGTCCTGATCATGCATCATATTGTTGCATTGCATTGATTGTGTTCCTTCTCTGTTGCCGGTATTTGTCCCCTCTCAGTAGACGACGTTCCGGTGATGAGTTTGATGACACCGATGAAGAACTATTACTATCTTCAGAAGTATCAGGCAAGCAAACCCCCATTGAGCATTCTGATACAATCCCACTCTCTCGCTCCTGCTCTCCTTTACTGCATTAGGACAACAACGATTGAACTGCTTTTTGCTGCGGTAGCTGAACCCCTTTCCTCTGCATGACCTGTCATTGCCACAGTAAATAGTTGAAACCCACTAGCATGAGTACGAGTTGTTTGAGCCATGTTGTGGCTACTCATTCATGCATTCTGGTTATGCCTGCTATTGCTTAGAGTTGTGTCAGGTCTGATTCGTCGGGGATGAATTGGGAAGTTATGAACATGTCCTACTGTTGAGAGCTAAGTGTGTGAACACATTTTGGTAAAGGTAGCGGTGAGAGGCCATGTAGGGGTACATGGTGAGTTGTCTCACTGGAACCATCCTTAAGAACTGAGTTCTGTGTAAGTTATCCAATGACTAGCTACTACCACGCATTGGGTTCCGGTAACTCGACCCCTCTCGACTTATTAATCAACTCGATCTCTGTCCAGGAGTTGCAACTAGTTTCTGGTATTTGTAGGTAGTGCTAGTAGTCTACCAAGTGGCACACGGTACATGTGGGCTTGGGACAGACTAGGCACAGTGGCACGGTGTACCAAGCGTAGATCCATCCGTCGAGGTGGCCTTGTGAACCCTGCGCACATCATTTGGGGCCGTGAGCGACACCCTGGTCGGATCTCCTTACGGATGGAACCCGAATAGGCGATAAACCTGGACTAGAGTCTTGTGTGGTTAGTCAGGTCGTGGCCGACACCCTCGCCAGGCTTCCTCTTGAAGGTTGCCGAGATACACGACGTGTACATGGCGGTAAGTGGCGAGAGCGTGTGTGAAGAAGTACACCCCTGCAAGGTTAATATGATCTATTCGAATAGCCAGGTCTGCGGTTATGGACTTCTTGGATGCTTACGTGGTACATGGACAATTGAAAGTGGATACTCTAAAATACTCAAGACAAGTGTGAGTGCTATGGATGGCCTTCTCGTAGGGAGATGGGAGCGGATCCATAGTGGTGTATTGATTGGTGAATATGTGGATTCGTGTGCGCCACCTCAAAGAGTTACTTGCAGTCATAGTTCAGGATAGCCACTGAGTCAAAGATGGCTTGTTGCAGTCAAACTCCACCACCCCTTTGTTGATACTGATGCATATGTAGCTAGTTCTGATGTAAGTCTTGCTGAGTACCTTTGTACTCACGTTTGCTTAATTTATGTTTTTGCAAAGAGACTTCAGTCTCGCTAGTGGTTCCGCATGGACTTCGACGTTTAGCTTGTTACCTCAGCTACGATTTTGTACCCTTGGGAGGGTCTTGTAGATAGTCAGGCTTCTCAGCCTTTTTCATTTGTAGTTGTCTGTACTCAGACATGTTATGCTTCTGTTGCTTGTATGCTCTGTATGTTGGGTCATGTGACCCCTGTTTGTAATAAATGTTATGATGGCTCTTCTGGGCCTTTATCTATATGAGTTGTTGAGTTATGTTGTGATGCCATGTTGTACAGCACATAATTGCATGTTATGCGCACGTGTAATGTGTATTGCTATGTGTGGGATCCGACACCTAGTTGTTTACCCTTGGTAGCCTATCTTACAGGGAAATGTCTCCTAGTGCTTCCACTGAGCCTTGGTAGCTTGCTACTGCTCCGGATCACTTAGGCTGGTCGGCATGTGTCCTTCTTCGTTCCTGTGTCTGTCCCTTAGGGGAAATGTCACGTGTTGTTCCTTTAAGTCCTTGTAGCTTGCTACAACTTGGGTTCATACGTTGATGACCGACACATTCGTTGTTGGGTCATGTATGCATGTCTTTGTAATTTAGTGCCACTTCTGGTTTATAACTGGTCATGTCGGCCCGGGTTCTCTGTCATATGGATGCTAGCGACACTATCATATACGTGTGCCAAAATGCGCAAACGGTCCCGGGCCAGGTAAGGTGGCACCCGTGGGGATACCGTGCGTGAGGCCGCAAAGTGATATGAGGTGTTACAGGCTAGACCTGTGTGATTTAGGATCGGGGTCCCGACAGCTTTGGTATCAGAGCCTGACTGCCTGTAGGATTAGCAAGCCAAACTGGTCGAAGTCGTGTCTAGAAATTCTTTAGTTATATAAGGGAATTGATTGTGGAAGGGAACATAAGGCTCTTTTTACTTCTTTACCCTATGACCTTCTGATCTGAGTCACCTTCTCCTTTCTACGGGGGTTAATAAAACTAGGCTTCTCATTCTAATTATCAGGATCACGTTAATTGTGGATTCAACCCTCAGTTCAGTTTCTTCTACCTCCGGGTGTTCAACTGTTGATCTCAGAACCTTGACATTATGATGTTGGGTGGTTATGCTATCTTTGTGCATGAGTCTCAGAAGTATTTTCGAGCATTTACAGTCATTATGTTGTCCGAGTCATCCTAGGTTTCTAAATGGTCTGATGCATTTGCAAATCCATTCTTCCTGTTTCCGATGCTCCTTTGGGTCAGGTTAACCACACTAATCACTGAGTTGAGGTACTCTGTTGCCTCGACACATATGTTGGAGTTATTATTATGACCCTAAGTATCTTAGAGAATCACCCAGTAATCTAGCAGTGCTTATATTCCCGGTGTGATGATTCTGGCCATCATTCTCGAAAGCATCCCGTGATGCCATTTAGTTAGTAGGCATTCTATTCCTGGGTTCTTGAACCCAAGACTCACTCCACTTACCTCCTGTTGGTAGTATTTGCTCGTCCCTTTAGGATATTAGTAACCTTGTGATAGTCCTCGAGGTCCATGGTATATCATTCTTCCAAATACCATGAACCATCCTTGGCAGAAGTTCTCCCGAACCAAAAGACCACAACCAGAGTGCTCTTGATGAGTTCTCCATTCCACATTGTGACTCTGCCAATTCTACCTTTCTGCATGGGTTATCCGGAAGAAATATGTTGAACTCGTTCGACATGTTAATCTATGCATCTGCAACTCAGAAAGTTATTTGTTCCTTCAAATTGTCCCTGTTTAGTGGTATTATGACCTTCGTCTATCAGTTGATAATCAGGAGTAGTTGTGCACTCGTGTTCATCGATGCCTTTTACTCTTGTGGTCCGTCAAGCCATTCTATTCTGGAATGACTAGAAGAAACAAACTCCAGTACCTTATCCATACCTAGGATTGAGTCAAAGAAGTTGTACTTCGCAGATGAAGAATACTATTACAGCTTCTAATCTGTTCTAACTTGGAGCATTACCATTTTTATGTCAAGAATGTCGTGGGAATTGCACCACCTCCTATGAACTCTTGATACAGTGATGCTTCTCACCATCATCGTTCATTCCTCGGTCTCCGTGTTGTTGTAACTGGAATACTGACAAGTGAATCATGATGTGGGAAACCATTACTCCTAGCAACTCCGTGCCTGGTAGTTAATGGACGATAATCTCATTCTTAGTATGTTGGATACGGAATCATCATTCTAAGAATGCTCGTGCTACCTAGTCCTTATTTCTGGTGCACTCTCCGATCAATGAGTTAGGATTGTGTAAATCCCTCACTCGTTTGATCATATCATCTTTCCCTGAAAAGCAAGGTTGTTCTCAAGCTTAGTAACATATCGGTGGTTCGTGATTTTCCGAATATCTTCTCGGAAGTATTATCGGGTTATCCCCTGACTGTTATGTTGAGCTCGTGATCAAGTTGGTTTTCTTATAAACCACCCCTTCTCCAAGAATCTGTGTTGGATACCCCTGAACTAGTTGGTTAAGCTAAACAACAACTTGGAGAGTTGAGAGATAAAAGCTTAATCCACATAGCTCACTCCAAAGGGATATCTTGTGTGTGTGTTGAAGAAAGATGATATCTTCATCGATTGATCTCCGTGATCATTTGTGGATCTCTTGTCTTGTCCAAACTTTGATTTGAGTATGGGTTATCGCCAAGTCAAATCAAAACCAACGATATTCATAACGTTGTCTTACTCGTGGTTGATTCCTCGAGCATACACCGTTATATCTCTTGGTCTGACCAATGCTAACACTGTGTTCACTTAATTGTGGAATTCCACCTATATGGAAACCTGGATGAGTTATTGTTGAGCCCATCGACAAACATCCTTATCCTCTCCATGATTTTGTTGGACATTAAGCTAGTATTGGAAACTTTGTAAGCGTTGCCTTCATGTTTTGTTCATGAAGCATACGTTGGATGAAAGAAGTGACTTTCTCTGATTCACATACATTTGGTGCAAGTTGCCGCCGTGAGTTCGAGAAAGATTGTCTTTGGTTTCCCATGGAATCATCCCAAGTCAGTGACGCATGTGCGAAGTATTCTATGGTTTGATAGGCTCGCTACCTCCATTCCATATGTATTCCCTAGCAACTAAGCCACTGGTTGACTTGTTCAAGGAGAAGAAGTTCCTTCTTAAGAGCTAATGCGGACTTATGTAAGGACTTCGTTATCCGCAATGATGGTTCCCAACCAGAACTTGGTAGTGTTTTATTATAAGACTACTACGTGGTCATGCTTGTCTGCGACAGCGTGTTCACATGTGTGTAGCAGAACTAGCCCATGTTTTGGAGCTTACTATCGCAGTTCAATCCCGAAGAATCTCACAATGTCATCTCATCGATTTGTGTTGAAAACTTTCATTTTTCTCCCTAGACTTGATGAGTCTGAAATATCCTGACACCAACCAGATCTGAATCTCAGGCAGATATCATGGTTGAACGTTTACCAAGAACTATAATAGTGGTCTCTGTAACCCGGTAAGTGGATGTTGTGGCCAACACACCAGCCGGAAGACCTATTATTGTAGTATCTTGATTGAGGAAGTTGGCCACTTCCCCATAAGGATTTCGTAGGATTTACTTCCTAGTTGTTCCTTATGGATTTTTGTGCTCCTCAAGTCCGACCTTTACTTGATTTTCAAGATACCAAACATATCTATGAATGGATTACGCTAACACATCAAGGAGAACATTAGAAGCGGAGTGCTAAATGTCTCTCGGTCGATCATCCAGATTTTGCTTCCTTGGCTCCGCTAAGGTAAAATCTGAGACGGTGATATCCTCCTTTGCATCTGCATCCTCCATCACCGTTCATCATGGTAGTATGATGTGTTGCCAGGATCCTCGGCACGGATGTTGGTAAAACCTTGATGAATATGGAAATGCTCAAGTTCTTGAGAGCACGCGCAATCAAAATCATTCCTTGTGTTGTCTTCAACAAGGTAGTCCACATCATCCATTCTAGATGGAGTATGTCGTTCTTTCGAACTCCTTCAAACTATCGTTGTGATCTGCCTCAGGCTGGTATAGGGAATTTCAATGATCTCTATATCAAAAGTAATTCTTTTTGCCACTTAAGGAAATAATTCTATGTGTCACCTTCTCTAAGGTGCCCCGTCTGGTGACATCGATCACCATCTTTTTGGGTGTGGAATTGGTTGCCTACCAAGTGAACCTTCATCATTTGTTTCACTCCATCCCTCTGGATGTGTGTTCCGTTTCTCAGCTCAAGAGATGTTTCAACGTCTCACTCCATAAGTTGATCTTGAGTTGCTCGATCTTTCAGAAGATCATTTTTGGAGAGATTCTTTCGTCGTCACTGTGTTGGACAAAGATCTCGAAAGCAAGGATGTCGGGATCGACATGAGGCAACCAATCAACATTCATATGAAGGACGGTTGGATCATGAAGATTATGTTAGCTAGTGTCCCTCTGTCTTCTTACCTCACGACTTGAATCTCGGGACGAGATTCTTGTTTAGTAGGGGTGAGTTGTCACATCCCTAGCTTCTGGTAATGCACTATGCTAGCCTCATGTGTGCATCATGTTTACTTTCACAGAAAGTTGAAATGGGGATGACAGAAACTCCCAGCACCACCCAAATCAACTAGAGTTACTAAAACACATTTCCAATGAACCTGAAATGCCCTCCTAAAATGTTCATCATTTTTGAATTCGTCTAGAACCTCTCCCAAAAATGGTGAACAAATCTCTAGGTCATCCAAAGGTCACTGGATTAAACCATATGTTATTTGAATTTGAGCATTTAAATGCTAGTAAATGTTTTAAATGTCCAAATAATCCTAAACTGAAATGTTCCATGTTGGATTTATTCTATACAGTGGGCATGTTCAGCTTGGTGATTTTTGAAAGGGTCTAGGTATTTTTAGAAAAGCCCTAAATTTTACAGAAAAATAGAAAACAGAAATTAAAATAGAAACAGTGAGAGAGAGAAGTACCTGGCCTTACCTGGCCGGCCCAGCTGGCGGCCCAGCCCACCTGGGCTTCCCCTGCCAGTCATCCCTGTCCTCACGCCAGGAGGACAGGGGAGTGTGGTCACTGCGCGCGGGCACACGCCGGCCACCTCCACCTTGCCTGCCTGCCTCCTCGCCGCCCCGAAGCACCTAAAGGACGCCACTGTAACGCCCGGGTAATCAAGCTACAGTAATCCCACGTTAATGGTGACACGTCATCGTGTTACTGTTGATAATCTCGCTGTTATCGAAAACCCGTTCGAATTAAAAATCCAAATATAAATGCAACAATAAAAGTTTTCCAAAAGCAAAACAAAAATGTTCATGCGGTGCTAAATATTGCACCATTAATTTTAATGTAGGTTTTGCAATTTCTAAAAATGCCTAAGTGTTTTAAATAAATTAAAACTAAAACAGGAAAATAAATAAAAGTAAATCCTAAACTAAAATAAAATAAATACCTCCCCC